>JADMLD010000605.1:0-480916 GCA_017589585.1 Phylloscopus whistleri | reverse complement strand
TGGACAGTGCGGGGGCCCATCCTGCATCCCTGGGGATGGGGGAGTGCGGGGATGTGACTGTGGAGCTGTTCTCAGCCTCGGGAAGCGATTCCCGATCCTCTGCCCCAGCTCAGCGCTTCGGGAGTCCTGGAATCTCATCCCAGGACTGTGCGGACACCGGGGGACAGCCGGGGGCTGAGTCCGGGAAAAACACCTTTAAATCTCGGCGGTGCCAAACACTGCATCACCTCCGGGCACAGCCGGCACCGGTCCCCAGGGATTTTTTGGGCAGATGTTCCCGGAAAAAAAAAAAAAAAAAAAAAAAAGGAAAAAAAAAAATGCATCTGCAAGGAAAGCGCCGCTGAGCTAAACCAGGGCTGTTAAAGCTGCGCTTAGCGCTGGGGTTCCTCCTTTGCTGCTCGAGCATCGCAGCGTGTGTGGGAGGCTGGTGAAAATAGCTTCCTCGCCAGGCCAGGACGTGCTGGAGGAGCTCCGCGATTTTTTCTTTTTTTACCTTTTTTTTTTTCCATGACAGGTGGAGGTTTTTCTTTTTTTTTTTCTTTTTTTTTCTTTTTTTTTCTTTTTTTTTTTCTTTTTTTGGTTGGTTTTCTTTTCTTTTCTTTTCTTTTCTTTTCTTTTCTTTTCTTTCTTTTCTTTTCTTTTCTTTTCTTTTTCCTTTTTCTCCCCCTCCGAGCACTGACGATCCAGGGGGGGATGGGGCCGAAGATGCACAAACCCTGCACGGCCGGGGGAGTGGGAGCTCCCTGGGATTTGCCAAACACACCCGGCATTTCCAAGGAGGAAAAGGGGATCTGCAGAACTCCCTGCTGCGGGAAGCGCCGGTTTTGCAGCCTCCAAAGCCAGACAAATTCAGCCAAGGATGAAAACACCCCCTAAGGACCGGCTCAGGCAGTCTGTGGCCAGATGCCTGGAGAATTTCAGGGAAACAATCTCTGCCCGAGGCACAGATCTTCTCCCACCCCTAGGAGAGGGGTTAGAGGAAGGGTACGGAGGGGTTTTTCCAGCCTGGGGGGATTTTTCCAGCTTCCCTGGAGGCGGCCTTTGGGAGAACAACACGGCATGGAGCTCCTGTGCACCAGGGAGAGACAGGGAGGGAATTTTTCCTCCGAGGCATCCCTGAGAAGCAGCTGGTTCACCCACAGGGGTGGAGTTCATGTCCTGGCAGGGAGGGAGCAAGGAGAAAAGCTGATTTTAGCGGTGCCCTTTGCTCTGGCCTTCCAGGACTTTTGGCAGAGCCTCAAAATCCTGCAAGAGCTCCAGGGAGCAGAATTTACCCCACTCTGCCTCATCCCAGCCCCATTTCTGTAGGATACAACCCACAGCTGTTCCCTTTCCGACCTCCTGCAGGTCTGGGAGCTTCAGAGGGGAGTTTTTTCCCCATTTTTCCAGCGGGGCTGCTCTCATACCTGGGGAGCAATGAAATCCCTGCAAAAACAGGAGCAGAAAGTCACTCCCAGCTCACGGGATGCTCACCCAGAGGGCACAATTCTTCGCTCGGGTGGATTTTGGGGGGAGGACAGAAGGGGGGAAAAGGCCAATCTTCACGTGAAGAAATAATTAAAATAATTATTACTCTCCCGGCTAAAACCCTCGGTGCAGCATTTCTCCAGCCCAGGCCGCGGTGACCTTGCTGAGACACCGCTTCTGGGGGAGCTGGGAAGCGCTAATTGCATTTAATGGCAATTAGGGCAGGAAATGGCCAGCGCGCCTCAGCTCAGCGCTCGCTGGAGGACAGCGCGGGTTTGGAGGAGCAGGGATGCTGCTGGAGCGAGGTGGGATCAGCCCCGAGGGAGGTTATCCGTGCCAAAGGAAAGCAGAAACACAAATAAAAAGTTCCCCCCGCTGCACCTGGAGCAGGGGAGGGCTGTCCAAAATCCTCCCGGCACCTCAGGAAGGCAGCGCCCAGATCTACTACTCAATTTTCACGTCCAAATGGCCACGAAGGGGCGATTTTATTAACAATTAACCGTTTTATCACGCCTATTAAGCCTAATGGCGAGGTAATAGGCGCAGTTATTAATATGCAAATTCGAGAGAAATCTCATTAACTGCGAGGTCCTCGACCTCCCGGTGCTCCCAGGACCGGGCATCCCGAGGCGATCTCCCCCGCAGCACAGATGTTGGCATTTCTGCCTCCCAGCAGGCAGAGCCTGCCCAGATGGATGCAATCAATCCCTTGGGACTCTCAGCTTTCGAGGGGAATCTCTCAGGGTGGATTTTACCTGCAGGGAAAGCCGGGAGGAGCCGGGCTGGGGTATCCAAACTTTTCTCTGCAGGTGCCGTGTGCTCCCGTGGCTGTGCTCGGAATAACAGAATTCCCGAGGAACAGAGGGGGTTTAGTGACCCAAATCCCATCCCCTTCTCTCCGTGGGCAACTCTTGCTTCCCCTCTGAGGCTCCCCACTTCCAAAAACTGGCCCCGATGAGCATCAAGGAGCATCTCCCCGGAATCACCCAGCAAACAATCAATCAATCAATCAATCAATCAATCAATCAATCAATCAAACAAACAAAAGTGGTGGGAACGTGGTACCCAAGAGAGATTTGGATCTCCCAGAAATGAATCCCTTGCCTTGGGGTCCATCCCATGGATGTAATTCCCATCCCTTGGGATGTCATTTAATGATTTACCTATGATTTAAAATTCTGAGACAGGATTTTGGGGTGTTTTTTTTTTTTTTTTTTTGTGTTTCTTTTTTTTTTTTTTTTTGGGGGGGGGGGTGTGTTTGTTTTGTTTTGTTTTGTTGTTTTTGGTGGGGTTTTTTTTTTGGTTTTTTTTTTCTTATTGGTCCTGCCTAAAGTACACAAAACCCCCCAAAAAACAAAAAAACAACAACAACAACAAAAAAAAAAACAACAAAAAAACCAAAAACAAAACAAAAACCCAAAACCAACCAAACAAAAAAACCAAACAACCAAAAAAACCCAAAAACAAACAAAAAAACCCCCACTTTGCGGTTGTTTTTAAAGGCTCCCGATGCATTCTGCTGTTTGAGCAGGTGGGGGAAAAAACTGGGAATGTGACGGGAAAACGCCATCCAAAGGAGACATCCTGACAATTCATCTCCAAAAGGTGGATTTGCTGAAGACGAGAGCGTTTTAATCCTGTTCCCTGCAGCCACGCTCCCTCTGCTGGAGCCTGCACAGACAACAGGCAGCTTTTAGTCACTGGGGTTTACAAATTTGGGTAAATCCAAAGGGATTTTAGCCCCTGGGAGGACTCTCAGCGGCTTTCCCCGTTCCCCATCAGGGCTCGCAGCCTCCTCCCGATGTCCTGCACGGCTGGGGCTGCCCCGGGAGATGGGATCAGCTGGAGGGGACATCTGGGGATGAGGTGGGGGAAGAGAAGCCCCTGCCAGCAAACCTTTGGCTGCAGCCTCTCCTGCCCACCCTGCAGCTGCCCGTGGTGGGTGCCAAAAGGATTTCCAAAAGGATGAGGTTAGGGGAAAAACCCCAAAAACGTGAGATAGGAAAGAGTGAAAAAAAAAAAAAATAAAGTGATTTAGGTGAAGTGTCCAACACAAACCCCTCAGCCCTGCAGCTCTGGCTTGAAGGGTGTAATCATGGATTTGCCAGATTCTTATTGGTGGTTTTATTTATTATCCTTAGTGCTGATGGTTTCTTCAAAGTGATGGAAGTGCAGCTTTCCCCCCCTGCTGCTCTCCCATCCAAAGGTTTGGGAAGAGCCTGGCTGTAGGCTTGTGCAGTGAGATGAGAGGGTTATTCTGAGGGCTCAGACAGAGTTATGCAGGAGAGAGAGCCCCACTTTGGTGCCTGGGGAAAAAACTGGAGAAAAGGAGGCTCAGGAGGGACCCTGTGGCTCTGCACAACTCCCTGACAGGAGGGGACAGCCGGGGGTGTCGGGCTCTGCTCCCAGGGAACAGGGACAGGAGGAGAGGGAACGGCCTCAGGCTGGGCCAGGGGAGGTTTAGATTGGATATTTGGGAAATTTTCTTTATGGAAAGAGCTCTCCAGCCCTGGCACAGCTGCCCAGGAGTATTGGAGTTCCCATCCCTGGAGGGATTTAAAAGCCATGTGGATGTGACACTCGGGGACATGGGTCAGTGGTGGCCTTGGCAGTGCTGGGGAATGGTTGGACTGGGTGATCTCAGAGGGCTTTCCCACCCGAAATAATTCTGTGATCCTGTGACACCTCTGGACCCTCCCCAGCAGGGATGCAGAGCAAACACTCCTGGCCAAACCCTTCCCAAAGGACAGCAGGACAGGTCCCTGTGGAGAGCAGCAGCAGCAGCAGGAGGAGGGAACGTTGCTGCAGGACATCCAGGCCAACCTAGAGCTGGGAGAGAGGGGGAGCTCACAGGGCTCTGTCCCCCTTGGAGAAAACCACTCGAGGAAAAGCTTTCCTGCCAACTTTTTTTGCTGCCTGGCTTTGGGCAGAAGTTGCAACGCCCTGGAGGTGCCCAAGGCCGGGTTGGACAGGGCTTGGAGCAGCCTGGGATGGTGGGAGGTGTCCCTGCCCATGGAATGAGAGGGTTTGAGGTTCTTCCAACCAAAGCCATTCCATCATTTCTGCTTTCCACCCATTTGGGCTTGAATCAAGCCCTGCACCCACCAACTTCCCCTGGTGAGCCCGGGGTTCTCCGTGCTCGGTGCCCAGGTGATGGAGAGGGGGTCGGGCTGAGGCTCTCCGGAGGTCGGAGCAGATTTTGGAGGTTTGGAAGTGAAACCCGTCCCGGTGTTCTGCTCCCCGTCCCTGTTCTCCTCTCTGTCCCCTAGATGGCAGCGGCTCTCAGCGCATCAAATCCCCGATGGAAACCAGCGGGGTTTTGGTGCCTGCGAAGGCTCAGGGCCAGAAACAAACACACAATCCACCCCGAACATTTAAAAGGGGGGAAAAATACCAAACCCCCAAAAACAACAAACTAAACAAACAAACAAACAAACAAACAAACAAACAAAAACCAAAAAAAACCCAAAAAACCCCAAAAAACCAACCAAAAAAAACCCAATAAACAAGCAAACAAAACCCCCAAAACAACAATAAAAAACCACAAAAACCTCCAAAACAACAAAAAAAACCACCAAAAAACCACCCAAACAAACAAAAAAACCAAACAAAAAACCAAAAAAACCCACAAAAAACCTACCAAAACAAACCCCAAACCAAACCAAAACCAAAAGCAAACAAAGAAACAAAAAACCCCAAAAAACCCCAACCCCCCCAAAAAAAACCCACCAAAAAACAAACAAAAAAACCCCAACCCCCCAAAAAAAACCCCACCAAAAACCAAACAAACAAAAAACCCAACCCAAACCCAACAAAACAAAACAACAAACCTACAATTAATTGCTTTTTTGGCTCGTACACTGAAAAGTTCAGATTTCTGACCCTTGCCTGGCTGTAGAGTTTCTGCTGGTTTTCTGGGCCCCCCAGATCTCTGGGTTCTGCACCCCCCCAAAATTCAGGGGAC
Organism: Phylloscopus whistleri; assembly: GCA_017589585.1. NCBI lineage: Eukaryota > Metazoa > Chordata > Aves > Passeriformes > Phylloscopidae > Phylloscopus > Phylloscopus whistleri. Next base: position 475,485 of record JADMLD010000605.1, on the reverse strand, counting down.
AGGGAATAAGTGGTTCCTTCTCCCCAGCTTTGCTGCAGTGGCACGTGGATATCTGGGGGCTGTGACAGGCCCTGTCACACCTGGATCACTCCAGGAAGATATTTCACTTCTTTATGGGGCTAGGAAGTGCAGGGAGGAATATTCCAACTCCCTTTTTAGTTTAAACCAAAGCAGGAGATTGAGGAGGGAAAATTACCGACACAATCATCAGCTTGAAGATGCAGCCACCCCAAATAATCCCTTTTTCCATGCCCTCCCTGGCACAGGGCAAAGCCACACACCACATCCCTGGGGCCTGGCTCTTCCCTTGGACGGTTTATCCATGAAATTTTTTGGCCATCTCACGTTTCAAGCCTCCTGCAAAGCTCCTGGCAGAGCACCACGTGTGTCCTGGTGGGGAGGGAAGGACAAGGTGAGGGAAACATGTCCCCACCTGACCCCGACCCTCCCCAGCTCTGCACCAAATGCCACCACCATTTAAACCAATAAAAGCTGCTCAGGGCAGGGGCACTTGGCACCTTGCAGAGGCTCATCCAAAAGGAATCCAGGCAGTGGCATCCAGAAGGTGCCAGACACGTCCCTCCCAGCCCCTTCCTGCAGCTCAGCATCCATCCCCAGGGATCTGCAGCGTCTCCATATCTCCCAGAGGGCTCTGTTTGAGCACAGCCACTTCTCCCCCCGGTTTTCTGTCCTGTTTTGGGGCTTTCCAGCCTGCACAGGAGGGAGCAGCCCTGGGTTGGGACATGCTCAGTGCTCTGCAGTGCTCAGGCACTGAGCCCATCCCAAAAATCAGAGGCAACCCCCATGTTTGACAGTCCCTCTCCCCCAAATCAACACCACCCAAACTGCTCCCCCTTTTTCCTGGGATTCTGTCCATTTATGAACTGGGATTTCAGGGGGGGGGTGGTTAATATATAGATTTATATGAGGGTCACCAACATTGCTCGTGCTGGTGAAGGCCAGAGCTGGAGGAGGAACCCCATGGAACCTGGGGAGATGCAGTGGCTGGAGAGCAGGGACAAGTCTGCAGGCTCTGGGTTGTCCCAGATCCTGCCCTGAGACCCACAGAGCCATTCCCAGCCTCACCTCAATCTCCTGTCCTGGTGAGCTCCTCCAGGATCCTTGAGTTAAAGGAGGTTGGAGGGCAGCTGGATGCTGGATCCAAGCCTGGGTCCTGTGGCAGATACCAGATTCACTCCTGGGAGAAGTGGCTCCTTCCCAGCCCCCCCAATGACAATATTCACCAGGATTTGGGCTCATTTCTGGTTTGGGAGATGCTGAGGAAGTCAGAGGCAGCTCCAGATGCTCCCAGTGCACCAAATCAGGTAGAAGGTGCAGTTATTCCCCATTAAATGATGAAATGATCCAGGTTTTGGCTCCCAGACTCTCATGTGTCACACACGTGCTCTTACAGTCACAGCTGAGATGCTGAAATGCTCCCAGTGCTGGGGGTCACACAAATATCCCCACTCCCCAGAGAAGCACCCTCAGCACTGGGAGAGAAACCCAGACTGTGCTGGGAACTTCAGATTAAAGAAAAAACAGGGATTGGGCAAAAAACGGAAATATAGAAACAGCCTATTTCTTTTTTTATTTCCATTTTAATACAGAGCTTCCTTATACAACCAAGGAACTCCCTCTCCCTCCTTCCCTCCCCTCCCTGCCAAGCAGCTCTTATCAAAAGGAATCCTGCACTGGAAAATCAACACCAGATCAGGGACACGGGCTGGGAGAGCCCCTTTAGCAAGTGCAGTATCTATGGGCCAGAAATCCCTGAACAGGGATCTCCCTCACTTAAAATCCTCTCTCAGAATCCTGGGACAAACCTCCTGGTCTCCCAGTGGAGGAGGATTTAACCAGTTACACACCATGGGGGGAAATAAACCCTGCACTGCTGCACCTGACTGGAAATCCACCCCACGCTGCAGGGAAAGGGGCTGCAGGGCTGGGAATGAGCTGGGTCTGCCCCTGGAAGGTTTCTCCTCTTAAACAGGGCCCATCCTGCATTTACACTCCCTCCAGGGAAAGCAGGAGGGGAAAATGAGGGAGTATTGGGATATTTATGTATTTAGGATGCACCTTCCTCAAGTGGGATCGTGGGGAAGGTTGGTTTGCATTAATTTGAGAGTGTACTTTGGATAAAGCTGGGGGGTTTTGTAGCAGCTGAACTGTTTTGAGTCAGAGAATTCCTGTTTTCTGGGGTGTCATCTCACAGGATCATGGAATGTCCTGACTTGGAAGAGACCCACAAGGATCATCAAATCCAATTTTTGCTTTGTGGGGACAAGGTACAAACACCAACAGAGAGGACGGGGAAAGGAGGGGATAAACACCTCCAAAACCAGCAGAGCCCTCAGTCACTGATTAAACCAGTGTGGCCCCACCAGACACTGCAGACCCTCCCAGGGACAATCAGCAGCTCCTCACTCCCCAGTGGCTGCTGTGCTTTGCAGCTGGATCATTCCTCCCCCCACGGGAACAGATCCCTTTGGAGCTGCTGGGCACCTCAGAGCACGGCCCAGCTCCAAGGTGGACACATCCAACAGATCCCAGGGGCTGCAGCTTCCAGACTTGGCCACCAAATGCCAGGACCAGGATCACTCTGCAGTATCAGGAGTGGTGGAGGTGGGAGGGAGCTGCCAACACCTGGGCAGGCAAGGGAAGCTCTGCAGTGAAGGGCCTGGAGGGACAGGACACAGGGAATGGCTCCCACTGCCAGAGGGCAGGGATGGATGGGACTTTGGGAAGGAATTGTTCCCTGGGAGGGTGGGGAGGCCCTGGCACAGGGTGCCCAGAGAAGCTGTGGCTGCCCCTGGATCCCTGGAAGTGTCCAAGGCCAGGCTGGATAGGGCTTGGAGCAGCCTGGGCTGGTGGGAGGTGTCCCTGCCCTGAAGGGGGTGGAATGAGTTGGGCTTTAAGGTCCTTTCCAACCCAACCCATTCTATGATTCCATGAGGATGTGAATCCCACACAATCCTGCTCAAGCAGGACAGCACTCCCTGGAGGTGCCATTTGAAATCAGCAGCACTGGTCCCAAATGTGAGAATTGTGATGCTTTGAACACCAGAGAGGAGCCAGCAGACTCCCAGACAGGAGGGGACACCTGAGCTCTGTCACTGCCATCAAGGAGCCCACCCCCAGCACTGGGGATGCTCAGGGCACCCAGGGCTGCACCCTCTGCTCCAGCCACCTCTGGTCTCACTCCCACAGACCCTGCAGATCCACCCAGGTCATCCAGTCATGGAAAACTTACCCAAAACAAGCATTGCAAGACAGCAATTGCTGCTGCTGGGCGGATGAGAACTGCTCCCAGCCCTCCCAAAAGCCTCCCCAGCACTGAAATCCATCCCCCACGTGTTGAATTCCATAGGAGCATTTCCTGCAGGACCCTGATCACTCACAAACAGCTCTGCTGCAGAGCTCCTGCTTCTCCCCACGTGCTAAGAAGCGCCAGCATCACTCAGATCAGGAGGGAAGAGACTTTATTTTCAAGCTGTTTTCCCCAACTCTTTGCATTTTGCTCCCCTTCTGTGGCTGCAGCAGCAGGAATTTGCCTCATGGATGAAGAGCAGACTCTCCAAGTGAGCAGCTCTTTGCAGGAGAGGCAGATGGGGAGCAGAAGGGAGCAGCTCCCCCAGGACAGGCTCTTCAATATTTAATGTGACATCAGAGCAGAGCCAAGCGATCCCAGCTCATGCAGCGTTTTGTACAAGGCAAAAGAAAGACACAGCCAGGGAAGTGTGAAAGGAAAACACTCAAAAGCCAAAGAGGGAAGTGCTAATTTGTGATTCTAAAGCTTGTTACTGCAGTAACTCCCTCCCCTCTGCTCTGCCCACAACATTGGAGGTTTGTTCTCTGCAAGCAGCGCTGCAGCCACGAGTGGAGTGGCCAGGGTTTGGTCCTTCAATGCCTTAATTAGACAGGAAAACAATGAGAAGATGATTCTCTTCTAACATTCACAGGCTTCAATACAGAAAACAACCCAACCCCATCCCATCCTGCCTATTTAGGTTGTTTTGGAAGCTTTGGCAGATGAAAGAGGACATCCCAAATGAACAGGGGCCATAAAGGAGATTTCTGAAGAGATGGGGAGGTGCAACTGCTGGACAGCTAAAAATCCTTCACCACTGCTCATCTGCCAAAGGAGCCCCAAGGAGCAGCCACTGCCAGACACAGGCTGAGGTTCTCCAGGAAAAAATTCCCTCTCAGCAGCTGGGCAGCATTTCCACAGTGGAAATTCCAGAGCCAGCTCCTAGAATGGGCTGGGGAGGCAGAGAGCTGGGGCAGGAGATGACAGCAAACAGCTTGCACGGAGTTTTGGGGGAACAGACACGACAGAGGTGCTTGAGCCACCCCTGGCTCTGCCCATCAACGTTCTAGGCAGGTAAAAACCCTGCAAAGGGCAGGCTCAGAATGCAACAAACAATAAAAGAAAAGGTTGGAAACGAGCAACATGAACGTGTGACGATGGTGTAGATGTCTGGTGGGACACACTGGAGAACAGGAGCTGCTTTTGGTGACGTGACACCTCAGGCCCCTTTCTGATTGCTGAGAATTCCACAAAACCCCCTCCCAAACCAACCCCTTCCCTCCCACCTCCGAACATTCTCCAGCTCTATCCAGCTTTGGGGGAACTTCCTGCTCCTCCCAGGAGTGTCCACAGAGCACAGTCCAGCAGCAGCTCCTAAAGCAGCCAAGTATCATTGTAAGTTTGCAAATCTCAGTCTCTGGGTGCAGCTGGGGGTGTGGAATTTTGGGCAAGAACCTACAACTGTACCTAAGTGTGGCCATCAACCCTGTTTCTTCCCAGAGCATCCCAGTTCCCTGGATCATCAGGAAGCTCGTGCTGTGTCCCACAGCCCTGGGGCTGATCCTGGACCACTCCACCTGCAGCAGCTCTGAGCCAAACCAGCTCAGAGTATCCCTTTACTCCATCCCCATCCTTTTGCAGCACTGATGCAGATCCCAGCAGAGCTTGCCATTTATTAAATAACTCCAAATGTTGGTGCCAGGGAGCTTGGGGCTGTGGCAGTGCAGTTCTCAGCTGCTCTCCCTAAGCAATCCCCAAAGTGCTGCACTGCTTGTTCAGCAAGTTCCACCTTTTCCCCAACTTCCCTTTCATTTGCATGGACAAACACATCAAATCCCACACACAGCACGTCAAGGGCGCCTCGAAAAGCAACAAAATAAAAAGTCTCAGACCAACAAAACCAGTCAGGTACAAATCCAATTTTAATTGTCAAGCTCACTTCTAGCTCCTACATTCAACACAAGGATCAAAAACCACGCGTTTGAGAGTAGAATTTTATTCTATCCCCAGTTTCTGATCGTTGTGGCAGCCACCAAAAGGCAACTTCCAAAATCCACTCGTTTCAGAAGCTTCTCCCTACCTTGCAGTGCCAGGTGAACCCCACAGACTCTCCCAACAGCCCTTGACACCCTCCAGACTCAGTTCTTTGGCAACAAGTTATACAGAGCATTGTGCGTATATAAAGAGCTTATAATAAAACTTCTTTTACATTCTAATTGTCTTAAACCTTCACAGAAGTATTAAAGTGCTCAATCAACTCTGAACAAACCCTCCTTCCCTAGTCAGCTACTTCCTGGAAACGCCTGCACTTAAGTCAGCAAAACCAGAAGCAAACAAGAAGAGAAAAGGCCATGGAAAAATAAAATAAATCCTCTGCAGGATCATGAAAACCCCTTTGGAGACAAGAGGCCTCGAGTCTCACATCTCCCTTCTACCCAAATATTGAGACATAGGTCCAAATGTTCAACCAGTCCAAGCCAGCACAGCCTTTTTTTTCCCCCCTCCCTCAAGCTGTGCTGATTTCCCATCAGTTGATTCTTTGGCCCCTGACTTCTGTAAGAACAAAAAACCCTGCAGAACAGAACCCTACTGATGCTACAAAGAAAAAGCAAACACTGAAGTCACACCGGTGGAGGAAAATAAAAAGATACAAACGAGATGTGGTGGATATTTAACCCTCCCTGCTGCCTGGATTTTAAATTCTCTTTTGCAACATTTGACACTACCTGAAATTGATCTTTCAGAAAAAGGCTTTAAATGGGGACATTTTTGGCTCTTCTAAGTGGGGGATGGAGGGTGCAACTCAAAACTATTTCATCTGGCAAGACCTGCAGGCCAGTCTACCCCACTATGGCTCTGTGCCCGAGGAAATCCCACCCAGAGCCTCAAAAGAGGAGCAAAGCCACGTTCCCTTGGGCACATCCTGTCCTTCCTCCAGCCACAGCACCCAAAATATCACTTCAACCACCCCACAAGGTGACTTTTTCCTGTGGAGACACGGGGAATTCACCCGCAGGACATGTGTGTGTGTCAGCCAGAGGATGACACCTCTGATTGCAGCTTTGCTGAGATCTTCTGACATCTGTGGGAAAAACACGTTATTTCAGCCCTCTGCACTCCCTGGCTTCCAGCAGGTCCTGAGCTGCTGGCTGTCACCTGCCCTTTTGCTGCTGACTGAAGATCAGACAGAGTTTTGCCACCTCTGAAATCCTGCCCGCCCCTGCTCTGAGTGATCCTGCCACAGGAATGACTCAAAAGCCAGGAAGTCTCGGGGGGAAGCGGTCAGAAATCATGCTCAGGTTGGTACCTGCTCTTGTCAGACGTGGCAGGAGCCACCCCTGCTGCCCCCGAGGCTGCTGGAAGCCAAATTGCCTGCCTTGATGCACTGGGGTGGTCACCCTGACCCTGAGACTTCTCAGATCAGCTTGGTGCCACGTGAAGGTCGTGGTTTTGCTGACATTGTTTTGTTTTGCTAAGCTGAGGGGTTTCCCCTGCAATTCCCTCAGGGATACAAAACCACGGATGTAGGAACTCTCCCTGCTCTCCTCCCTCCAGCCTCAATACCAAGGGTTTCGTAAGAAACTGAAAAAAAATTAGTTCTGCACACGTGTTTGAGAGCCGTGGGCAGCTCCCCCAAAATTAAATACTTTCTGATCTTTAGTGCAAATACACCAAATCTGCAGTGGCTTGAGCCTGGCTTAGCGTCAGCACAGGAGCTTTGCACCCAAAGCCTTCCTCCCTCATGGCTGGGCTGGTCTTCCTCACCATGCTGGGGTGAAATGAAAAAACTCTGCACCATTTACTGGGCAAGCAACTGGTAAGAAACACTTCTCTGTGCTGATAAATTCATATTTTACATTCCTCTTCTTCCCTCATTTCTATTCTTTTGAAAGTTCACCACCGAGGTCCACAATTTTCTGAACATTTTTAGTTCTGACCTGTGATGTGCCAAGCACTGAACTATAAAGGGCAGCTTGTTTCACAGTACTCCAAATAAGAAAACTGACCATAGTACAAGCAAAATTAAATAAACTGAGATATAAAAGACAGCAGAAGTTAAGATTCATCCAGAAATATAATATAACGTTGGGGAGCGGGGTGAAACTGGAAATCAGCTACACAACAGAAACAATGAAATGACCAACAAATATTGATTAGGCGAAAAGAGGAAAACTTTCATTGCATTCTGTACATCAAAATTAAATGCAAAATTTCACATGTTGGAGCCACGAGACAGAATGATGGAGGTCTCAAGCCATAGGAAGGAGAAAGCAAAGGAAACACCTTGAATAAAGCAACACGTGAACAAAACCAGTAACTGAGCAGCTTCCAAAGGAATAAAAGTGACCATATCTCAGATGAGAAGAAGCAGCACTGAAGCAGAGAACAAGTATATGGTCAGGACAGGGTGGGTAACACTGACTGCACAAAACACTTGTGATATTTGGAAAGAACCAGGCCTATTTGTATCTCGATGCAAAATATATACACAACTCCATATGTATATATGTACACATAGGCACTACTGTACATATGTATATGCAACCTCCACACAACTGCCCTCTGGGTGCAAGCAAAAAAATGCTGCAGTTGTGCAAAAAACTGCAATTCTGTGTTTTGATTACCCAGGAGAAATGGGAGAAAGATCCAAACTAATTCCCAAACAGCTCAAACCCCAGATGGGGTTTCGTCCACAGGGCCAGCTTCTGAATGTTCCCAGCTCGTTTGCAGGAATTAAAAATTCATCCAAAGCTGTGGAGTGTAGCAGTACACACTGCAAAATGTTTCCAAACCCATTAATCTGAGAAAACAGCCACAATCTCTCCTGACATCAGTGGTTTAGCACGAGGCCATCCCACCTAGAACACCAATTTGGGAATACTGGGTGCACAGGGAATTGGATTCAAAGGCCAGGCCAGGGGTCTCATTCTACAAAACAAGGGTCAGTTGCTGTTCTTAGTGTTGGGGAAGAGAAGGACTTGGTGCATTAAAAAAACTCCCCCCACCCTCAAACAAGGGAACACAGGACAACTCTGGATGCTCCAAACCGTGCAGCCAGGCTGATCTTTGGGGTTTCTGGGGTTGGGGATGTGGAAAGTAGCATTTTCCATAAAGCTTGTTCGCCTCACAGCTCCAGAGAGCATCGTCCTCTCAAGTCCAAGGCTCCCTTGGTCTGGCACAGGCCCCCTGGAGCTGTGACAGGAGTGCATTGCCAACGTCAGAGCACGAAGAACGTGGTGAAAGAAAACGGCAGGAGATGGTCCCACGCCTCCTCCAGCCCCAAAGGAGTTGTCCCTGCTGCCTTCAGTACTCTGCATCCATGGCATCCAGGTACTTGGCCTCGATGATCTTGGGGAGCAGGTTGTACCTAAGGCAGAGCAGAGAGAGGGAGTCAGTCCTTGTTTAAGCAGCCACCTTCTCTCTGTCCCAAAGCTGCCAGGTGAGTCTGGACCTGACATTCAGCCAGCTGAGGGGGACACAAAGTGGGGGACAGCAAAACCAACCAATCCTGCAGGCAAAGACAGCATTTATAGGAACAGCAGTGACAGCTCCCTCTGGAAGAGCCTCCTCCTTCCAGCTGGAAAGGAAAGAGAACATCCTCATCCTCACAGGAGGAAAGTCACTTTCCTAGAGCCCTGTCACCACCAAGTCCCTTTGGAAGAGCCTCCTCCTTTCCAGCTGGAAAGGAAAGAGAACATCCTCGTCCTCACAGGAGGAAAAGTCACTTTCCTAGGGCCCTGTCACCACCAAGTCCCTTTGGAAGAGCCTCCACCTTCCAGCTGGAAAGGAAAGAGAACATCCTCATCCTCACAGGAGAAAATGTCACTTTCCTAGAGCCCTGTTACCACCAAGTCCCTTTGGAAGAGCCTCCTCCTTCCAGCAGGAAAGGAAAGAGAACATCCTCATCCTCACAGGAGGGAAGTCACTTTCCTAGAGCCCTGTCACCACCAAGTCCTCAGCGTGACAAAAATGCAAAGGTGAATTTCTGTATGTTTTGACTCCAAACAAGACCATCCCGACCTGGTGTCTGCCTTCTCTATGTGGAGACAGAGATTCCCTTACTTTTAAATTTTTTTTAATTTGATTTTTTGCAAGAACGTCCTCACAAATTAATGTATTTGGGTTAGAAAGGCACTGTGAAGTTGCTCTTGTAAATCCCAGTGCACATTTATGTGGCATTTTCCCTTGTTTAACAAGGAAGCGACTCTTCAGCTGTTAAAATAACTCATAAAGCACCAAAAAATCACTTTCAGATTTCAACAGCTGTGCAAGGGATCCCAAACATCACTTATTAATGAGAAATACCAGGATCTCCTTAAATAGACCCACCATAGAATAAAATGCTTGAGAGCCATGGGAGCCCAGATAAGAGACAACTTGGAGGGAAGATTCTTCTGTGGGCAAACAAAAACTCAGCATCCCAAAGTTCTGAATCTAAGCCAGGACCTGGGAATACCCAAGAGATCAAGTTTTCTTCCAGCAGGCTGTTTTCCACTGCACTAATGGATTTCAGTGGCTTCTCAGTATCTGTCTAAGACCACACCAGTGATCCCTCACTAATGACAACACAAATCATGTTTCTACAGCTGTTGGAAGGATGGAAATGTGGCTTTGGGATGTGGCTGGTGTTCTGGATGGGACACCAAGCCATGCCTCACTCATTTGTGTTTGATTCTTGAATTTGCCCCCTGGCTACTGTCCCATCTCCTCTTTCTCCCTTCACGTCTTAAAAAGAAAAAAAAGAAAAAAAGGAGAAAAGATATTAAATTTCTTCAACTGCCTCATCTATTTGGAGTGCCAAATCTTTGGGAAAAAGTCATTAACTACAGAGCTCATGGATCATGGCACTGCCTTCTTGGCTGGAAGCCACAGAAACTACATGAAGGCAAAAGAAATCAGAGGAAGGAAAGCCAAGGGCAAATTTCCATGCTGTGCCAGGCTGCAGCATCTTCCCCTTGGCAGCAGGGCTGATTATCCAGCTGCTGGGAAAAAGCTGCCTGGAAAGAGAAATGAGTTAGCAACACAGAGGGTATAAAGTGACAGCATCTTATTTACTGAAAAGAAGATATATTTGCATATTAGTATCTATCTCTCAGTACAAAATCTGTTTTTTTGACTGCATTCTCTCCACACTAATTGAGTTTTTTACACCACATCCAATACCTCAATTTGGCTGAGTGTGGCCCACGTTTTCTGTCCTGCACTGAGCTGCCCTGTGTGCAATTCCCACGAGAGTCACTCATCCAGCACTGCTCACAGTTGGAATATTTACCAGCCACTCATCCAGGCAGCCCAAGCGCCACCAGTGTGAAGGGCAGGTGAGGCACCACTACCAGAGGAACAATAATTTCAGTGTTTTCTGAGCCTGTTTATCTTTTAAAATCCAGCCCAAATGGCTCTGACATGATCCTGTTGAAAGCCACGGTAGCTCTGACATTTGCTTTTGTTTCAGAAAGGACTGGACCCATCTTCATCAGCCAAGGAAAACACCACAGCAGGTGGTGCAGATTAGCAAATTGGCAGCCCTGAAACTTTGGGATCAGAGGGAAGATCTCTGGGACTGCAAGCTCAAAGTCAAGCAGAAATCATTGGTACCATGCTGGCCTAAAAATAATCAAGTGGACTGGAAACTTGATCTGTTCCTTCCAAGATCTTATTATGGCCTCTCATTATATCCAAAGGACTGAGAGCATGAATGATTTAACTGGAGAATGATGGGCAGTGGCTGCTAATGAACCCCAAGGAAGAAATTAGTTAAATTTCTTAATGATTCTCTCTCAAAAGAGAGATATACTGTAAGATATTGTGGGATCCTCCCAGATTTAAACATGTATTTTAAGTCTAAATGTGGCCAGGGGCATCCAGCAGTGCAGGAGGTCTGTGAGGTCACCACAGCATTGGTAAGACAGAAGGATTCCTCTTAGGAAAAGTTTCCAGCTCTGCTGTGAGCACTGGCCTGTGGAAATCAAACTGCAAAGTGATAAGGAACATTATCAAATACCATCTAGAGGTTTGGACTATGGCTTCTCAGGAAGATCAGGCATCTCACAGGCACTAAAAAAGGAGAGGTTTTGCCTCCTGGGAAGCTGGAAGAAGAGCACTTGCCAGCCCAGAACTCTTTACACAACTCATAGCAGCACAGAAATCCTGATTCCTCCTCAGGCTTGAGCAGCTGGTAAAAAAAACCAAAAACCCACCTCATCATTACCCACCTCCAGGAGCTGGTTAGTCTGGAAAATGCAGGAAACCCTCCTGAACCACTCAGACTTCCTGCAATAGTTGGGATTGGAAGGGACCTCTGGAGATCACCCAATCCAACCCCCCTGGAGCAGGTGACACAGGAATGTGTCCAGGTGGGTTTGGAATGCCTCCAGAGAGGGAGACTCCACGGCCTCCCTGGGCAGCTGTTCCAGTGCTCTGCCACCCTCAATATAAGTAAGTTCTTCCTCATGTTGAAGTGAAACTTGTTGTGTTTTAGTTTGTGGCCTTCAGTCCTTGTCCTGTCGCTGGGCACCACTGGAAAGAGTCTGGCACCATCCTGGAGATATTTATATGGATTGGTGAGATCCCCTCTCACTCTTCTCTTCTCAGAATCACAGAATTTCTAGGTTGGAAGAGACCTTCAAGATCATCAAGTCCAACCCATGCTCTAACACCTCAACTAAACCATGGCACCCAGTGCCACATCCAGTCTGTTTTTAAACATGTCCAGGGATGGTGACTCCATCACCTCCCTGGGCAGGCCATTCAGAACTTTATCACTCTTTCTGTGAAAAACTTCCTCCTAATATCCAACCTATACTTCCCTTGACACAGCTTGAGGTTGTCTCCTCTCCTTCTGTCCATTGTTGCCTGGAGAAAGAGACCAACCCCCACCTGAATACAACCACCCTTCAGGAAGTTGTAGAGAGTGATAAGATCACCCCTAAGTCTCCTTTTCTCCAGACTGAACAAGCCCAGCTCCCAGTTTCTCCTCTCCTCAGACTTCCAGTAATCCAAGCCTGATGACACAAGGCATGGGAGACAGGGGGAAAACCACAGCCAAGCTTCCTACCTGATGGGGATCATCCCTATCATGATGAGGGGGAAGATCATCTTCATGTAAGGCAGGGGTGACATTCCAAACCCACAGAGGATGAGGAGCTGCAGCATCTGCAGGCCTGTGAAATAGTGGATCTTCCTCTGGGGAACTCTGCGGATGTAATGGGTCGGAGGATAAGCAGTCTGGGAAGAGAAGAACCACACATTAGACCTGCCTGGACACCTGTTAGAACACACCTGGACTTGTGACAGCAGAATGGGGTTTTGGGACACCAGGGCTTGAGGGAAGTCATCAATTTGTACAAGAACTACAGCAACATCAGGGTCCTTAAGAGGTTCAGCATGGGATTTGTAGGGTTAATCCCAGTGCCTGAAACCACAGCGTTGGCAGCAAGACCCAGAGGATGGCTGGGCACTGGGAGCCTGGAGAGAAGACAGGACACCCCTCAGGGCCAAGATTGCCTCTGGGAACATCTGGAGTGCAATGTGGTATCTTGGGAAGTGCAGTAATGAGATTCCCTGAGGATTGTCAGGGCTCCTCAGCCAGAGGTGCCTGCAGGGGTGTGCAGGGGGAAGGAGAGCAGATGCATCCAGGTGTTGCTCCTGTCGATGGTTCCTCCACCTGACACCCAGCTGCTCATTATTTTAGAGCCTTCCAAGGCCCCTGGTGCTCCCATCTCTTGGCTGAACCCCATTAGGGGAAGACCAGGAGATGAGGGAGGTACGAGAAGAGGCTGTGCTCAGACTGCAGGGATTTTCTCAGCTCCTATAAGCCACCCATTGCTGAGAAATGAGGGGGAAAAAAATGACATTAATAGGCTAAATATGGTGGTTTCTTTTGACAGTTCCTTGCTCATGTCTGAGCACAGGCTTTGACTCACTGTCTATACATCAATGAAGAGGATGAGCGACTGTCTGCTGGCAGCAGCACAGCCTCAGTGGCTTTCAGATTGTGCCATGACCCATTAAAAGGTTTCCACAAAAGGGAGTTTTCCACATTTGAGAATACTTCTTAATTTTCCACGCCAAAGCCTGGAAAATTCCACACATAATTCCTACTGAAACCAGAAGTAATAAGTCACATACCTCAGTAGCTCTTCAACCCTCATTCAAAAATTGACATGACAAATGTAATCTTTACCTGAATTTCACAGTTTTAACCTCTAGGATGTAATACTGGAGATCAAGAGAGATTAGCAGAGATGCAGAGCCAAATGTTGGGCTCATTAAGCCCTTGACCCTTGTTATATAAGAGAAGGTGAGCTGGAGATTGCTCCAGGTACCACCTACACTGCCAAACACCTTTTTAGCACCTGTAACAGAGACAGATTTAAAAAGCATCTTCCAGGTTTGTTTTCAGCCCACATCACAGAGGTTTCAATAACACAAATAATTTCATTTTGAGTTTAAAATCCCATCTTGCGGTATTTCACCCAAAATGAAACCGTAAAACAGCACAAAAAAATTACCTGCCTGAAGCTTTGTTGGAGAAATCAAAGATCATAATTTCCTGATGTTCTGCTTTTTCTGTTTTATATTATTACTTTTTTTAAATGCATGCACTCTGCAGATGACACAACAGCACCGGGGTGGTTTAAGACTCCCCCAAAAAACCCCGACAACAAAATCCCACACTGAGAGAACAAGAGTTTGACCAGTTGTGTGCTCGGGTTGCAAACACAACTGCAGGTACCTGCTCCTTGAGCAGCAGGGCCACCCTTTCAAAGAGCTGGTTGCCATCAATGGAGGTGAGGGCGATGTAGAGGAAGAGGCCAAAGAGGACTGGCTTTGGGATCCACTGCAGAGGGACGGGCAGGAGCAGCAGTGACAGCCCCACCAAGAAATGTGCCACCAGACTGGTCAGCCGGGTCTCCTTCACACTCACGATCCTGGAAGCAGGAGGAGAGGGGTTAGGAGCCAGGATAACACCCCCGAGATCCATACAGTGTTCATCCTGCTCCGTGGAGGAGCAGGAAAGGGAACGTGCCACCGGGGAAAGGGAAACTCATCCCCACCGCAATGAAATCAGCACTTCTGGCCCCGTGCTGACACTGAGGAGGCAGAGCCTGGCTGGAGCCAGGCCAGGCACTTAATCCACAGCTCAAACAGAGCAGCTGGAGAAGTGCCAAATTCCCCTTCTGTAAAGCTCTACAGATCCTATCCTGAACTAAACTGCCCTCGAAACTGATTCTGTTTAGCACAATGCAGAGAAAAAAAAAACAAACCAGGCAAGAATCCTCTTTCTCGACAGTAATCCTTCCCTTGCTTTACCCTGGGCACATGCAACTGGCTTCTGTCCCAAAGAAAACTCATTGGCTTGTCCAGGATATAAGGAACGTCTTGGGGAAAAAAAACAAAACAAAAAAAAAAACAAACAGAAAGTCAGCATCCTCCTGACAGCGAGTCAGCATTTTTAATGCATACGAGGATCTCCCTGTTTACATGGAAGGGAATGCTGAGAGCACCACACAGGGATTCAATCCTGCTGTGGGCAATTGCCTATTACCATGCAAAACATGTCATTAATTAATGCAAATTTTCCAGAGCTGACAGGCCACAATTTGAGCTTTTTTTTGAGGGGGAAGACTGACAGGAAAGCAGGCAGCAGCTTTAGCAACCTACTTGAGGGGAGCCTGCTGTGTTTTCTTTGCACTTCAGCTAAACCTGTGAGCATCTCCTCCCAGTCTGAAAAAAATCACCAGAAACAATGGGAGGAAAGAAAACCCACATCTGTCAAGACTACTTACAAAGAGAGAAAAAGAGGATTCCTAACTTTTTTTTTTTTTTAGAAGATAAATCCAACAATTCAGTGGGTAAACCAGTGAATAAATCCCCCTATTATGAGGGAAAATTTTTGTCCATAGGCTGTTTTGGCATCATTTAGTGACCTCATTCCCTGGATGAGACCCCTCAAATTGTGAATTAACCCTATACACAAATTTCTCTGAGGATTAAATACCAAAGATCTATCAAAACACACTTCCCTCCTTTGCACATGCACTGCTGGGACTTCATAATCCCTTCTGTCCTAAAGAAGATTGAACTATTGCAATATTAAGTTGGAGAGTTTTGCTTAGAAGTAAGGTCAGGTTGAACTTCAAATCTGTTTACACCTTCAAGGAGCAAAAGGAAGCTGAGGGGATGAAGGAGCCTTCCACACCTGTATTTGGAGAGGGAGGGAAAGGCTGACAGCCCAAAGCTTGCTCTGAGGAGTTGGACAACAAGGCAGAATTAACACTTAGGTCATGAGACCTAAGGAACCACAGGTACCACAAACAGCACACAAAGTCCTGAGAACAACACTGGAATTCTTCTGTGAGTAGTGGGGCAGGTCATAGAAATCATCCAGGATTACCAGGACAGGATGCACTGAGGTGTTAACCTTTCAGTAACCTTCCAACAGGTTTAAACCACAGCTTTTCTCCTTCCAAACAGACTTTGTTGGATCCTCTTGCAAGTCTCCTATGCCCAAAGGGTCCCTGCCAGTGCCTAGAGAAGCTGAGGGAGAGCTTCACTCCTGCCAGCCCTGGTAGAACTAGGACATCACCTAAATGGACAGAGTTTGGCACCTTTCCCACTGCCTCCAGGTCTGGATCACCACACAAGTCCTGGAGATGAACAGAGCCAAGCAGCTTAAAGTGCACCTGGAAGTGCTGTGCCAGAGTAATTCCAGAGTCTGCCCACTCCAGAGCTGCCAGAACCACAGTGAGCCTCCCTGGTGGCTCAGAGAAGCAGGAGTTTAAGGATGCACTGATGTAACTTCATCCAGGTACAGCAAGAGTTCCTCCAGCATCAGGTCAGCCCCAGAGGAAGAATTTCTGCTGTTTCAGACAGAGATCTCCCCTCCTGCTAGGGAGGCTCCTGCCCTGCAAGCACACACAAGTCTGCAAGGGAAGTCATGCACGTGGAAGAGCTCAGGAACAAAATGAGCCACGAAACCACATTTCAATCAAATGCAAGGCTGCAAGTACAAGCTCAGAGTGGCAGCCCTTTGGTAAGAGATTTCTGAAGTTCATGGAATTTTCTACAGCCATCTCTTAGGGATGCAGCAATCACAGCACCGTGTTTGATCACAGACAAGATGTACTGCAATTGCTGCCAGCTCCTGCTAATGCCACTTAGTAATTTGGAATATTTTATCAGAACATAGCTAAAATTGCTCATAATTGCCCAAACATGATATTTTTAAAACTGATGTTCCCAGCCTTAGATTGGTCTTCTGCTAATTCTAGCACCTCATTTCCAGAGTAAGAACATCACAGTCACATTAAGTCAACAGAGGAATCCTTGATTTCCATGTGTTCAGGATCTGGTTTGGCCCTTGAGGAAACAGCTCCAGAAAGTCTGTGCTGTGATGGAAATAAAGTAATTAATGGAGATTAAAGAGCATAATCCAGGCTCACTTCCCCAAAATGCTCTAAATATGGTTAGCATGGGATTAGCCATTCCTGAACTTCTCCAAGTAAGCAACAAGAGCCTGTTTGCAGATTGCCACAGGAAACTTAAATCGTTTCTCTACAGGGGAGAAGAAAATTTTGCTTTCACTGTGACAGATCTTTATCCTTGTTTATATCATCATCCTGTGGGAGCTTTGATTTCAGTGCAGGGAAGGAGCCTGCCAAGGGAGACAGAGCTGATTTTCTAATTGAGCTTCATTTCTTTTTCAGCAGAGCTGGCTAAAAGGAAAAAAAAAAAAAAAGAAAAAGAAAAAAAAAGAAAAAAAAAAAGATGACTACATTGCTTGGAGCCTCCTGCTCTAGCCCCAGTGCTTTACAGAGAACAAA
This sequence comes from Phylloscopus whistleri, assembly GCA_017589585.1. NCBI lineage: Eukaryota > Metazoa > Chordata > Aves > Passeriformes > Phylloscopidae > Phylloscopus > Phylloscopus whistleri. The sequence continues at coordinate 458,349 of JADMLD010000605.1, read as the reverse complement.
AAGCTTTGGTCTCAAAGGGAGTTCAAAGCACTAGGAAATCCTCATTCCCATTTTCACTCCCAATATCCAGTTCCCAGCACCAATTTTCCTCCAGCAGAGAAGAGCTGTGCCATGAGGGAACACACCCAGGGAGATCAGGGCAGCCCTCAGCTCTTCCAGGATAATCACTGGAGCTGTATCTAGGTCAGACAGAGGCCAAAAAGGCCTCTCTGGTGCTGCTTTTTGGGGCAGCTGGGTGAAGGAGGAGAGGACAAGTGCAGGAATTAGTCCTTAGTGCAGGCAGGGGACTTGACTTTGTCAAGGCAAAGCTAGAATACAGAATCATGACAGTGGAAGAGCAGGAAAAAGAGGCACTTGGATATTAGAAGTGACAACAGGAGACACAGGAGGGAGGTTTGGTACATGGGTTTCGAAGTGTGAGTTCTGCATCTCTCAAAGAAACAGAGAGTGGAGGTATCCCAGAGCACATCATGGACAGGAGGAGCAAGGGCATGGATTAAAACCCTACAGAATGCAAATTTCAAAGTTGATTTTTTTTCTTGAAATAGGGTTTAGCATTTAGTCAAGAGAGATATAGTTGTGGAAACAGCCAATAACAACATATCCTGATGGGAATACAAACCCAAGGGACTGATCTCCAGGAAAAGATCTGTAGAAGAGTTACAGGGAGCAGCAGAACTCAGCAATTTCCAGATCTGGAAAGTGAAGTCTGTCCATCCCTGACCCAAAAAAATCGGCTGTGCCTGGCTGGGCCGGGCCATTTAGCACCAAAACAAGCATGAAGGCAAGACAGAGATTAGGAGACCCACTTCATCCCCCAAAGTCAATGATCACTTAGCCTCACTTTTGATAAGTGGCAACTCAGAAAATGGAAACCAAGGCAGGATAATTAAAACTAATGGTATGTGAGTGGAAATTACCACTCCTGTGGTAAAAGCACTCAACTGTAACAGACTGAGATCAAACGGGCCAGATCTGCTCCACAGCAGAGATTGTTCCATGAGAAAAAGGTTTTTAATTTGTTTTTAATAGGTCTGTGATAAGAATGTGTTGCTCAACTCAGAGCAGCAGAAGAATTGGTCTTAAATAGAAACCCATGACCCAGCCACGGCTTCACACTTGTTTTTGTTTAAAACCCAGAGAATTTAAGCATCTCCTTCCCAAAATGTGGTGGGAGATGTTATGGGAGCTCTGAAATAATGGTGCATTTTTCCTCCCCTTCGTAATAACCACCAGACAGGTTTCAGGCAGTGAATCAGCTTTGGATTCTTTCTGGGGAAAGCATCTGGAGACATCCAGCCAAATCATCTCCTCAGCTTCCCACAAGGCTGAAACTGAGAATGGCCTTGGCTGACTTTTCCAGAGGAGAATTTGCAACGGAGTGGGTGGGATCCCTGTGGGATGCTGCCACTGGCCCAGAGCATGAATTTGAGTGCTTGAGTGAAGGGGATGAGGCCAAATCAAGGCTCACTGGGTGCATCTTTCCATCACCTCCCTATCTGCAACACAACAGCCAACACCCCAACCACGCAAACCCAGCACTCCCAAAGGATTGGGAAGCCACAAATGAACCCAAAGAGATCTACTTACGTCTCATAGATGTGTCCACTCTCCACCCTCTCCTCCACGTAGGCCAGGGCCCGGACGTGCATGGGGGAATGCGGGAAGGCCGCGTGGATCCAGGGCAGCCCGAAGACCGACAGCCCCGTGTTGATCAGCGCCACGAGCAGCAGGTCCCAGTGGTAGGCTGTGCCCTTCACCAGCCTGCAACGAGGGGTTTGGGGACAGCAGTTACACCTGGGGCAAACCCTACAGGCGGCCTCTGGTCGGCACTCAAGGGCTCTCACACGCACACACAGAATTCACACCTCTCTGGGTTTGCTGTATGCATGGCACAGCACCACGTGTGAACACTAAAGGTAGTGAAATGTGGTTTGCTCCCAGAGCTGTTCTCATCTGGAAAGAACAACTCTGAGCAGAAAGGAAGCCCACTAAAGTAACAGCCCATGAAAATTTCATCAGCGTTTTTCTCCTACATTTATTGCAGAGTCTACACAAAATCCATGTGTGTGTTTGCTCGCAGAGTCCACATAGGGAGTGGATAAAATTCTGAGCATTTGCTGTCAAAGTAGACACTGAAGTCTCTTGTTTGTAACCCTGATCTCTCTCCTTCCCCACGAGCAGAACACGTGCTCGGTATGCTGCAGTAATCCCCTAATTATGTAATTGCTACTGCATGATAAGAAAATGGGACAGGAATTCATTAAACTTCAGCTCCTCCTTGGTAGTCACAGAATCATGGAATGGATCACAGAATGGTTTGGGCTGGAAGGAACCTTAAAGATCATCCAGTTCTAACCCCCTGCCATGGGCAGGACACCTTTCACTATCCCAGGTTGCTCCAAATTCCATCCTACCTGTCCTTGGACACTTCCAGGGATGGGACAGACACAGCTTCTCTGGGTAACACATTCCAAAATGTTGGTAGCCAATCAAGGAGATTTGCTCCTAAGTTCATCAAATGTTGCAGAACATTTAATTTTTAGGGGATGGGGAATCTCACAGCCTTCACTGAGGAATCTGAGCACACCCACTTTGCCAGGACTGTGCAGAAAGCAGCACCAAGACTGAACTCAGATCTACTTTAACCTTGCCATTTTTTGCAAGGTCTGCCCCTTTGCTGAATATTCCCATCTTGTAACAATTGCTGAGATATTATGAGTAAAGTTTGGAAAAAGGCTGGGGAAGGATTCAGCTCTCAGACTTTAAACCCTCACTGAAAGGTCTAAGGCTGTATCTCTGCCCCTGGAGCACTTGACATCCTCACACAATGTGAGGGATCAGCTGAATTCTCTCTGGGCACCACCAGCTGGAAAGGGAGCATCATTTAGATGTGTCAATGCCACCCAAATAAGCTCCACTGAACCCCTCAGCACGGACTTGGAGCCATCCAAGATACTCCTGGACACGAGGCACATGGAGCTGGTGGAGTTGACCCAGCACACGGAGATCAAAGCCATTGTTTGGGCAGCAGAAGTCTTGGGTGGGGCTCAGTTTTGGGACAAAAGCCTGGTCCCACTGGGAGTGTCCCCTTCCACTGACTGAGGAGGCCATGGGGTGAGTGGGTCAGGTAGGTGTCTACCCTGCAATGCCTCTGGAAGGTGCTGGCAGGAAGGGTGGGACTGCAAACGCATTTCCTGCACTGGCTCACGCTTTGGAAACACAGCCCCTGCTCACGTGCTGCTTTCTCTGAGCAAAGGCACCTTCAGCACCCTCAGGGTCATTGTTTGTTGTCCTCCCCATTCTTTTCAGGAGGCTTTAAGGATATCAACCTGTTGGAATGAACCCAGAGGAGGCCACCAAGATTATCAGAGGGATGGGGCACCTCTGCTGTGAGGAAAGGCTGAGAGAATTGGGATTGTTCAGCCTGGAGAAGAAAGGCTTTGGGGTGACCTAATTGCAGCCTTCCAGGACCTGAAGGGAGCTACAAGAATGATGGGGAGAGACTTTACAAGGGCCTGGAGTGACAGGACAAGAGGGAATGGACTCAAACAGACCAACAGTAGGTTTAGATGAGATATTAGAAAATAATCCTTTCCCTGTGAGGGTGGGGAGACCCTGGCACAGGGTGCCCAGAGAAGCTGTGGCTGCCCCTGGATCCTGGAAGTGTCCAAGGCCAGGTTGGATGGGGCTTGGAGCAGCGTGGGATAGTGCAAGGTGTCTGTGATGGCACCACAAACAGATGAGGTCAAGTTCTAGTTTTTACATCTCTAAAAATCCCTGCCCTGTTTTTCCATCTTTAAAAATCCCTGCCCTAACACTTGATCAGCATCAGCTTGGCCCTGTAGCCAGGCACTCTGAAAAACTCCAAAGAACATTTTACATTCCTTAAAGACATTCTAGTGGAAAATACCAAAAGTTTAGACAAAATTCATATTAGCCCAAGAGATGACCCACTTACATACAGATTTATGCAACACTTAAAGGGATATAATAGAGATAAGAGCTGGTCAAAGGAAACTAAATTAGTGTAGCTGAATTTGAGCTTGTCTCCTCTCTCCTAATACTGTGTCACTCCAGCTACAACATGGAGAATGCTAATGGGTATTATGCAAGGAGAGAACCCTCCCACGCATCACATTAGCAAAAAATCCTCAGAGACGTGGTAGTTTCCCTGGAAAAAAGTCATCCACGTTCATTCTTGACATCACATCTGATTGCAGTTGGCACAAAAACATCAGAGGGAATATTTTAATAGTGCAGCATCTCAAGTTTGCACATAAGTGAGACTTATCAGACACTGGACATATTGTTTTATTGCACTTCCACCTTTCTGTCAGTTGGCATTTACCAGATCCAAACACTCCTGATGCTCAGCTGCAGCACGTTATGCTACAACATTTATGTAGGTCATTGACCTCTCATTTTCAACAAATTCTCTGTACTGCAAGAGCAGTGCAAGTGTCCACATGTGTCGGACACTCCCAAAATATCTTGAGGTGCATCCAAAGACCTCAAACTGTAAAAAATATCCACTTCACATTCACTATGCTACCTCTTGGCTCCCAAAACCCTTCCTGAAAAATGCCTCGAGAGTTTTAGGGGACAAACGATGGTGCTGGGCAGAGAGTAAAGAAGAAATAGGTTGAAGGGATGAGCTCGTTGAGGATTTGTGGTTTTGGCTCACTGCCACAACACTGAGCTTTGGCGATGGTGAGGAGTTAAGCAGCAGAGTTACCTCCACCTGTGACAACAGGAATTCTTAAAAACACCTCCTGAATACATTTTCTGATGCTCAGACAAGCTTTGGGCAAGCAGTGGTGGTGATAGAGGCAGGGACATCCCTGCACAGAGGGAAAAGCAGCCCCAAAGGCGTTACCTGTTCTCCGGGGCGTTGGTGAGGGATGCGACGATGTTCTGCTCGATGAAGAAGAGCATGGAGAGGAGAAATCCCAGTCCCATGGCACTCATCACCGACCCAATGGACAGGGACTGCACAGGGGCCAGCACAAACAAGCTGTCAGAGGCGTTGTAGTTGAACTTGGACACTGCAAGGAGGAGGGGAAAGATGTTAGGAGGAACCCTCTTGTCTAACCATCAATGTTTTACCCACACCATGAAGTACTGGGAAGCAAGCAGGAAAGCAGGCAGGATGCTCTGGCATGTGGGAGCCTGGAGGCCCTGGAAGATGGGTCCATCTGGCTGGTTTGGTTTATTTTTTTCCTCCATTCACTTAGGATTTGGCTGCCATCCTGATGGGACAGACCACTGCTAGTCCTAGCGAGGCTTTGCAGATATTGGAGCAGAACAAAAGAGGGAAACTCGTTTTCCACAGATGCAAGGTGTTTTTAGATGAGAAAGCCTTATTTCTAACCAGCACCATAATGCTCAGCTCATCAACCCACAGAGGCATTTGAAAACATCCTCATCTCCAACAAGCTGTGCAAGGCATTTTAGTATAAAATCTAAATCAACATTCTGCTGCCATTGGAACCAATCCATGGCTAGGGATAATTCACACATGGCCATGCATCATTTTGCAATCCAACTGGATGGAATGGCCATCACAATTTAAAAAAAAGCCATTTCTTTTTTGCTTCCATACATTTCCTCACATCACCCGCTCACGTCACTGCAGGACAATGCAATTCCTGTCCCCATTATCACTTCCTGATATGGAAAAGTTGATCTATCTGGCCAGTGAATGGTGTCTCATTTTTAGATTTCCTTGTGTAACTTAGAGCTGCCCAGATGCTCTGCACCATTTCACCTAAATTAGGAAAACAAACTGGAGACAAAGAGGACAAACTGGGATGACCAACTCAATGTTGATATGACTGGCAACAACCCTTCCTGCCTGCTGATTATTCTGCCCTTTGTTCTTTGCCAGAAATTGTTCATCTCCCTTACTGTGACACACATCTCAAACTCATTGAAAAGACACATCTGGATAATTTTTCTCCAAAAGGCCCCAGCCTCATTTAAGCAGAGTTTTGAATGATGGTGAGGAAATCTGAGCTCTTGGTGGGAGGTACATGCAGGATTTGTGAAATTTTATGGAAGAACTTTATTTTTTAGCAAAACTTTTCTAGGATTTCACTTTTCTCTTTCATAAACCCCAGTATTCCAGAGAACAATACCAGAACTTACTCTCAATGTCCTTGAAGATATAGGAACCCACAACAGAGAAGGTCAGGACTGAAATGGGTAAGGCACAGTCGGACAGAATTTCGCGTACCCTCGCGTGCAAATATGGGCTGCAAAAGAGACACAAAATTCCCATCAACACCCCACTCTCGGGGAAATCACTCAATCCAGACAAAATTTAATGCTGTAGAAGTGAAAATTCAGTCCCATCTTGCAATTCTGAAGAGATACTTGGAGGGATGAATTAGTCTTTCACTCAGCCCTAAATCTTCTGGAACCTACAGCCTTTGAAGGTTGATGAATGCAGAAGCAAAACATAAAGAAATAAGAAAATAAGATGCAAGCTAGGAAAAAAAAGGCCTTCAAGCACCAATTTGTGTCTCATTTCCACTTTAATTGCTTCCTGCATTTCAAATGAAGAGTTTTAAGAGCAATAGGAGCAAACCCCAAATTAGGGCCAGTGTTTGACTCCCAAGAGCACACTGAAGGTACATTCCCAGTAGACCTTCCTGCACCATCAGGAATTTCTGCCCAGCAAAATGGTTCAGTGCCTGTTTGGAGGGAGATACAGGGATCCCAACATGAATCGGGAACCCAAAGCTTTTTTAGAAGTCATTTGTGAGGCCAAACCAAAGACGGAAGAGCATCGTCCACTGAGCGAACGTGTTGTTCTGCTGGGAATATTTTCCAGGTGGCCCTGCCAAGCTCATCTCTGCCTTTGGCTTCCACCTGATTTTCCTGGGTTGCAGAATTAAGATCTGAGCTGTTAATGACTCCCTCAGAGAGAACACAAAATACCCAGCAGCCTGAACAACTCACCTTTTCTTGAACTGGTAGAGCGTGTGGCCGAGCCAAAGGGTTCCCAGCATCAGCATGAGGCTGAGGACGGCGGTCTCACGCCCGTAGTAGTGCCCATCGTGAGTGCAAGTCTGGTTCTCGCTCACTGAGGAGTTCATGAAGAGGGTGGTGTTGATGCCAAGGCCTGGGATAGCATCAGCCTGTGCTTTTCCACTTCCTATGTGGTCGTGGTGGTAATATTTCTTAAAAACTGCACAAACAACCAACAGGCAAGCGTTAGGAGGGGAGTGTGACAATCAAAGCAAGTAAAATAAAGTGGGTTTCTTGCTTGGTCATGAGTATTAACGTTATGCTTCACCAGCTCTGCCTCTCAAGCCTGCAGAAAGAAATCAGAGCTGTTGCTCTTAGCAAGCCAGCGCTTCACAAATTGATTTTTTCACTTATTTTAACGGGCAAGAGTTAAATTAATCTATAAAGCAACACTGTAAGGACTTCCAGTGCTAATTATGTGGTTTTGTTCCCAACACTGGAAGCACTGCTCTTAGATATACATACAAATATTTCTATCTAGACACCTGCTTTCAGCAGCCTGGCAAACAAATTCCATCAGGATTCTCTGGAAACACTAAGAGCAGCCAGGCTGCACAGATCCCTAAGTGGATTACACAGGGTACAGTAATTACTTTTCTTCCAAGGCTAGTCCAGATTTTAGAGATAAGTGTGGCTGATATGCAAAACCTGGCAGAACATTTAAATTTACAATGCAAACTAAGAGGTACAGGGCACCTGAAGTAAACCTGCACAAGCAAAACACCCAGTAATGCCCCTAAAACTGTCCATAAATGTTTTAGATCAGCTCAAAGGCATTTATGTAAGGAATAGACAGCTGTAAAGAACCTCTTGCTCTTGAGCAGGAACATTTACTGTGTTCCCATTTCTATGTCACTGGCTGGCTCCAAGTGTACAAATATGGTTTTGGGATCATCTAATCTCTTTGGGGAAGAATAGCCTGAAGGAGCAAGTAAAACCAGAAGATGGGAATTGGGCTTTGCAGCCTCAGTGTTCCCACAATATCTGCTCATATGGCAACATGCAGCATCCACACCTCTCTGTACTCATGGGAAATACAGGAGCATGGAAACCACCACGCCAGAACTTTGCAGTCCCACTTGCTTTCTTCATTTTAGTCAAAATACCCCTTCAAATTCTGCATAGAGAGCTTCAGGGCAAGACCATCCTCTCTAGGCAAAAACACAACCACCTGAAGCTTAGGCTAAAAGGCACCTCCTAACAATTCCCTCACCCTCAAATAATAATCCAGGTTCTGAAAGCACCAAACATTTCAGCTTTTCCATCTGCAGCGGCCACAGGGAAAGCAGGGAAGACAAATTAATTCTGGATATTTGAAAAGAAATTTTGAACGTTCTTGTGCAGCACAACCGATATTTGCAACCACCTTGAGTCTGGATGAAGCCCAGGTTGTGTTACTGCTGGTTTGGAGCACACCCCAGTGTAAAACCCCCTGAGTTCAGCCAAGAAGCCATTTGAAATGCAGTAATGATCTTTCTTGTACCATCTTCAGAAGGATTTAAAGGTGCTTTAAAAGGAGTCTGGGCATTCCACAAGTGGGTGAGGTCAGCCTGGCACGCAGGCCACAGGAGACAAAACTGTCACATTCAGTACATCTGTACATACATTTAAACATCACAGAAGGTGTACAGTTCAAAATTTAACCTCTCAAACTGCACCAAGAGCAGCCAGGAGCGAGGAGATCACCTTAAAGCTCCAAAAAGGTTCCCCCAGTGAGGAGCATTCCCATCCCGACCCCGGTCAGCGCCTGCGCGTTCCCCATCGCGTGCTACGGAAGAGGCTCTCCTCTCCTTTATTTCCTCCCTCCGTGCTCCAGCTGCCTCAGCCCCAGCAGGACACACACACCTGCTCTGCAAACAGGTAAAGCTGGTGTCCAGGGCACTGCCATGATCCACAGCCTGGCACAGAATGGGTCGTTAGAAGACTTGCACTTTCCAGCTCTGAACGCCAAAGGACGCTTTTGTCCTGACAAAAATTATCCTGGCAGCATTTCCTGGGAATTCACAGCTGGCTAGGGAGAAAAGCCTGCTCACCCTAAGTGCTACTGAGTCCTAGAGACACATCTGAGCATCAGAGAAACCAGCAGCACAAACAACTCAGGAACTCCAGAGAATGTATTTGCATTCCTCTGGATTAAGATTTGGACTGGAATGAGTAACAAACAAGTGACTTTGTTTTGGGTCTTGTAGATTTTCTCAAGCTCCCACAGATGGCTATATTGCAACACTATATTTAGGGCTGGGATATATTGCAATAATATATTTGGGGCTGATCTTTGGTGCCCTGTGCTCTGCCTGACTACATTGCTCCACGCTCCATCTCTGAGGCTGCAATTCAATTTATATGCACCAACCCAGGCAGGATTGCTCCAGTCCTTCCTGGATACAGGAAAACACCTTGCTTTACTCTTGTGTTTTAATTAAAAAACAAGAAAACACCAAGACAGAGAGTGGAGGCCTTCCTCCCATACCACCTTGCTGGGAAGGATTTGATTCCTGAACATTTCTAGCTTGTTTTCACACCAGAGCTCAGTGAACCTCGCTGCCAACATCCAGAGAGAGCAGCAGAGCCAGGGGTGCCCTGGCTGAAGCCGAGCCCTTCTCCAGCCTCCAACAACACGAGCTGGCTTTGTTTTCCTCTGCCTGCTCACCACCATTTCCTGCCCAGTGCAGATGTCAAGATCAAACAAACACAGCCTCGGTGGCTGGGCCAGGCAGCGAAAACAAAGTGTCACTGGGACCGCGTGAACGCTCACGGCTTTGGTTCCTCTGCAGGGCAGGGCCCTCCCCCTCCTTTCCTGCATGTGTACCTTGCAAAAAATCACGGCTATGAACAGGCTGGGAAAACATCTGGGCAGAGGTGGCATTGTCCCCTGGCACTCAGGAAGCCCAGAGGTGGTGCCAGCTGGATAAGGCATTACCAGGACACGTTTAAACAGCACGGGGAAAATACCAGCTTTCACTTCCTACTGAACTGCTCGACCAAAATTTTGAGTGGGAGGAGGAGGTGGCAGCAGGAAACCATCACCTCCTCGAAAACAGGAGGGGAAGAACAAAGATGAGCCTGCAGTCATGAGTTGCACTGGTGTCATGTTTTTAAATATGGGCTCTAAGAGGGTTAAGGATGAAGTCTGTGCCTGCCAGTCCCTCCTGTGTCTGGAAACAGCTTTGGTCCCACCTGTGGGTGCCCTGAACGCTCCCAGGTGCAGCTGAAGCCAACATGAGCTGGCAAAGGAGTGTTGGTGTGACTTTATTACCATCATTCCTACAAATTCATCCCTTCACAAGTACAAAGAGAACTCAGCTGGTTCTCTGATCACACATAAAAACACAGAATGTGTTGGCTTGGAAGGGACCTTTAAGATAATGTTATTCCATGACAAGGACACTTTCCACTATCCCAGCTTGCTCCAAGCCCTGTCCAACTGTTGCAGAAAGGTAAAAAGAGTTATAAAAGAAAAGTCTTATTAAAATATAGATTAGGCCCTGCTACTTTAGTTAAGTGCAGATAACTTGCAAGTTCTCATACGAAACAATCTTGGGTATGAAAAGTTCCTTAGCACAACAATCTATTCTCGGCGAGAAAAATAAGTGCACCTACATAAACATTAAATCTGTTCCATGAGAACCCATGAAGGAAAAATGTAAACAACCTGAACCTTAACATGTACACACAAATCACCTTCTGACCAATTAATAAAGTAAGAAAACTACCAACCAGGAAGTGTTGCACATGAGATATATGAAAACTGTATAAAATGTGTTATGTGAATAAAGAATTAGCTTTTCCTGCATGAAGAAAATGGAGTCTTGGCTAACTTATTTCAACATCCAACCTGGCCTTGGACACTTCCAGGGATCCAGGGGCAGCTACAGCTGCTCTGGGCACTCTGTGCCAGGGCCTCACCTCCCTCACAGGGAGAATTTCTCCCGAATATCAAATCTAAACCTGGTTTCTGTCAGTAAGGCCACTGCTCCTTGTCTTACAGGATCTTCTCCTGTTCCCACTGCAATACTCTGAGGATTTACTTGCATATTCCTGAAAGTCTGGCAGACAAGACCAGTGGATGCTTCCTGCACTTTTAACCTGCACCCCACACCTCTGCTATAGGTGATCAGCTCTGGGCTACAGAAACTTTGTGGGTATTTGCTGATTTTTACAGAGCAGATGAATGTTCTGTTGAGGATCACCTGGAAACTGTCCCAAGCCTCTAGGACAGGGCACTGACAGCACACACTCAGCAAAGCTCACAGACTCAACAACTACCCCAGAAAAACTTCTCCCTCACCAAGCTCTAAGCAGGATATTTAAAAGATGCAGGTGTTGTGCAGAGAAAAAAAACAAAAACCAACTCTGATTGCACAATCAAAGCACACAAGGCAAATTAAGGATTCCCAGTGAAGCGAGAAAGTATCTCACTTCAAATTGCTCTGCAGTGTCAAATCTCTTGGAAAGCATTCTCTTGCAAGCCTGAGTGTTTTAAAAACGAGGAGTGTGCTTGGGTGTACCCTGAGGGATTTCAAAGGATAGCCTGAACTTTGGGATGTTGGACAACAGGTCATGAAAATCAAGGAATGGGACATTGTCCAACTCCTCACTGGGATGAACAGAAATGCCACTCAGGAGGTATTTCTGCTACCGTGACTCACCTGCTCAAATACCTCCTGCCAATCCCCGTGGGGAGGGAGAGGAGTGTCAGAGGAATCTGTTAAACCCCAAGGCTCTCCATGGAGGCTTAGAATTTAACCCAGAAATGGGAAAAACAAGTGGCTGGAAAGGGCAGAGGAGCTTTAGGAACTGCAGTCCTTGTACTGCCATTAAAGAAGGGTCTCAGAGCTCAGGGAAGAACAGGAAATCTCAACCCATCTTTCAGCTCCCCTCCACAGAGTCTGAATAATGTGTCAAGGAATAAGGACACCACACACAGCATTTAAATTGGACTTTTTTTTTTTTCCCCAGGACCATTCAAAACAAAACTGGAATCAGGAGAAGACTCTCACATCAATAACATCACGGTTTCTTCATTTGGTGAAAGTTTAGAAACCGATTCTGTCTCAACCAACTGAAATTAGAGCTGCTAAAAATTCTGCACACCCAAGTAAACTGATGACAAAGGGCTGCTTCCATCTCACACACACTGATTTTCTTTTATTCCCCGAAGACTTTGAATGAACACAGAACAAGCAAACATCACACATTTTTGCAGCCCTGTGCTTGCCTTTGACAAGGCAGCAGAGCAGAGATCTGCTCTGAAAAACACTGTTGCAAGACTTACCTTTATAAATGCCTTTGATGGCATCAAGCACAAATGTGATGGATATGAAAAGTGCAATTATTTCTTCTGTTGACCTGTGGAAAAAGCCCAGGAATTAATGAGAGCTGCATTGAACTCTGTTCAAAGAAAAATCAGCATATTCATCAATTTACATGAAAATATACCAATTTGAGTTAGGCTCCAACTTAGAAACAAAACTCAGTACATCAGAGAACTTCTTTCAAGCTGGAACAATAAGCCAAAATGATACTTTCCTCATCTCACAAAATACATTCTGCAGCAAGTTCGTAATTAAGGAGCTTGTGGAATGTGTAATTTTTCCATTTGAAGAATAATCTGATCAAAATATGACTTCTTGAAAATAGCTACCTTTTAAAGAGCTTCATCAGGAGGCTTAAATTAAAGAGGGAGTAGATCACAAGGAAAAAGCTGTTCCAGAGTCCAATCCAGGCGTAGAAAGCGCCGAAATCCAAGTTGTAGTCATCGCAGATTCCTCGGATGACTGCAAAAGTGAAGCATTCATGGGTCTCAGTCAACTCCTGTCACTGCCACCCAGTGATTCCCATCTGCTCCAGGCCAAAAAGAACCAATTTCAAGACCTCACCCCAGGGCATTTATTACAGATACCATCAAATCCATATTCCTGCACTTCCAGAGGGACACTGGATCAACACAAACTGTTCTCCCCTTCCATCACGAGAAATGAGGAGAGACACTTGGAAAAATATTCCCCCTCACACTGCTGAAAGCATTTTTCTAGAGATTTAGGCCACGAAAGCAGTTGCAATTTGCTGTCTCTGACATTTTGGGATGCCATTGAGCAAGGGGTCTCACAGCTGCTCTTTCCAGCTGGTCATTGCCCATCCTGATTATCCCTACAGATCCTGAGCTTCTTGCTTTGCTTGATCTCTGGTTCATTGAGATCAGCTTGCAGTACTGGGAAAGCTGCTGATCATACTTTAAAACATCAATTAAAAAAACAAAACAAAAACCTAAAACTCAACAAACCCAAAAAAACTTTGTCTCAAGCTGGTTAAATGCAGCCACATGAGAAAACCATTACTGAAACAGATTTCCTCACTGAAGCTGAAGAAATGCTTATTTTCATAAAGTTTTTTTTCTCTGCAAAATGATTTTTTTTAGAAAAACAACTTGAACTAAACCAGGAGTTGGTCTTGATCATCCCAGTGGGTCCCTTCCAATTTAGGATATTCTGATGGAAAGGGGAGGGATTTGATTCAGGTTTTGCATAATCCCAGAACATCCTGAGGTGGAAGGGATCCCCTCAGGATCATCGATCCAACTCCTGGCCCCACACAGGACACCCCAACAATCCCATGATGTGCCTGAGAGCCTTGTCCAAGCATTCCTTGACTTTGTGACCTGTAACTTCCCAGGGGAGCTGTTCCCATGCCCCTGGCAGGAGAACCTTTCCCTGACAGCAGCCATTAAATACAGATTTATGAAACACACACAACTCAAACTCTACAATGCTCTCACCTGAAGCTCCAACCCCTCAACCCCCTGGGAGCAGACTCACCATTGATGTAGATGGCCAAAGGAGCTGTGGTCAGCAGCACAACCAGGGGCTGCCCTGAGAAGAGGGAGTAGAGCAGCCCTCCAATGCACTGCCCGAAAATCGTCTTCCGCACATCTGGAATTGGGGAGGATGGAAACAAAACAGGGATTTGGGTTAATCCCTCCCTCATCCAGGAGCATTCACAGGGCAGAGAAATCAAGCACTAATGAGTAGAAGACATGTTTAAAGGTAGCACACTCATAAATCAAAAAAGTGACCCTTTATTTGTACCTATAATTTAGGCTTCCAGATGTTCAGCTAATTGGTGGGCTCTGGGATTTTTTTTTTTGTGTATTGTTATATTTTATATATACATTTGAAATATTTATTTTATTTTAACACCTCTAAGACATAACCAGTGCTTGTTTGAATTGTGACTGCAGCACAAACTGCTTCTACAACTGGGATAAAGGATGATGTTTAGCTCTGTACCAGAGATTTCAATACTGGCAATCAAATCCAGGTCAAAAGCACAGGAGCTTGTGCAAGAAAAATGTGCAAATAATTACATTAAGTCAGCATAATTCAAAAATACAGTAGCATACATATGTATCAGTCCAAGTCAGACAGTAACACCCAAAGCAATGTTCAATTTTTCTGGTTTTCTACAAAAGTCATGAACTTAATTAGGAAAAACATCCTTCAGTGGTGGGTTTTGGGTTTGTTTTCCCCCGTAAATAAAAACTATCAGAACTTTCTGTGACCAGAATGACATTTTGAATACAGGGAATCAAATGCACAAAACTGATAAATTTAAGAAAGCACAAAACTGATGAACTCACCAATAGCTCCTCGGGTATTTTCATCATTGAGGGATCCAAAGGCAATGGATGGAAGGAGGCAGGCAAAGTACAGAAAGATCATGGTCGTGATGTATTTTCCAATAGCTTTGTTGTTCCCAATAATACCTGGGACAAACCACAACAAAAACCATGTTGCTAAAGCACTGAAAACCTTCTCACATCAGCCATAGGCACTGTTAGTTCATCTGGAGAAGCAGAAATTTAACTTTAAACACGTAACCAAACTGTTAAGATTTGGTTCTGCACAACCCACTCTTCTGTTCATCTGGGACCAGAATTAGCACCAGAATTGCCACCAGAAATCATCAAAACAGGAAATACAAGAGGCTTTTTCCCAGTTTTGCCAGTCCCCAAAGCTTGGAAGAGGATCAAGGCAGAAAGTCTAAGTTTAGGGTTCATAAACCCCCATTCCCTGCCTTTCTAACACCAACTTTTCAGGCATTCTGGACTGTGACCCTAATGAGCTTCATGACAATCTCTTGTCTCCCCTACTCTTGGGCAGGAAAACATGAAGCACTTCATTCTTCCCTAGAGAGAAATCTAAGGCTGTAGGTTTGAAACAATAATATGCTACCCCGAGCCAAAAAATGGCAGCAGGACACAAAAACAAAACAGCCTCAGGAATGGCTACACTGAGTTTTGCTTTAACAGGCCCTGCTGAAAGAACAGCCTCTCTCTTTTCCATCCACTCACACCTCTCATCTCCATCGGAAAAAACACACCGGGCCAAAACACAAAGCAGCCAGAAAGAGAATTAAAGTGTCAGAATATGAATTTAAGAGCCTCTGAAGTAGCTTCCCTTCCCCTTCCTGTTTTCAGGCTGATGTTGATATGAGCTCACTGGGGATGCACAGGAGAAAGGATGAGATGACAGCAGCTGATACTGCTCCAGGAGGACACAAGTTTTTCCACAGGACAGAGAGGAAAGCACTGGAGAAAGTCTCCTCAGCCTCCAGTCTGCCTGTGCCATGATCCTTGGTGGTGCTCTTCCTGTGAGATAGCTGGAAGAACTTGGAGCTGCCCAATTCTGCTTTCTGGAAGGCTCCTGAGCACAGAATTCCCTCACAGGAATCTGCCCTGAGCTCTGAAATGCCCACCTGAGCATTTGCAGCATCAGCCCCTTGCTGAAAGAGGTAAAATCCAATGAGTTGGATCAGATAAAGGAGGGCTTGGCTTTAGAGGTTATTGGTGCCACACTGAAAATCTTTATCACTGGAATGAAAAGAACAAAAATCTCTCAATGGCTTTGGGATCTTATCTAACATCTGCTTTCTGCACCATTTGCAGGGCAGAGATAAGCGTGGGAGGAGGATGTAAAAACCCCAAAATCAAAGGTGACGTGTAATGAACAGGCAGCCACATGAATTAAGGACACCTTGTGAGGTGCCTGCTTGCAGGCAGGAGAGGAACAGACACAAACAGCACTTCTGATGCTCAGCATCCTCAAACCCCAGGCTAAAACCTGACAAGAGACACCTCAAGCATGCAAATATGAGCTTGACCTTTCAGGAGTCATCAAACCAGCTGTTCCCAGGCAAATTCCTTTCCATTTATTGGGAAGATCCAGAAACCACAGGTCACATTTCTGACCACTCCTGGCAACCCAAAGGGCCTGGAATTTAATTCTCTCAGATGAAGACTTCCCGTGATCCTGAGTCCAACAGCTGCAGGCTCCTACCTCACACTCCAAACCGCTCGAGACCTTTAGAGAAAAGGAAGGATTTGGCAAGACAAACAGGACTGAGGGGTGGTTCCACGAGTAGACAGGGTCACATCCTGGTTCAGAGGATTCTCTGTCACTCCAAAAGATTGCTTTTTGGACAAGGGAGGTTTTCCAATATGAAAGGTCAGGGGCAACGATGCCTGGAAGCTTTGAAATCATTTCTGAAAGGACAGCCAGGTCCAGAGAAGCAAATAATATATATTTTTAAAAAAGGTTCAGATAGTTAAACCACAATATGAGAGAGCAGAAGGAAGAAACCTTGAAGAGCATCACAAAAACCCATTTTCAATTTCAATCCTGGCAAAGGAGGCCTTGCTGGTCATGGAGGTCCTTATGCATAAGGACATGGCCTCAAGCTGCAAGTTGGACATGGGGAGGAATTTCCTCATGGAAAGAGTTGTTAAACACTGGAATGGGCTGTCCAGGAAGGCAGTGAGTGACCATCCCTGGAGCAGTCCAAGGAAGGACTGGAGGTGGCACTCAGTGCTCTGGGCTGGTGACAAGGTGGGGATTTGGCACAGCTTGGACTCAATGTTTTTGAGGTTTTTTTCCAACTTCAGTGATTCTGTGATTCATCCTGGCTGGGTCCAAGACTTCCAGCACTTTCTTTAATCCATAATCAGCCAGATAAGATTCTAGGATCAAGAATCCTTCTGGTGGGCAGCAAAATTCACTTTGTAATGGAGACAATAATTACACCAGACTAGCCACACTCCTTCCCAAAGCTGATTGCTCACTCTTTAATTGCAGTCATGACCAAACATTGTCTCTCCTTGTACAGATCCACCTGCCACAGGCACAGAAATCCAGCATTAACCACAGTTTACCTTTCTGCCTTTTCAAAGCCAACATCTGGTGAAACATTTTCAGGATGTTCTGCAGCCATGGCTTCATTCAGAAGAAGGTGAGCTGCATTATGATGGCATTTCATCTGTGACAGGCTCATAAAGCCACTGAAAAACGTGTCACTCCCTCTGCACCATGGAAATTTATAGCAGAAAAATCAACTCTTGGTCCAGCTGTGGAATATGAGTAGCTGATTATTACAAGAGCATTCCCCTGAAATTAAGGTATAGCTACACACTGGAATGGGGAGCAATTATTTTCATCAACGTGACAGTTCCATTTTACCTGCCTGGATTTCTGAAATGTCAAGGTTACAGTTTCAGGGGAAACTGCAGCAATTCTGGCCTCACTTTGCTTGGGATTCCACAGCAGTAAGTTAATGAACAGCAGCCCTAAAAACTGGGTTTACAGCTCCTGAAGTCTATTAATTGTACATTTACTAAATCAAAATCACAACTGATGGACATTCTCTGAACTGCTTGTTAATGTTTCTTCCCAATTCTCTGAGATATCCCATGCAAAGAAAGTTTAATTACACTGACCTGCAGCACAAGCAGCAAGGATGTGTTTATTAAAGCCTTAATTTAAAAAAAAAAATCCCTTTTTAATATTAAAAACACTGATAAACTCAGAATTACAAAACTTCTCCCAATACCCTCAAGCTGGGCTTTCATTTATGTGATGGCTGCTGGACTCTGCCCAATGTTGTGAAGATGAATCTTCCGTGAAGTCCCATGAAGAGTAAATCACAGAACAAGTGGGATGAAGAACTCAGCTGGAAAAGGAAATCCAGCCAGGGAGTTTGGAGCAGAAGCAAAGCCTATGCTGAGAGCATAGAGGCATGAAAAATCAGACGAAGGCTCAGGCCTTTCCCTTTCTATCTCACTTCCTTCAGCCCATTTCCCAGGAAATCCTGGGTCTCTTGGAAGGAAACATCCACAGACAAAATGCTTTAGAACACTTCCATCCACCTCTGACACAAGGAGACCCCAAAGCAACCCAGGCTGGATGTTCTGGGGAAGGAATCACGACAAGTTCAGGATGTTAAACATTGGTACCCAGGTGATATTTAGGGATGAAGGGCTGCAGAGTAATGCAGGAGCTCCCTCATATCTGATCTGGGGCAGGAGAGGCACGGAAGAGAAGGGGAAAAGCCTCTCTGCCTCTCTCTTTATTTCCCCTCCTTCCTCAGGAATGGAATCCTGACAGACAAGGTGGCCAAGGCAACCAGGCAGGAAAGCTGATGAGGATTTGGCCCATGTCAAAGCCAGTCCATGGTCAACATTTCAGCTCTGGGTTCAGATCAAGTTTTAAGCTCTGAGCTACCTCAGACAGTCAGCAAAACAGAAGTTCTCTTTCAAATCCCATTTCTCCAATGTTTTCAAGCCTTCCATCTCAGCATGCCCACACTGCAGGGAGCTTTGGAGATCTCCCTCCTGCTAAACACCACAGCAAATCCCAAGGATGCTGCCAGCAGACTTCAGGAGCTGGTTAGGGACCCTCTGCAGGACCAAGGACAGGGAGAAATCCACAGAATTATCCACAGATAGTTCCAGCAGAACTATCCACCTACCCCAGCCAGGTATCAAAGGCACAGGCCCAGAAAAATTGGGAGAAAGAGAATAAACCTCAGTTCTCCTATTTTTCCTTCACTTTCTCTCCCCAGGAGGCAAAGTGATACAGATATGTAAGAACACAGCATCAAAGCTCATATAAAAATCTCTGGCACCTCAAATTTCCCACTGGGCACTTCAGGCACTGTAATTTTGTTTGTTCCTCTGCACTGTACCAGAAAATGACACTGAAGAATGAGGACAGCAGCTTTCAGGAGTTTCAGAAATCCAGGCAGAATCCCCTTTCACTCAAACCAGCCTCAACATAAAGAAACTTCTGGAAGTTTCTTCAGTTTGAGGCTTAAAGAGTAATAAAATTGACACACGAGTGTTTTGAGGCAATTTGACAGGATCAGGATGAAGTTCAGTCACACTGGGTTTTTTAAGATAGAATCCTACACACAGAGGTCACAGTCACATGCCAAATGGAGTAAATTCCAGTTTAAAGGAAAACTACAGGAGTTCTCTGGCTCAACATAACCCAACTGTTCATCTTCAGATGCTCCTGCTGGCAGACATCTATTACGAGCCATCTTTATCACCAAAATCCTGGAGTAAAAGTTTAGAAAACTCTTTCTTGATCCTTTGAGCCATTCACTAAAATGCACAAGACTTTGCCACAAAACAAAGTTGACAAGTTCCTAATGTGGAGTAAAAGGGAGCAAAAAAAAAGAGAAAGACTTTTCCTTCAAGGATAATTTGTGCAGTGTGTGAAGAGGACCAACCCCACAAAACTCCAACTGGCCAAAGATTTGCTGGTCCTACAAAAGCCTCCTTATTTATCACCCTGCCCCAAATGGGTTTATCTGCCTAAACCCAAACCCCAGGATGCTTCTCAGATTGAGGATTTAGAGACTCCAACCATTCAAAACCCAGCATCTTTGTCATTCAGCCCTTTGATGGTGCACATGTGGCTGTCTGGAGTGCAGATACTCAAATCCCTCATGTTCTGATGCACCACTGCTTTGAGATGCTCCAGGAATTCCACATTCCTGATCACCTTCAGTCTCAGCGGTTTATGGCAGATGCTTCATGCTCCATCTGCTTTTCATTTCAAGCAGTTCCTTAAAGAATTCATCCTAATTTCTGGTTTCTGGGAAGAAATGGCCATACTAATAAACCATGGGTTTTAGAAAATCCCCTTTTCCCCATTTCCTACTGAAAGGGCACAACTGTTCCTAAGGTGAGAACCTCCCATTTGAGCTGAAGTAATTCTGGAGTTTCACTGGGCTCTTTTCCACTCTCCAGAAGTTGTATAACGAAACACTGACACTTTCTAACCTGTGGTTGCATTTTATCCCAGTTTTATGCCCATTCTGTACATCAGTGTGTGCAAAGCTTGCAGAGCTCAACAGCCAAGAGCCCAGGGCTGAGGCAGCACCCACAGGGTCATCTGGATGCAGTCAGAGCCACAATATGGACCCTGAAGGGGTTTTCAAGTTTGCTGACAGCCAGAATTGGCTGCAGGACCAAAATCTCACGTTTTTGGGCCTGTTGAGCTCAGACAGGCACAGCAGACACTGCTCTGTCTTGAGGGGAACATGGGTTCCCACAAGATGCTTCTGCAGCAGCTCCTTTCTCCAGTGCTTCAATATCCCTTTATAATGAAAAATGAGCCTTTGACAGCTCTAGAAAGCAACAGCCAAAGGAATGAAGTGTCCAGATGAAGAGCTGAAGTCCCTTGCCAGACCTGATGCCAGTGATGCACACACCAGAAATGAATGTTTCTGTTTTATCCGAATCCTCGCTGCTCCCCTGAAAATCATTTTATATCCCCCGTCCTCCTGAAAAAAACCCTCACACCCCCAGAGAAATCAGCATTAGCCCTCCCATCACACCCAGTCTCCTGAAAATAGCTTCATCCCACCTGGAAAAGCAGCCAGCACCCAACCCCTGTGCTAAGCCTACGTTTCATTCACATTCCTCTGCTGGTTGGGAGGGAGTGAGGAATCCACACATCCACAGCCTTGGCAAGGCCTCTCTGAAGCTTAAGCTGCCTGTGGAAGGTGGCTTTGCAAGAGAAGACTCTGAAAATTGGGGTCTGGGCGGGCATCTTGGTGTTTTTATGCTTAATCTAAGGAAGATCATTCTCATCTCCTGAGCCTTCACAGCACTTGTGCACTGAGGAAGGCAGAGACACACGCTTGAGCTAAGGTGGATTTAACAGCAGGAAGGGATAAATTCCTGATTTATCTGATAAATCTCCAAGGTCCTCCTTGCCTACACTTTAATTCTCTGTTTTATCTGAACTTTCTGGGTATGATATTGAATATATTAACCAGCTCCCCAACGAGCTGCAAGAACCACGTTTCGATGTCAGCCCGGGGCTCTGTAATCTCGCTTTGCCCCGAAGATTCCTCCCAGCCTTCAAGAAAGCGAAAGTCTGTGAGTGAAAGGGGAGAAAACAACTCTTAAAAACCCCAAGGCCGCTGTGGGAGCTGCATCGAGCCTGAAAGCTGAGGCTCACTATAAACACTGCGTGCTGCTCCTGTGATCTGGCGGCAGCGGACGAGCCGTATCCTGTTTTTCACAGCACCGGGCTGAAGTTACTGCAGCTCACATTTTGTTTAAGCATTCTCAACTCCCACAGCATCACTATAATTAGTGTGGAGCCGGCTTGCAGAGGCAGCAGAAAGGGCCTACCAGGCCAGTGCTGACTAATTAGGATTGCAAGGAGTTGATCCGAGTCTACACACGGCAATAATCGATCCATTTAATCACTGGCTTAATAAAAATTAAAACCCTCATCCGCGCACAGCCAGCACCCTCATTAAGGAAACGCTGCAGGAGCCTCATCTCCACGCTGCCCATTCACAGGCTGTTGCCAAAACACCCTTTTAAACAAGGGCCGGGAGAGCTGTTACACATATCAAAGCACAGGCTGAATGCACACTGTAAACAGGACATCGCATCACAAAAAAAAAAATAAAAAATCCCCACTCGGGGCAGCGCTCCCATAAACATTGGCCAACGTACCATCGGTGAAGTCCAGCGCGTACACTGGGAATCTTCGTGCAATGTCATCAGAAATCCCCTTGCCAATACTGAGAAAGTCGTGCAGCTGAAGAAAGGAAGGAAGTGCTGTGTCAGTGTAAAGGCTCATGCATTGTTAAAGAGATTAAGCTCCTTATTCAACCCTGATAGGAGCGAGAGGGCTCGTTTTGAATAGGGCATTCAAATCCCATCTTGCCATGATAATAAAAATAAACTCGCCGGGATTCAATTTATAACCTCATAGCATTGTAAAAGAGAAAATCCCCCAGACCACCCTCTTTTCCTCCCTTCCTTCCCTTTTCCCCCCTCCCATTCCTATCTGCATCCCTGTTTTGCAGGTGAGGGAGCTGAAGATCCACTGGAAGATCAGACCTCTGGTGCCATGTCTGAGGTGCCTTCCCCATCCCTCCACACAACTCTTCCTTTAGATGCCAGCACAAAAACTCCCCTAAATCCACGTGAAACCTCTGAAAGAGGATCCCCAGCAAGTGCTTCTTTCTTGGCACTGCCGTGGCAAAGGGGAGACCTCAAGAGATGTGAGGGAGTTCAGGCTGTCAGCACCTCAAACTCCATCAACAGGGAAAAGCTTGAATAAATCCACACAACCAAGCCATAATTTCTGCCCATTAAAACACAATAAAAACACTTGTGTGGGGAAGGGTTCCAAAAATCCAACACGTTCCCTTTTATTCCTGGTTTGGGGGCCTGCAAGGTGCAGTGGGATTGCTGATAGGATCTGCTGCTCACCACAGGCAATGAGGAGCTTCTCAGGAATATGTGACAGCTGCTATTGACTCTCAGCCTCCCAATCCTCACCATCCCTTCCTTATGGAAAGCACATGGAAAGCGTCAGGGTAGGCAACACTTACAAATGAGGCACCTGTCAGATTTTTTTTTCCTGTTATTCTCAAAGCACACAAACCACTCTGAAAATCAAATGCACCTTTATGCAGTGATAACAACCCCAGCTGCCTCACCTAAAACATTTCATGTATTTGTTGCAGAACCAGGCACAGAAGACTTACAACCTCTGCTAGGGAGTGTAAGTGGGGAAATAAAAATCACAGACACAAAATTTACACCGACAGATCATCTCAAAGCAGCAGGGAGCTCTTCCTTTGGCTGGTTCATGTGGAAACTGATAAAAGTTACTACTTTAGAAAGGACTTGACACTACAGTGCTCATTTAATGGACTACACACAGCTCTGCCTTCTCTCCTGGGACTCACCTGTTTGCAGCACCTGGAAGATCAGAACCACAAACAACATCAGGAAGGGAATCTTTTCCTTTAGAAGGAATACACTGGACACAGCAATCACTGGGTTTGGGGTGCAAAAGAGGACCAGCTCCTTTATCAGTGACTGTATCATCTCAGATTTCAGCTATTTAAGTCAATTCTGTTGCAATTTGCCAATACACCCCTAGGACTTTTCCAACTTTAGGACAGTTTCAACTCTAACCTGAACAACCAGGATGAGCAGACGGATGTGCTGCCAGCAGACACCAGCAGAACATCTGCATTTTAAGCATTTCCGAAAAATCTCAGTTGCTTCAACCATATTTGGAGGCAGAGTTGGACATCAAAGCCAGATGCACTCGAAAAGCAATTTAATTTTCCCCCCAGAAAGAGATTCCTGAAGGCATGAGTCAGCCAGAGAATCACAATGGCCTCAGACTGGGATGTTTACTTATCATGCTGCAGTGAGCACGAGGAAAAGGATGCTCGGGGTGTCTCATCTTCCACGGAGGGAGGAGCGGCTGCTCCTGGCCTGGGGCAGCAGGGAGGGGGCTCCGGGGCACACAAAGCCCGTTCCAGGCAGCTGGGAATGTGCAGAGGAGGAAAGCACCGCCTAACTCATCCCACAAGGCATCAGGGTTATGTTTAAGACCCGCCCTGATTCCTTCATGCACTTATTTCTTGTGTATGGAGGGTAGGAGGTGTCAGTGGAACCTCACCAGTAGGAAAAGCTGTTCTTTCTGTTGGGCTGATCCTCCTGTGAGCTTTCCTCTCTGCTCTTCTACCCCCTAGGGCTGCACTAGAGATATCACAGAATCACAGAATGCTTTGGGCTGGGAGGGACCTCAAAGCTCATCCAGTTCCAACCCCTACCATGGGCAAGGACACCTTCCACAGACCAGGCTGCTCCAAGCTCCATCCAACCTGCTCTTGGACGTTTCCAGGGATCCAGGGGCAGCCACAGCTTCTCTGGGCACCTGTGCCAGGGCCTCACCACCCTCACAGGGAAGGATTTCTTCCCAATGTCCCATCTAAATCCACCTCTTTCAGTTTAATGCCATTCCCCCTTCTCTTGTCTCTCCAAACCCTGGCAGGAAGTCCCTCTCCAGCCCTCCTGCAGGTCTCCTTCCAGTAGAAGGCTGCTAAAAGACTGAGTTACAAAAGGTAAAAAAATACAAAATGTGAAAGACTAAGTTTTCTGGCCCCCTAAGTTACAGCCCTCTTTGGTTTAGCTTTTATCCTCCAACCTATCCAAATAGATGAAGTTCATGAATTTTTCCACCTTCCATTCTACAAACCCCTCCTAGCTTCTTGCCATTATTTGGGTTAGAGGAAGAGGCTAAACCAGCACTTCGAAACAGAAAAAATCTGCTCCAACAACTACTGACTCTTCCTCAGCCCTCCCCAAAAGTGCTGGGGGGCTGCAGGAGTGTTTTACAGAGATCAGGGACATGAATCTGTGCAAAAATACTGCATCCTCTGTATCCTCCCTCCTGCTGATGCTGAGCACACACATCCCCCTCAGCAAATCCACACAGGACACAAAATCACAGCCAGAAAAACATCACAGCTGTTCGGGGCTCCTCCATGAACAAAATCACAATTAGATGCCTCAGTAAACAAGAGGATTTCAGGCTGACTTAATTATGATTGAGTACATAGCCTTGCCTAAATAATCCTCTGAGATGAGCCAAAGCAAAGTGACGGTGCTGTAGGCACAGCAGGGAATGTGACTGTCACATCCCCCTCAGTATTTCAGCAGAGGTAAAAACAAGCACTTGCAAAAATCCCACTCACACACAGAATTTAAGGCCCATTTCCTCTCCCATCACTGCAGGACTCAGGAGGCCAGATTTCCATGTCACCCAGAGACCTTACACCTTCCTGAGAGCTCACTTGTCATAGTCCAGGCGCTCCAGTGAGGGTGTTTATTTCTCTGGGGGTGGCTGACAGGTTGAAATTCCACTCCTGGTCTCACATGGGTTTGTGCTCATATTAAATGCTTCCTCTCCACGAGGGGAGGAGATGATGGAGATGGCTCTCAGGAGCTGAGGAATCCAGCCCAGGAGCTCAAATCAGCCTCACTTCTCCAGGCAAACCTTGGCTTGCCAGGAAATCTCCTTCCCAGCTCTTTGTGCTGGCAGGGTGAGGTGGGGGTAAAGAGGCTGCATCTCCCAAGAGCTCAAGGATAAAATGGTTTTAAAAGAGCAACAGTTCAGCAAATCCAGGCCCACAACTGTCAATGCCAAAAGCAAGAGCTGAAGAAGAAGTGTCCTTCTCTACAGCACTGGCTTGGAGAAATCAGGATTCTGCCTGGCCAAGGCTGCTTTTCCAAGCAGGCCAGCAGGAATCACCAGTCTCAGGGCCAAAATCTACAAGCTCAGTGTCTCATCCAGGCCTCCTCACCAAACCACAGAGCAGAAAACCCTCTGGAGACATTTTTTTGCTATTTTTAGTAGAAGACAAAGCCAGACACTTCAACTACTCCAACAAAAACCCCTTTGAAAGGCCAGGTGTAAAGGGTTAAACCTACTTTAGGTAAATTACTCCTCCAAATATCCCTGCCTTGCACGACCTGGGTTTAAAGAGGGTTTCAGGACTTGTTCTGCAAAGTTAAGAGTAGGTTTGGGGTCTAGCAAAGTTCAAAGCACTACCTATAAGCAAGGGGATTCCACAGGAAAAACATGAGCTTTGCTCATTTCCAGATGTGCAGATCAAACCCCTTAAATCTATTCCAGGGGGGAAAAAAAAGTGATAAGTGGAGCAGCTCCTGCACTACAAGCAACCCAAGGCTTTGGGGTTATTTGTAATGCAGGGACAGGAGCAGCATGCTGGAGATGGCACAGTTTGTTTTTCAGGTATGCTGCCTGCCTAAAGAATGGATTTCTGAACGGAAAAACAAAGCAATGACCAACACACAGGAAATTCCAGAAAAGAAAGCTGAGTTACAGCATTTCCCTCAAACTTGAAAGTACAAAGCAAGTAATGTTTTACAGAGCTACAGATCAAACAGGGAGAATTCAGGCCAAATACTGACAGGCAACTTTTAAGTGAAATTACCGTGCAGAGATGGCCAAGAAGCTTTTTGGCTGCAGGAAAGACGAGCAGCAGCTTCCTTCAGAGCCTTCTGATTGTAAGGATTAAGTACCTTGGACTGACAAGGAGCAGGGATCCATTAATCCCACCCTCGACTAAGCATCTGGAATCAAAGTCCTGTAACCATTTCAACCCCCAAGTGCTCTGCATCCCTTCAGCACCTGCCTCTTTAAAGTGGCTTTCTGGAGATTTACAGCAGGCTCTGAGGAAGGTGCATGTGCACACAGCAGAAATTTGGGGAAGCCTCGGTGCTGGGAGCTTGCTGGGGATGCTGCTGCATCCACTGGCCCTGAGTGTTCACCTCCTCACACCCAAATCCCCTTGGATTGATGGATTTGGACACCAGGGAAGCAGGGGCATGGCAGAGGTGCTGGCCAAACCTCACCTTGAGTTGTTTGCTACCGTGTGACTTGTGCCCATCGCTCTTCCCTTGGAGCCTCTGACTCGCCACCGTCAGCAAGTGCCGCTGGTACACCAAGGCCTCCTTGAACTCCTCCTCAGTTTTGGTTTCCAGCAGCTTCTGCCGGAAGGTTATGTCTGAAAACATCGTGGCAAAGGTCCTGCCCACTTCTGTGGCCGTTTTGGTGCTTTTCTAAGCGGGAAGGTAAAAAAAAAAAAAAAAAAAAAAAAAAAGAAGGACAGAAATAAGTGCTTGTAAAACCATTTAATTTTGCTTCTGAAAGGTAAACCCTGTAATTTACCCCTCTGAAGAGGGGCTCCCAGGATCCCAGAGACACCTGAGGGAGGAGGGAACATGTGAAAGCTGTTGCAGATGAACACACAACCACAGCAGAATCCTGTGGAGGGACCAACACAGGTCCTGATCTCAAGCCCTGATCGATCTTTACTTGATCAACTTCCCAGAAACCAATCCAAAGCTGAATCATGCTGAACATGCATTTTACCCCTGGTTTCCCTTCAAGACTGACAAAAAAATCTTTGCTACCTTACAGCACCTCAGCAT
Source organism: Phylloscopus whistleri (assembly GCA_017589585.1). Classification (NCBI taxonomy): domain Eukaryota; kingdom Metazoa; phylum Chordata; class Aves; order Passeriformes; family Phylloscopidae; genus Phylloscopus; species Phylloscopus whistleri. Next base: position 431,183 of record JADMLD010000605.1, on the reverse strand, counting down.
TGCTGCTCCTGGGGTGGAAAGGTGCTGCAGTCAAGGTTTCTGCAGGTACTGACGTCTTGTCTGAAAGACTGAGATTATTGTGCTCATCTGATTCCTATTTTCTGGGCATTAAAACTCAATTCATTTGGCCACTCTGGGGCAATTCTGGCAGCACAAGTGGAGATTGAGAGCTCTCAGCTCAAGTAACCACGGGCACAGAGGAAAGGATGGGAAAAAACAGCTGAGCACACATACAGGGAGCTCTTGTCTGTCTTCACTAAATGTCTGGAAGGGACAGGAGTCTTACAGATATGAAAAAAGTGCTTATTTTCAGGATTTAATATTTCTGTGAGACACAGGCCTGATCTTTAGGGATCTAGCTTCCAACAGAATCCAAGCTGCTTTCCTACTGCAGGAAATTAAATGCAAAGGGAAGAGTAAAGGAGGCTGAGCTCCCCATCCCTGCACAAACCCATCAAATCCAAGCTCTCCAGGCCCTGACCTGCTCACCTGCTCCTACGGTGGCCAGGACAGGTAAAATACTCGTCAAGGCCAAATTACACAGAACCACAGCTCATTAAAAGCTCCCTCTGATGCCAAGTTTTAACCCACCCACCTCTTCTACACTCCACACTCATCATGCAGCAGCTAGCAGAGACACCCAAACACTCCCCAGCCCTGGAGAACCTCCAAGCTCCTCACACTGCTGTGAAAAGAAGGGTGAGCATCTGTGATTGATCTCAATTGCTTCTCATGATTCACAGCTGAACAGATGAACAATTTCTCCATGAACACAACCAAATAATTCAGTGTGGGTGACGCAGAGGAGCAGGCGTGGGTGGCACTGAGCTGGTCCCAGAGTCATTGCTTATGCTGCCCCTCATCCATCGCTCACATCACCCTCCTCTCTTCCATTTGCTCAGAAAAATTGTGGCTGCCCCATCCCTGAAGTGTTCAAGGCCAGGTTGGATGGGGCTTGGAGCACTCTGGGACAGTGGAGGGTGTGTCCCTGCACACGGCAGAGGGTTGGAATGAGATTGTCTTAAATGTCCCTCCCAACCCACCCCATTCTGGAATTTCATCACCAGGAATGTCCCTTTAAACACTCCCTAGGGCACATTCAATTTAAGTTTCTAGGGAGAGGTTTGGATTCAAGTGAAGGATTTTCCCTGGGACTTGCTTTTAGAGTCTGTGAACCAGCCTGGATTTGCCATCAGAGAGGAGGCTCCACCTTTCACCTCTAAGCAGCAGCAATCCTTGGGCTGGATGCTGCAAGGATTGCTTCAACATTCCCAATGCTCTTCCCATTTTCCCTTGACCAAGGAGATGAACAATTTAGAGGGGACAGATATTTGCAAGAAAACCCAAGCCTTTTTCCATCCTCCATATTAGCAAGGCCAAGGATCTGGATTCCCAGCACAACAAATGCCCATTTTGTGGACTTTTTTTTCTCCCCTCCCCAGGCAAGGCCCGTTGAATGTGTCGCTGTCAGCAGGTTAATTATTTTAACTGCTGCACCAGAAATGCGCACTTGGGGCTGGCTCCACCAACCCATTTAAAATAAAAAAAGCACATTGGCAAGTGTGAGCTCTCTTGGCCTCCACTCCCTTCCCTTAATTCGATGCTGACCATTGGAACTGCAAACTCTCGGGACCCCAGCGGATGCGGAGCCGTTCGCCGGGCGCTTTGCACGTAGCTGGCCCGAGATAACAATGAGGGAGAGATCCATGGAACTGCACACAGCTCCAGCTGTTCTCCCTCCTGCCTTTCACAAGGAACATCAATATGTTTTCAGCCTGTTGGCTTCGAGGTCGATGCCAAAAGCATCGAGCGGCTCGGTTGGGAAAGACCTGCCAGAAATTCCTGGGAAAGAAGGAAACACCAGTATTCCCATTTAAACGAGGGTGGTGGTGAAGTGGGGGAGGAGACAGGCCAGACCAGCAGGTCCCAAGGTCACACAGATAGCATTGAAGAGCAGGAAACTGAATCAGGACATATCCTGTCTCAGAGAAGGTCCCCAACCTCTCTAGCACCTCCCAGGAGCACAGACCCAGCAACTCCAAGGTGTAAACAGCCAGCTGGAGTGTGAAAAGGTCTTGAGCTCTGAACCATTCAGCCATCAGCTGGAAGAACCACCTTGGTCAGGCCAGTGCTTTCTAGGAAGACAGGATGGTGATCCCCAATTAACCTTGATGCCCCCCATGATATCAGAGTCAGACTTGGATGATCCTTGTGGGTCCCTTCCAACTCAGGATATTCTGATTGCAGTAAAAGTGTCCTACTGTGCCATTCTTGTCTACACCAAAGAGCCAGAACTTGAGCAAGCTTTAACCTTGCTGTTTCAAGTGCTAAAAGCTCTGAAAACACATCCTGAAGGGCCTCGGGGACAGGCTGACCTTAGAAGCACCACAGCTCCCAGAAAGTCTCACCCTGAGTGCCACAGAGCTCAAAAAAGAATCATCTTCCTCTTGGCTACATCACCTCCAGCTGCTGCAGCCACACGTGCAGGGCAAATGTCAGCCCCATCAGGGAAGTTTGTTGGGAAGCAACCCAGACCTTTGCAGTGGGGCACCAGCTGTAGGCTCACAAGGGTCTTTCAAAAGCTTGGCTTTAGCAAGGAACTGCATTTCTTACTTCCAAAAATAGCAGCTACAGCTGGAGAGGGGAATCCACGGAGTGTTAAGGGCATCCCAGGTGTGTATGGGGACTACAAAGTGTTCTCCTCCCCATCAGGATGCAGGCCATGAGACAAGGACACAGCCCATTAATCCACCCCTCACCAACAGGATAAATCATCTTGACAGCTGCTGAGAAGACCTCAGGCCTTTTCACATCCCCTCGTCTTTTAAAAACAACGTTTATTAACCCTTGGAGGAGCCCAAGGAAAAGCAAACTCAGGAGAACCCCCTGAAGCTGCGGAGCAAGAAGACAAGACTCACCATCTTGGGAGGGGCCAGGACCAGAATCACAAATCTGACTTCACAGGAGTTCTCACCCCAGTTCTGAGGCCTCTCCAGGCGGCTGATGCAAACGTGACGTCTCTGAAGGGACTTTATAGTGCAACTGTAGGGAAAAAGGGCTGGTTAGACTGGGCCCCACAACACCAGGCATGATCTCCCCTGGTGCACAAAGCATAAAAACACATTTCACCTTTGAGAAACACATGATGTTGCTGGTCAAAGACTTCTGAAGTCTTAAACTTTTAGTTACTGTTAGGCCAATTCTGCTGCCTTGTGTACAATTTGACATCCATGTTTTTATGGGAAGTACCTTTCAAGATTTCAAGGTGTATTCTGCCTTTTCCTCCAGCTGCTTTTTAACAGCCAAGAAAACAAATGACAGAGAGCACAACACACTGAGTACTTGCAGATCTACAGAAGCTTCTACACAAAAAAAAAAAAAAAAAGAGCCTCTTATTAAAAAACACCTGTGTTATTGGAAAGCAGATTACACTTCATTTCACCTGATCTCCCAAAGTGCTTCTGGAAACACTAAGGCAAAATGCCAAGCCAATATATTCCCACTTCTGCCTCAGGCAGACCTCTCTGTTGTAATGGCATTCCTCATTTGCTCCCAGCTGTTGTTTTCCCCTTTCTGGCTCACAAGTGTTAAAGAAACCAGGCTGACCTCCTTGCTCAAGATCCACAGAGACAGGATTAGTGCTTGGAGGGAAATCCTTGGCTGTGATCCAGGGGATGGGATGGATGCTTGACTCCCAGAACCAAGACTAGCAAAAAAACCGTTGTGTGGAATAAACACAGGGATCATCTCTCTCCAGAGGCCGTGAAAGACCAGGTCTGTCTCCACCCTGGGATATTTAAACAGAGCTGGGACCTGCTTAGCTGTCACTTTTCCTGCTGGGAAACCTTGGAGCTTGGTGGGTAATGCCAGGCTGGCATGCAGCTCTCCTGTTCCCTTTAAAGCCACCAACCACTTCCCAACCCTTCTGTAAAAGCACTGGTGAAAAATGCACACAGGGTTTGCCTACAGACACCTGGAAGAGGTATGGAAGTGTTTTCCTACCTCACAGTGATTTTCCCCTCCTTTTACCTGGTTCAGAGTTATTTCAGCTGCTCGCTCCCCTTTGTTCATCTAACAAGCACCTATCGCAGTCCTCCAACAGGAGGATTTATTTCTCTTATTTCTCTTCCATAATCCCATCTTATTTCTTTCCTTTTAAGATGTATTCTCACCCCCATGCACCCTGAGGACTGTTCCATTAACAAGATCTTTGGCTGGAGATGTCCTAGTCAGGACCACGTTGTATTTTCTATCAAGTTTTTCACTATTTGCATTTAAAAAAAAATTAAATATCACCATCAAGTATTTTCTTACTGAGTTTGACTTCCTGATCTCAGGCTGGAAGCAGCCTGCTTCTATAAATTAATCTCAAAGAGGCACTGGACTGAGAGCAACCAAACAGCTTAATTAGAACAATACAGGACATGAGAAAGATGACACTCTTTCATTTATTTCCTAACTTCCCTTCACCACAGCCTCTTATTCTTTTTGTTCTTGAATCAGCTTTGGAAGAGAGAAAGACCAAGGCAGGTCCTAAGGTGAGGAATAAATGTCTTTTGAAGAATTTGAAAATAGAATGCAAGCTACACTTGTTTTCACAACCAAAGCCAAGCCCCTAGCTGCAATCCAGCTGTGGCTGGCCAGCAGACAAGTCTCCTTGTGTTACAGCTCAACAAGCCAGAGGGGACATGAACTCTGGGCCTTGGACCAACTGGAGAACCTTCAAGTGGCCCAACACCTTCAGTTCTCTCACCTTCACCCACCTGCTCACCAGCAGTGAATGATTACTGCATCATTAGCATTAATTCTGAGCTCAGCATTTCCATACCTCAGCTGCTAAGCTCATGGATTAATCTGTTTTGAAAAGGAAGGTTTGCTGGGCATTTTGGACATCATTTCTATGCCAGACATGGCCAGAAGCAGGTATCAGCTACCTGTGGCTCACAGAGCTGTACCAACACTTCCCTTCCCTACCATGTGCACCAGGGCAGGACCTGACCAAGCAAGAAACCATTGAAGTACAAAGCAATTTGGAAAAGCCAATTATAAAGTGCACTAATGAAGCAAGCCACATGTTCTGGAGTTTTCTTTCTTCTTGGAGGGACAGGGTTATGTTTGCAGCTCCATGAATTGTCTCCAGGGCTGTGTTTTCCAGAGACAGGAGTCCTGCCAGCAGTGCCACAATCCAACTTCAGCTCAAGAGCTTCTTGGGTACAGAGGGGAAAAGGGGACCTTAAAAAACTGAGCTTTGATATTGGGTCTCTCTCACAATACAAGATCATTTTCGTGGCAGCCACCAAAAATTTGTGTTTCTCTTAGTCAGGAGTTCACTGTTTCCTTAAGCTGAGGGACTGGACAAGAAGAGGATCCCACAGTACTGAAAGATTTCACACAGAGCACATTTAGAAGACACCAAGAAATCCACTGTCATCATCAACCCTTTTTATCTGAAATAGTTTCACCCAGAGTGCTGGAGTTTGAGGTTTCTCACACTTCTGAGAGTCTCCTCCAGCTCCTCTGTAAAGAACTCTATGGACACTGACTTTTACCTGCAATCTTCCTTGACTTGGGATTTCTCCATGTGAACCCAGGAACTTTTTTTGTGTCTTTTACAAATATTTCCACAAGTCTGGTTGGGACTGCAGTTTTGGTTCAAGGGTCTTTGGTTTGCAGTTTAGATTGCAAGGATCTAAATCCCAATATCACACCAGTTAAATTGAGAATTTCCAACACTTAGGTCAATGCACAAATAATTTAGATCAATAACACCTTCACAAATAAGGCTGGAGTTGATTTAGTGAGGACAAACCTGATTAAAACCAGATTTAAACAGGTGCCACAGAGAAGATGGGATGTACCTGAACCTGGCTGCAGGGAGGGGAGGAACAGAATGCAGCCTCATCTGAGCCTGCTCTCCCTCAGTTATATCCATTCATTTGGGGAAAAAACTGTGTTTCAATACTTCCAGTGCAAGGCCAAGTCACTCCTGCCCATGCATCATCCAGCAGCTCAAGCTTTTCTTCAAATTTAAGCCATTATTTAGCTGACTCAAATTCTATTCCCTGGTGGAGCACTTACAGCTCCCACTTTTGTTTTAATTCCAGAATCCTGATACAAAATACAATACAAACCAAAACTGCAGTCCCAACCAGACTTGTGCAAATATTTGTAAAAGACACAAAAAAAAAAAGTTCCTTGGTTCACATGGAGAAACCCCAAGTCAAGCAAGACTGCAGGTAAAAGTCAGCATGGCTCAGGCCAAGAAGAAAGTCACTTTCAAAATGAAACAACTTTTTTTTTTTTAAGTAGCACTTAAACAAATTCCCACTAAGAATAAAAAAAAAAAAAAAAAAAAAAAAAAAAAAAAAAGCTGGAGGGTAAATAGCCAAGTCCCAAAAAACTGAGGACTAGCAAGACATTTTCAGCTGACTCTAAATCAAGTCTGGTTTGGTCAAAGCCTCCAAGTTCCTTTTTGGTTTGAGTTGAGCTACATTTGATTCTCTCTTGGTTTGGCTGGAAAGCTGAAAAATCTATTTTCACCCAGTATTAGTCACCCCAGGAAATGCTGGACTGTGATTTAATGAGATGCCAGGTTGTGTTCTCAGCAGTTTTATCTTGATCCCCCAATAATTGAGCTCATAAAAGAGCATTTAAATTATAGCACAAATTCTGCTTCCCTGTGCTCCCCTCTGCCTCTGGTGGTGCTGAGGGTGGCACTGGATGGTGAGAACTGGCAGTGTTCCACCAAAATCCCAGATCCACTGAGTCCCACGTGCCCCAGGTCTGCCCCACACCCAAGATGTTATCAGAGTAATAACACATTGCTCAACCAAATCATAAAAAGGGTCAAATTATGGAGACCTAAGAGAAACAGAAACTCTCTTTTAAAAGGGCAAGAAAGGAAGTTAATTCAGAAACAAATTATCCCTTGCAGTAAGAAAAAGTGCCCAGCAGAGGTAATCAGCCAGCCAGCCTTTTCCTGTCCCCACACAGAACAACAATGACACTTCTTGTTCTCATCCACTGCCAATAAATCTTCCTTTGCTGAGCAGCTCCAGGCACCAGCTTTGAGAAAGCAGGATCTGCAAGTGAGGAACAAAGCTGTGGCCAGGCCAGGCAGCTCACCCACAGCTTGGCACGGGCTGGTCTCAGCCACATCCCCACTCCAGGCTGGAAGTCCTTTTGGCCTGGGAAATGCTCCTTGCTGGGCTCCAGGAAGACTCATCCTCTCCAGAGGGAAGGATTTCCTCCAGCCCAGTGCATATTGAGAGCTCCTTTCCATCACACAGCAGCTGCAGGAGCTCTCCAGCACCACCTGGGATGGCCCAGCACAGGGGAGAGGCCCTTAAAAGAAAATTAATTGGTTCTCTGAAATCGAAGAACACTCGCCAGATGTTGGCTGTGGCACTTGGGGCATGGTTTAGAGGTGAACACAGTGGTGCTGTGTTCATGGCTGGACTTTTCCAACCTTCAGGACTCTATCAGGAGACATCTCATCCTGCAGGTACAGACACTGCAGGTAGCAAAACATCTTCCTTCTTCAGGACCCAAATTCCTAATGCAGAGTTTGAATCTGAAGGGTTTTTTTCATAAAACAGCACCTGCAAGAGCTTCAGTCCTCCAGCATAATCTGGGAAAACCCAAAATGGGTGGAGAGGCCCTTAAAAAAATTATATGGTTCTCTGAGCCCAAAGAACACTTGAGAGATGATGGTTGTAAATTCTGGAGAAGAGGCTCTTGCTTACAAGGCTCCAAATCTTGTAATCATTCCTCTAAATGAAAATATTTGTTTTAAGCAGTCCAACTGTTTTAATTTCCCATTTTGCCCTTTAAAAGAATAATCTGAGGAAGAGACAGCAACTGAAGCATCTCTATTTGAAATCTATTCAACAGCTAAATCAGAGACAATGTGACTTTTCTAGAAACCCACAGACCTCTGGGTCTGGAAAAATCCTTAAACACATGAAGTGGACTTACATTACTTCTGTTGAGAGAGCCACCAGTCACATCTTTCATGCAGTTAATACATTAAATTTGGGATCTTACTCCTCAGATTTTGATTATCTCAACAGCAGCCTTGCTGGTTATCCAATACCATCTCACAATGCCTATTTTTGAGAGGCTACCTGGGTTTTTCTGAGTTAAACTCCTCCACAGGAGTCACTGCCACGACAGGCTAGATCAAAGGCAGAAATTCTATAGCAACACAGAGCACACAAACCACTGAACCACTCTTTGCTTGCAGAGAGGCTTTTTTCCCCTCTGCTCTGCCTGTTAGAACAGCTTTAGGAAATCAGTTTAATGCCCAGTCCATGTGCCTCAGCAATCCAGCCAGAAGAAATGGCTCTGCAACTACTCCATCCAGACTATGGAGCAGCTTGATTTCATGTTTTTCTAAGGATCAGCTCTGGAAATCAGCAGTTATATCGATCTGCTGGCAAGGAGAGCACAGCCTGGAGCTGGGATGCCTGGGGAGTTCCATCAGCTCAGGGACATTTGTTCCATAACCCACTGAGCTGATGTTTCTCCTAGCAGGACATGAGGGAGAAAAATCCACCAGCAGCCAGTTAAGCCATTTTAAAATCATACATCCTTCACTCCAAGAGGAAAAAATTAGAAATCATCTTCATTTGTCAGGCAGTGAAAGAAGGAATGGGGTGTGATAGGACTTGGCTTGTGATAGAGTCACTTCTTAAGGGATAAGGAGAGGTTCTTGGCCTTTCTGAGGCACAGAGCTGCAACACCAAAACCAGCAGCTCCCATTGGAGCTTCTTGCCCATTTTTCCCAGTCCAGACATGGAAAGCATCCAGTTTATCCCTCTGTGCTGGGATCATGGCAGGTCTGGGTGGTTCAGGGGGAGCTCCAAGCCCCTCCTGGCAGCATCTCTACCTGCTTCAGTCATCCCATGCTGGACATCCTACCAACAGCTGAGCTTCTCCACTTAAATAACTGAGGAAAACAGTTCAGCACTCCCCATTCTGGGACAGGACTATCCCTCATCCCAGGTTCTCCAAGGAAACAACCAGCAGCAGCTTCCCAGGGAAGCAGAAGGAGATGTCTGTGTCAGTTTGTGTCTTCCTGTTCTGGCAAATGCTGGAACAGGAGGAAAAAAGAGTTGTGTCCCATAGTTTCAAAGGTATGAGAACTTGTCCTGGGCTGATGAAGCTCATCTACAACTCTCAAAATTTGCTTTCTAGTTAGGAAATGATCATGTACACAAATAGAAGCCTTCATTTTTCCAGAGCTGGACCTTGCTGGTCACTGGGGCATGAAAGGCTTTGATACCCTCAGCTCTCATTTTAACAGAAGAATCCCAAGTTTTCCATAAGCTGATGTAACCTGGTATGACCTCAGTAAGATCAGGTTTTGGTCACTCCTGACCAAACCAGCCCTAAAGCCTGCAGTGAATCAGAATTCAGTTGATTTCCTGTACTTCAATGGAACATTGAAACCCTGAGATCTTCAATTCCTCAAGGGTTTGTTCTGCCCTGTGGCTGAAGCCCAGATCCATATGGAATGTCTGACCTTGCTGGAGCTTCCCTAGCCCTGAAACCATCAGGAAAGCACTAAATCCAAGAGAAGCAGAACAACTATTCCAATCCCAGGTTTTCCCCACTGCTCTTCTCACTGAGGATAAATCAGATAAAAAATAAGAGCCTTCTTTCCAGCACAAAGGAGAGGGAAAGACATTTCTGTTTCCATTAGGAGTGTTCTTCTGCAGCCAGGCCCTGCACAACTCAGTGAACATCCTACAAAATTCCTTCCTTTCTCACCCCAAACTAATTTCAGCTGTTAATATTTCCCCTCATCATCTATGCAGAAGCAATACCACCAAAACCTTATCTCTGAGCTGTTCTTCCTCATTAATATAATCTTACCATGATACTCAATTCCATCTCATCCACCAGGAATTAAAAGTTGGTTAAGGTGCACCAACCCAGGAGTGCTAATATAAAAATTAGCAAAGAGTATAGACCAAATGCAAGGATAAAGAATAGCAGATATCTTAAAGGTTCTTCCCACTCATATGGAAAATTTTTTCATCAACAAATTCCTTTTACTTCAGAGGTTTGGAAGCTGTTTTGCAATCTGACTTCAAGAAAAATGTAAGATCTAAAAATATGGTTCACAATCTGTTGCACAATCACTCCAGCAGAAATACAGTGCAACAATTAGATAATTATAGTTAATAGCTCATCATTGCTTTCCCACCACTTTCTTCTCCCTCTTCACAGCAACAAAAGGAAGAAACAAGGAAAGTTTTGCACAAGACACCTTCAGGCTGTGAGCTTATTTTTCAAATCATCTCTTGTCATGGAAGCCAGCATTACTCACATGGATGCATTTAAAGGTCTGGCTCACTTTCCTAACAGGCTGAACCCACCCTTTTTAGTCTCATGTATGTAATCACAGCATTTGTATCATGACCTTTAAAATGCTTTGGTGTTAAGGCAACACTCCCCAAAACCCTCCACAGAGCTCTCTCACCCCACAGGAGAAACTTCCATCCTCTGCATCAGCAGCACCTCAATATCCTCACTGCTGTTACCCTTCCTGTGGCATCCAAAGTGGAGAAAACTACCCAAAAGTCCTCTTGGTTGACACCATTTTAGTTTATAAACTCATCTTCGTCTTTGTAGTCCTGCTTTGTACGTGCCAGGTGAAAAAAGCAGCACACAAAGCAGGAAATATCATCCAGCTCTCTTCTTTCTCAGGACACAGCCCTGATATGCAATCACTTCTTTTTCACATTGAGATCACATCCTTCTCTTTCATAAGAGATTAAAAACAAGGGGGAGATTTTTCTTTGTTTGTTGATGGCGTTGTCTCCTTTTTGATTTTTTTTTTTTTTAATCCTCTATTTCTCTCCATTTTCCCCAGCCATAAGCAGAGGGCAGGAGAAGAAGTACAAGCAGAAGGAAAACTATTGTGACAGTTGTCCCAGCAAACTGGCTGTGAAGGCTAAAATATGTGCATGCCTTTAGGCACCTATCCCACATATCCCAGCCATTTCTCTGGGAATTAACATATTTCTAGACAACTCGGCTTCAAGAACTGCACAGGAATAAAGCAGCAGAGTCAAAAAGGCACTGCTTTGGTTGGCTCAGGGACTCAGGTTCTGGCCTGTCCCCTGTGAAGGGACAGCCTGGCTCACCCCACAGGCCTGACTTGGAGACAATAACTTCAAACCCCAGTCCTGGTCAAGTGCAAGCTGGGGTGAAGCCACCACATCTCATAAATCCCAGGTGACAGAGTTCTTACTGTCTTAAGGGCCTGCTCCTCCAGTGTTTAACAGTGTTGACAATTAATCAGCGTCCAAATTAATTGTCAGACAAAGTAATCAGTGTCTAAATAGCGTGGAATGTCTGACTTCAATTTTCAGCTACAAAGTTTGGATGGTTCTATCAAAGGACCTAAGAAATCTTTTGGTCCAGGCTCCCAGACTTTGGCAGGCAAAGCAGTTCATGAACCAGTTTTCTTGTCCCTTTGAGAAGTTCCTTTATTAGCATTTCTCAGTAATTAGCATTTTCTGGCTCATTTTTTCAGCATTCTTAGCTTGTTAACAGCAGACTTCTATAACATCCAAGAGCTGAATGCCCTGGAGGGGCTGTGGTCACCTACTGCATGTGTTTGCGAAGAGGAGCAGCCCAGAGAGAGACAGATCCCACAGGATGGATGGAACAAGCACCACCACCTTAACCCAAAAGGGGACATTCTGAACCTCTGCTCCTCCCAGCAGCAGGAAAAGGCTTGCATGTCAGTGATTTTGCTCATCCAGCCCAGGTACTTACATGATACAGAGCCAGGATTGCTGATACTGCACCCCCGTGACTGTGGCTGTGACCCCTTGAATTGTGTCTGATAAGAGGTGAACTGGGAAGAGAAGAGAGGGAAACATCCATCACAGGCTGTCCTCATTTATTCTGCAGCTGTAAATAACATTTCCTCCTAAATGGAAGCTGACTACTAATCCCAAGCATTCCTATCTGCCCAGTGGACTGATGCAGGGGTAGGGGCTGTCAGAGAGAGATGGAAACATTTGTCCTGCTGCTTTTGAACTGTGTCCTTAAACTATTCACAGCTTAGAAAGGCAGCTGCTTTCTCCTCCCAACATCATCCTACTGCAGTACTGGGTTATTAGATTAGCATTATCCACCACACACACACAGACAGGACTGGGAGGGGTGTCACCTTCCCAATCCCCTGCCCTCTCTCCCCCTCTTCCCAGCTACTGCTCTCACCTGATTTTATGGCACTACTTACTTTTTGTTCTTTATTGGCAGAAAGCCTAAATTAAAGGGATTACAAATGCGAAGCTCTAAGACAGGTAGCAAGAAGTAACCAAAGCATGAACATGCTTACTACATGCTCAGGACTTGACATATCTGTTAAAGAAATTCACTCAGGCTGTGACAGTTACATTTGAGGTGCGATGGACATGTTTGTACATTCATTCCTGTTGACTCTGAACCATCAGGGGAGCCTACAGAGAAACAATGCTCAGTTAAGCTTCTTCACATCTTGGGCTAAAAGACAGCAGTTTTAGACTACACTACAACATTTGTTGATAGCTTAGGGTGACACCAGAGCAAACAACCTTGGTTAGGGCTGCCCTGGTTGAGCTTCTGGAGGAAACTGAAGTGTTTCCCGTCTCCTCCAGTGGGCTGGGAGTGACATAAAGGATCAACCCTCCCCAGTTACTCATCCAAAGCAGGCAAAATTCCCCAGCCTGTGTGAATTCAGGTGGACAATCACAAGGCAAAGCAGCCATTGCTGATGAGACACCAGCAAGAGTCTCTTGGCTGAACAGCGTTGTCTGAGGACAAGCAAACCAAAAGGGTCCACGCAGACAAAACAACACAGCGCTGCTGACTCCTCACCCCAGAGAGCACCACAATGGGTGATCTTAATGAACAGGGGGCAAGATTCCACCAAAACACAAAAACCCTGGAGAAATGAGGCCCTTCAGTCTGAATGACATGGAAAAAAAAACCAAAAATCAACCCACGGTGTCACATGCAACGTGCAAGCCTGGGGACCACACAGTGGGTGTCCATCACCCCAGCACGGCAAGGATGGCAAACCAACAGCAGCCCACCAAACCAAGAGCCAAAGCAAACCAAGAGCTGATTACCGTTCCCTTCCCGTGGGGTCCCTGAATCTGTGAATAAAGTGTTCATGATTTTTTCGAAGTTGCAGCTGGGCTCCATGTTCTCAGGATCCTCGGCGAAGTGTTTCAGCATCTCCCGGAGAACATCGTCCAAGGACGTGGCTGTTTCGTCCAGGATGATGCTGGCTCTGGCCAAGAAGCCATCCAGGTCTCGCTGGGCTCTGACCTCCTCCTCAAAATTCTTTAATTTCAGGTACTGTGTTGAGAAAAGGTCAGAGCATGAGACAGCTGTACACAATAGCAGCAAAGTAGAGTCTGGGTCCTTCACAAGCAGTTTTGCTGAGGTTACCACCCAACCAAAGATTCTACTGGCCATTCAGATCACAGGAGAAAAGGCATTTTATTGGCATAATAAAATAGTTAAGAGCTAATGCATTGAAGTTTTGCATTTTCAAGGCTTATCCTAATAGTGTGCCCACAGGTGAATGCCCAGGTACCATTTATACCCTGACTTAGAAAGGAGAATTTTAAAAAAGGGGGTTTTAGTGGTTGTTTTTTTGGTTGATTGTTTTTTTATTTTAGCCTAGAATAAAGTAGGATAAGTTGGTCTAAAAGCAAAAATACTTAAGGTAGCATTTAAAATCTTCTTTAGGTTCAAGTAATTCAGGAAGTTTGAAAAAGACATGGGAAAGTAATTTGGGAGAAATGGACACTGAGCTCAGCAGCATGAAAAATTACCAGTATGAATCCCAATGCCAAGTCAACCCAGTTGTCCTCAAACTGGGATCCATCTGTCCCCAGTGCTCCCAGTTAGGGAGCCTGAAGTGAGAGGAGGGGAATGCCATCCAGCCCATCACCTTTTCTGACACTGGCTGAATTTCTGTTCTTTTCACTTCCACGGAAGTTTTCTTCCTTTGTGGATTTAGCTACAAAGCAGTTATGAAAAAAAGATAGCAGAGGCTGAAACTATCTCAGCTCCCTGCTGGTTCCTTCTGCTGTCCCAGACTTACTGGCCTTGAGATGGAAGAGACTGCCCCAGTGCCTTCCAGAACCTCAACTCCTTTCTGTACCTGTCAGCTGTGAAGGTGATTAACTGAGTGATCAAACTACAAATGCCTCGTTCCCATTGCACAGTCCTTGGAAATCCACACACAGAGCACTGGACAAGGAGGGCTGGCAGTCCTGGCCCTCTCCTTCAACAGCCTAAGGCTGAGTGAGGAAACGGGAACTGCGCTCTTCTATGGATCTTCCTTCCGATGGGAAAGCTGCCAGGTTGAATTCGTGATGCTGAGAGAACCAGATTGTCAAGAGACAGTGAAACCCTCAGTTCCCCTCAAGCTCAGGAAGAACCAAGCTCTGAATTGCTTTTACAACTCTTACCCCCAGCTGCCTCCACAGCCAGGACCATGCCACGTTCCCCCCAGGGTACAGGGCCATCCCAGAGCTCGACTCGTGGCTCCTCTCCTTCCATGCACTCTCTCTTACCTTTTCCATTTATAGACACAGGCAAAAAAATGCCAACATCTCCCTAATTACTGTAATTATCACAGCAACTATCAAGTTGTCAGTACACATCCATTGCAATTAGCACTGTTTTACTTTGCATCAATCACTCTTTCCACAGCATCCTTGAGAGGGAGGATTCTCTGAGGCATCTCAGCTCCCACCCCCAAGGCTTTGGAACCATCTGCTCGTAGGAGAGGAGACGGTGACACAGCTACAGCTCCACCTCAGAAGTGCAAGCAGTGAGTCTGTCTCAAATTGAGAGCAGATTAACACACACCTGTAACAAGAGTCTTCAAAATAGCAAAGGTGGTTTTGTGTCACGAGAGAAGCAACCAGAAGCAGAACAGCAGAAGGAGAAAGTTGAGGGACAGTAAAAAATTAATCAAAGCCATTCATGTGCGTTATCTGCCCAGATCACAGAATCATAGAATGGTTTGGGTTGAAGGGAGCTTCAAGATTATCCAGTTCCTACCCCCTGCCACGGGCAGGGACACCTTCCACCAGCCCAGGTTGCTCAGAGCACCATCCAGCCTGGCCTTGGACACTTCCAGGGTGGGGCAGACACAGCTTCTCTGGGCAAGCTGTGTCAGGGCCTCACCATCTTCATGATAAAGAATTTTTCCTAATATCCAGTCTAAACCTACTCTCTTTTGGTCTGAAGCCATTTCCCCTTGTCCTGTCACTCCAGACTATTGTAAAAAATCTCTCCCCATCTTTCTTGTAGCTCCCTTCAGGTTGGTTGAAGGCCCCAGTTCATCTCAATCAACACTGATCCTGCAGTGAGCTGTGCCTGACAGCACCAGCAGCAGCTCATTGCAAGGCAGGAGGATTCAGCTCCAGCTGAGCCACAGGCTTCAAGCAATGCCTTGGGAAAATAACTTTCCATGCCTCACTGCTGTTTCATTTCCCTGCTGTTGGTCCTTTGTATAGGAGGAAGGGGGAAGACTCATATTTATCACCCATTTATCATTATTATCACTCCCTGAGATTGGGGAAGGCATTATAGAGTCATGGAATGGTTTGGGCTGGAAGGGAACACAAAGCTCATCCTGTTCCAACTCCTGCCATGGGCAGGGACACCTCCCACTATCCCAGCTTGCTCCAAACCCTATCCAACCTGGCCTTGGACACTTCCAGGGATCCAGAGGCAGCCACAGCTTCTCTGGGCACCCTGTGCCAGGGCCTCACCACACTCACAAGGCAGCATCTCTAACACCCAATCTAAATCTACTCTCTGAGCTTAAAGAGGCTTTATGCACATTAAAGATCACAAGGCAAGCAGCCACCATGAAAGGAGAGAAATCTGTCACTCCCTGAGACACACCAAAATCAAATTACTGGAAGCACTGGCACAGCAAAGCCTCAGCAAGAGCTCAGGCACAACTGTTCCAGCCAGGACCCCTGCTAGGTTCAGGGGAGATTAATGAATGCTCCCTCCCTAATATTTTTAGCTGGGTAGTCAAGTCACACCAGGAAACCTGATGCTGGAAACTCGATGCTGGAAACTGCTTAGGAAGAAACCTAAGCCAGCTACCCAAGAGCCATTTGAACAGCTCTGGGCATCCTTGATTGTAAAACTCCACGTTGCACCGTGACAGGAATAGAGGCTGTTGTGCCAAAAAAGGGGGAAAACACTGAAACAGCCTCCCATGACTTCAGGCAGGCCAAAATCACACATTCCAACTCACCAACAAGACTCAAACTGCAAGCTCTCTCCTAGCTGCCTGCTCGGAGACACCTCCACTTAGAGCCACTGGCAATTTTTTTGTGGCATTCAAAAAATCCTGTTCTCCTGAGCAGAGCCCTGCCTGGGCTGCTGCCATGGTCCTTTGGGCCAATTGTCTCAGAACCCCTCTGTGATGGTGATTAAATAGCTCAGCCTCTGTGAAGAAGACTTTATTCCTGCCCACCAAGTGCCCTGCTAGACAGCAACTTGCCTGAGACACAAACTGCCCTTCCAGAAGCACAGGCTACCACCAGAGACAGGGACAACCTACAGGGAAACCTCTACAGACAAAGCTTCTCACTTCTCTGCTGGTGATTCCCCCTTCCCAGACACTTGGAGCCATCTCCTCCATGAGTCAGGTCCCAATTTCCTTTGCATTTGAAGCACAAAATTTCCACCCATCCTCCCCGGAGGGAAAAACTGGCAAAAGTATCTTTTTCTCAAGCCCTGCTAAAGCTCTCTGGTATTTGTGGCTCCACAGCACACTAAAATGCTCAGGCATGAACTGTAGGCCAGAAAAAGCAAGAATCCTACAGCTCTGAAAAGGAAAAACAAAATAGAAGAGACACTTATGAGTTAGCAGTTTCCAACTATTTCTTATCAGAGGCAGATCCTGCATTTGGTCTTAGAATTTGCACTTTTAAGTGATTAAGTTCTCAGGTTACTTTCAGTCAAGTGTGTATGACTGAGAACCTTGGCACTGGGATTAGACAAGACAAATTAGGGATAAAGACATTTTCATTCCTGAGCATGGAATTGGTTATTTTAACTTTCCATGATTCTATATCAAACAGTATTTAATTTTTTTTTGGTGGTGGTGGCTTTGTTTTGGGTAGTGTTTTCTTTGGTATTTATTTGCTTTGGGTTTTTTTTATTAACTTGGGGGAAAGGTTTCTAAAGCTATCACACATTTTCCTCCCACTACTAATTCAGCTTTCTGAAATATCTTTTCAGGATTTGAGCTTAGAGGCCTAAAGCAAAGCAGAATTAAAGAGCTCTCTGGGATTCCCTAAAAAGCCCCCAAAGCTTAGAAGGCTACACAAACTAAAACCTCAAGTTACAACCTGCAACAAAGCCTGAAATCCAAGATCTCAGGCACTGGCACAGCTGCCCAGGGCTGTGGGGGAGTCCCCATCCCTGGAGGGATTTGAAAGCCGTGTGGATGTGGCACTTGGGGATGTGTCAGTGGTGGCCTTGGCAGTGCTGAGGGAATGGTTGGATTTGGTGACCTCAGAGGGTTTTTCCAACCTAAATGATTCTGTGATTTACCAGGATCAGTGATGCTACAAGTTCCCATGACAACAGCCACTCCTTCCAGCCCTCAGGCAAGAAGTCAAGACAACTTAATGCACCATGAGCCTCACAACCATAAAGACAAAACTTCATGTGGTACTAAATACAGATTCAGAGAAATAAAGAATGGGTTGGGTTGGAAGGGACCTCAAAGATCACCCAGTGCCACCCCTGTCATGGGCAGGGACACCTTCACCATCCCAGGGTGCTCCAAGCCCTGTCCAACCTGGCCTTGGACACATCCAGGGATCCAGGGGCAGCCACAGCTTCTCTGGGCACCCTGTGCCAGGGCCTCACCACCTCACTGGGAAGTTATTAAAATACCAACCCACTTCCTCTCTGAGTACTTTCTGTGCCCTTCCATAGCAGAAGGTTTGGAATAACAAAGCCTACACAAGTTTTTTTTCCATTTTCACCTTATCATTAGTGAGTTACAGTCTCAGGAGCAAGTGTAAACTAAGTGTGGGCTCCTAATCCTCCTCCTAGCCTGCTTGTTTCCAGCAACTTCACTCCTGCTGCACCTCTGACCTGTGAAGGACAACTGATTAGCTGGAATAAAGAGGGAACCAAATCCCAGCCATGGCTGCTGGGTGTCTCTGCTCCCAGCTCCAGAGGAGCTCAGCAGCCCGGATCTCTACAGCACACACTTGGATCCCTGTAGAGGCAGCTGCAGAAGAGAGAGTGATGAATTAACATGTCAAGGAATTGTCTGGGATAAAAAGCAGTGGAACAATCAGAATTACGGAGAAATTGTTTGGAGAATGAGCAGCATGAGGCTTTTCAGGTTTAAAGAAAGGGAGAGGAATTCAAGAGAAGAAGCATTTAAATGCCTTTTGCTTGGGCCAGTGACAAGCAGCCCCTCAGTGTGTTTCATGATCCTTTTCTGTACTGCTGGATGATGAAAAAAAACAAATTGGTCACACAGCATCTCTACTTACCTTCCTTGATGTGTGCAGTAACACACAGCCAGCACCTTCACTTTCAGCTGGAAAGAAAGGAAAAAAAAACACATCAGAAGAGTGTTACTATCAGAGGTACCTGACAGGCAGCAGGAGCCGAGCAGGAGGCTCAGGAGGAGGTGAAGCATCACTCTCTTGGCAGGGGATGATCTCTAGAGAAAAGCAGAGATTCAGTTTTTACAACATCTCCCATTTTGGAAGTGTGAACCAAGCGCAGGATTGGCATTATCTGATCACTAGGGGATTGTGTCTTGCAGCTTTTTTTGGCCGGGTTTTTTGTAACTCGGATATATTTTTACTCTTCCCTTCTCTCCCTCCCTCTCCACCTCCCCAAAACTCTAACTCCTAATCCTTGAAGTAATCATTTAATCCAATGCATCGTTGTTTGATAGATTGAGGCTACGATTTCATGAGTCACCCTCGTTTGGAAACCCTCCTTGTCCTCGTTAGGGAGTCAACAATAACAGCCAGGCAGTTCCAAGGGATTGCAGGCAGTGACTCCAAGATGAGCACATTAATGTCCTGTCAACTCACCACGCTGCCTCCATAAATCTGAGGAGAAAGCAACACAGCTCTTGGGAAAGAAAACTGCTGTTTAGGGACTAGTAAATGTCATTGAATACACAGGATGGGGGAACCCGGGAAATTCCCACTTCAAACTTCCAAGCGCCAACACTAACATTTTCTTAGCGTGTCTACAAAGCATTTTTTGGGTATCAGCTACAAAACAAAAACAAAACAAAACAAAACAAAGCAAAACCAAATAAAACAAAACAAAACAAAGCTGTATTTGTCAAAAGCCCACTACTTGTAGTCAAGGCAGCCTCTCTGTGGCATCATTTGTCCCACAGGTACTTTGAATGGTTTGGGTTGGATGGGACCTTAAAGACCATCGAGGTCACCTTCCACTTGACCAGGCTGCTCCAAGCCCCATCCAGCCTGGCCTTGAACACTTCCAGCCTGGCATCCTTCTCCTTAAGTTCTCCAAAAAAACCCCCAAGCCTGAGCTGCCACCAAAATGAAACACATGAACAGCTTTAATTCAAACGAGCGCAGCAGCAGCATGGAAAAAACCCACTGAAGACCAAAACTTTTCCAGAGGCCAAGCTGTGGAAAACTACAGAGACGTAACACGGAGTTACAGTTATTGAGATGAGGGTTTTGTTTCCTTTCCAGATCTCTACTTCCAAATCCTAACCTATAAGAGCTGCTGCAATCCTATGACTTGACCACGCACCTTCAAGCCAAGCCCTGCTACTCTCCAAAAAATAAGCTGAAGGTGCAACTCATGTTAAAACTCCAGAACTCAAAAAAACCCCCACAATTATCTTTTGTATGCAGAAAGCTGCTTTAAACAAAATCATCGCTGATCAAACAGAAATTTGAGTCTTGCCCTCAATGGGGTTCAAAGGCTCCAACTCAAAGTGGGAGCAGAGCTGTAGAAAAGAAGGAAAGGATTGACTTCATCTCCCCCTAAACAAAGTAAGGTGGTTCAGAGGCTTCAGTTACATCACCCAACTTCTCCCAAATTTCACTTGGATGCTGCACATGTGATTAAAAGCATCACTTAACCAGACAAGTCTGCTGCTGCAACAGCCCCAATTATTCCTGCTTTTGACATGCCTTTTGGAAAACACAAGCTGTTTCATCTAAAAAGTGCAATTTATTATTAAAAAGCAAGCACCCAAATAAAC
This sequence comes from Phylloscopus whistleri, assembly GCA_017589585.1. Classification (NCBI taxonomy): domain Eukaryota; kingdom Metazoa; phylum Chordata; class Aves; order Passeriformes; family Phylloscopidae; genus Phylloscopus; species Phylloscopus whistleri. Next base: position 410,893 of record JADMLD010000605.1, on the reverse strand, counting down.
CAGAAACATCAAGCATTTTCCCCAGGCTCTCACATTTGTAGTTCTCCAACGCTCACTTACCCAACTTCCAGCCTAATTACACATGCAGAAGTATGCAGGGAGATTTGGAAGCCCATAAATATTCATTGAGGAGAAAATGTTTTGGTTTATCTGCTTTTGCAAGAAGTAGTTCGGGAGAGACAAAAAACACCCACAATCCTGAACAATAGCAGGCACATGCTGAAGAGAGTGCTGCAGCCTGTCCTCATGGATACATGGAAATGGAACAGAAACTCTCGTTGTGCTTTTATCAGGCAGGAACTCTTGGTTCCTCTTATCATTTTCAAGGTGTATCAATCTTTGCTGACAGCTCTCTCACGTACCCAGCTGGAGGAGCACCAAGTGCTGCTTTATCAACACAAGCAAAAACATCTCATTACATCTGTTGGAGCAGGATCTTTCAAACTTCTGAAAAACAGCTGTTCTGGGTATGGAGGTGGCACTTTGGAAAGCCCAGAGCCTCATTCATCATTCATCCCAACAACACATGGCTCGGATGTAATCCAGGCAGGGAGATGGATGGATACTGGCCATCGCAGTTCTGGGCTGGTATCTTAAATGCTCACTGGAGTGCTACAACATCACTCAGGGATAGCAGCAAATCCACTGGAACATGACATAGGGAAGGGAAAAATACACAGAGACTCCTCAAGTGCTCTTCTGCCTTGTTCACATTAAATATCCTTTTATTTCCTGCTGGGCGTTGTGAGATCAAACCCTTCAGGAGGTTGCCCATGACACATCCGAAGCTCGAGTTCAACCACGACCAGCCTGCCACTTGTTTTCTCCTCCTCCACAGCACCATCCTTGCCTCCCTCCAGCCAAGGAGGGGGTAAAAAGATTCAACGCCCTTGGCCCTTGCACCTCCACAGAGGAGCCCCTCATGGGGGCTGACATGGATACAGATGGCATGGATTCACCCTACAAGAAACTCCCCATCAATCTCCTCAGCTAAGCCTTACTACCAAGAGCAATAACTTGAAAATCTCAGTAATTTTGAGATTTCACACCCGGACATCACAATTAAGCACAATGAAACGCTACGAGGAGGTGGGGACCACGTGAAATTTTCATGTCTATTTTTGTGGCCCTCCCTGCCGGACAGAGCAGGCAGCAAAAGCCTATTTTAGGCAAGCGAGCGAGGGGCATTATTGTGTGTCCTCACACGCAGCTGAGGGAGAGCTGCCAGGGGTGGCCGAGCTTATCTGTTGGGCTCTGCTCCAGGTCCTGCCCAGGGGAAAAGCCAAAAAGTCAGCAACGCATCCCCAACATCCCCTGGCAGGCACATCAAGGCGCCACGCGCATCCCGAATTTCTGGGACGCGTGCAGGCAGGCACGGAGCGTTACTGGGAATGCCACGAGCGACTCCCAGGGAGCTCAGTTCTGACAACGCCGAGGAATCGTCAGCATCAGAACTCGTGGCACACACAGGGCCCTGCCTCTCCTTTTTATTTCCCACCGTTCTCCAAACAGGCCCCATCCAACTTCAACACAAACGAGGAGATTCAATGCTTGGAAGTTTATCTGCTCGGTTTCATCCCAGCTGCCCTAATAATATCCCCGAGAGCAACCCAGAGAAACAAAATCCCCTCCTTGCTTCCCCTGCACTCCCTGCTTAGGTAACAACATCTGCCATGCAAGCCTGAAAACAAACCCCCTGAAAGTCAAATACCAAAGTTTAAGGCTTTTCACCTTTTGCCTTAAGAGATCTCCTTTCACTCAGGATCCCTTTCCATTCTTTTCCTCATCCAGGCCCCCAGTGCTGCCCTTAACAACTGAGAAGATCCTAAAGCCTTTGGAGCAAAGCCACCACTGGATGCCTGCAGCATCTTAAGATAGTATTTTATTCTGGGATAAAAGGAGTGGAAATTAGAGGAAAAAGAGCTTTTTGGCTGTGCACATTTCTTTAGATCTACACACACTCCCTGGTGCATCTTCATGGTAAATATATAGGCACAGTAAAATAAACCAGAGCAGAATACTGTATTAACACTTCCGTGGTTTTCCCTGAAAAATACCAAGGATCTGGTGTGAGTGGAAGCATTTAAGGTTTGGAGGGCTTATTACTAAAACAAAAAGTCTATTTTATCTTTGTTTTTTATCAGGGGTCTGCCCAAATCTAAGACTGAGCCACTTGTGTCAAACCACACTGTGAGCAGAAAAAAATGTTCTGCTTTTCAAATCTGCCTTAAAAATTTAAATAAAACCCCATCACCACATGGCATAACAGGAGTTTGTCAGGAGCAGTGGTGACACCTCTTAATACACCACTGGCAGTGAGGGATTGCACAAACAGGATCTCAGAGGGATTCTTTGCTTTGTTGTCCTGAGCCTGGACTAATCACCATCAGATTTGAGTAATTTTGGTTAAATGTTGTTAGATAAATAACTGTGCCTTCATTATCCCACATTCCCACAACGGGTGATGGGCTGAGCTGAGACAAAAGAGCCTGAAGTCAGCTGGGTTCATCCCACAAATCCCTAGGTCAAAGGCAGGTGAGAATAAGGATTCTGGAGCAGCAAAAACATCAGGGCAGGTGAAGAACCATCCCTCACACTCCTGGGTGGGGAACTGGGAAGAGAGGGGACAGCACAGAGCACGAGCAGGGACCCGGTGTCACTTGTCGCACCCATGTGCTACAAAAGCCAAATATTTCATGAAAAAAACCCCACCTGTGGTAGGTTCTGTCAATCAGTTTGGGGCAGGGGGAAAATGCATTTTTTCCACGCACTCTAAATCCCACGGGAAGCCGCTCCAAAGCACCAAGGTGAAGCACGGAGGAGGGAGGCCGCTGCCTCCGTGCAGAACCACCCGTGCTCCCCCCACACCTCCCTCGGCTTCCTAAGCAGCGCTTTGAAAACACCCTCGTCAGGAAATTCGGAGGGAGGCCGTCCCCTCCCCGGCACACAATCGGTATATCCACTTTCCATTAGAGGGTAGGAAGCCTCGGGAGCCCAACATCCCACTCTGACATCAAACTGCTAAAACAGGAGTTATCAGATGGAACGCGTGGGTCAGCATTGTGCCTCGAGACATAAAAAGGACCTTGGTATTAATGTGAGGAAATGTGACTATTGTGTGCAGAGTGATACCCATTCAAGCCCAGACCACTTGTCTCTGGACGCTACTCTCCCTGGAATATCCTTGGCGCCAGCATCCAGCTTTTCTCCTCGTCCCCTTGAAGCAAAAAGTCATCTGGGCAGCGGCCGGGCCAGGACTTGGATGCCGTGTTTTGCCGGGAGCAGCGGCGGCGGGCGTGCACGTGTGTGCTTCTGGAGCGGGATACAGGAAACTGTTGATTCTCTGTATCTAGGAATGATCAATTGTCCGCAGGGTGGAACAGCCTTTAATTTCTCCTGAAGCGTAATTCGTGTTCCGCTGCTTCCCCCCCCACACCCCGGCAGAGCCACATCCTGCTTTCCAATTGGCTTTTCGCTGCCGTCAGGAGTTTGACTTGCTCTCCCCAAAACTGCTGGAGGCACCTCTAAAATCACCAGTCGGAGCACCAGCTGCAAGTGGGAGAAGTTAGGCAGCTACAGCTCCACAAATTCTTGATAAATTGTGCCTAAATTTAAGAAAATACCATGCAAACCCCTCCTGCAATGTGGGTAGGGAGAAAGCGAATTGTTTCAGAACCTCAAACTACCAAAACAACATCCAAAGAACTGTTTTAAAACCCCAAGCTACAAGAACGAGATCCAAATGATTGTTTTAAAACCTAAAACTGAAAAAAAACCCCAAGATCCAAATGATGAAAGTATGTGCCTGGCTGATTTAAGGGAGCTGCCAAGGAAATAAGAACGCTGTGACTGATGGCAAGGATGTGTCCCCACATATTCCAAAGACTCACTTGCTTCACCTGTCCATTAAATTTAAGGCCCAGCCTAAACCAAAATTGCTGTATTTACTTGCAGGGATTTAATAACAGGTGTGCTGCAGGTAAAGCTTTCCTGGACAAAAAACTGGAGTGCCAGGACAAGGGGGAATGGCTTTTCACTGACAGAGAGGACATTTAGATTAGACCTGAAAACCAAATTATTTTACAATGAGGGTGGTGAGGCTCAAGTTGCCCAGAGAAGCTGTGGCTGCCCCTGGATCCCTGGAAGTGCTGAAGGCCAGGTTGGATGGGGCTTGGAGCAAACTGGTGTAGTGGAAAACATTCCTGCTTACTGCAGGGGGGTTGGACTAGATGACCTTTAAAGGTCACTTCCCACCCAAACAATTCTGTGATTTTACTTGCAAACATTTATTGTGACTTCAGAAAAAGCCTCAGCCTAAAAACCACCCTGATCTTCCCCCAAAAATGCAGATCCCAGGTCCAAAAGCCTCCAGCTTCAGATAAACACCCACCTTCCCGTTAGAGCTATGAACATTTGCTGAAAACAAATGTTACCACCAAAATCCAAGTTACAAAGGATGAAAAGCAGAAGAGAATTAAACAAACCTTTCATCAGTTAACGCAAGGAAGCACTGAAACACCCAGGAGAAATGACCCAAATGTCACTACTGAGCAGCACTTTGGTGCTCAGGCATCTGCACTGCTTTGGGCTCAGTATGCCCTGCAAAGGCAGCCAGTATTAATTAAAAATAAGACAGGCCATACCTTAAACCCCAGATTTCTTCAAGCCATCCTGTTTTACACACACCTGTGCACAAAGCCCAATATTTTATGTCAACGGTCAATTGTTGGAGTTTTATGGGTCGTGCTGTGTTTTGCTGGCTCAAAGCTTCATCCCACACAGTGATCTTTTTAAAACAGAATTAGAGAGTGGAGAGCATCCAATTATGCTCATGGAGAGCTGCACACACATCACACAGAGAGGAACAGCTCAACAGGATGATGAAGAGTTGTCACTGCATCTGTAATTCCACCTTCACTGCCTGCCAGCACCTGCATCCCAGGGTTCCAAACTCATCCCCTCCCCAGATGGGAATTTTGGATCTTTTAGCCCTATATTAAGGTGGGCAGCAACCTCACAGCAGCTGACCCAAAGAAGTCTCCAGCAGGGGAGAGTTTGGGCACCACATTCAGCCAGGAGAGCACACGTTGACTCAAACATTTCACCCCAGATTGGAGAACACAGGAAAATAAGATGAGGGTGCAAAGATTCCATTCCCATGCTTGGTTTTCCTCTGTGTTTTCAGAGCAGCAGAGGATTGAGTAGGATCCCGGTGCACCAGCTCCCCAGGGGTAGAAATGAGGTGTTTGGGGGCTCTGGCATCACCTGGAGAAACTTTACTTTTATTTCCCCCTCCTTTTCAGCTTGTCTCGCTCTGGACAATCCATGCAAAGTTCAGCTCCAGCTTTGTTCCAGGAAATCAAAGCCTGAGTATAAAAACAAACCTCCCAAAGCCTCCAACGAGAGGCAGCAATGGAAGGGAATTTCTGAACAGGGAACAACTCACTCCAGACACACCTTGGCTCTGGACTAATTAAACCTCATTTTGGGAATTGGGTATTTTCTTCATAAATTCAAGGTATTTTTCTTGGAAGAGCTTAAGGGGCTCATCTCAGCCACCCTCAGCCACCCAAAAAGTCACCCCTCTGGGAGGATCAGCTGTGCCCTGTGCTGCCACAGACTGATAGAATCCAGCCTGGAAGAAACTCCAGTAAAACCATCTCTGTAAAGGAACTGATAGCCCAGATGACTCCAACACCTGGACTCTGATGAATTCTTTGCCTAACAGTAAAAAAGCTGGATTTTGGCTATCTGGATCGCTTTAATGTTGTAATGGGGGACAAAAAAAACTCTTTTTTTCACATATGCCCTTACTGAAAATTTGGGCTTTTGTTCTGCCTGAAGCTCATTTTAAAAATCTCCAGCCTTGCATTTGAAACAGGACCCCAGCACACCAGAAATCCATTTTTCCTTAAAAATCCTAAACATCTCAGCTGAAAAAAACAAAAGGATACAACTAATAGCACCAGCACAGACAGCAGTGCTCCAGGGAAATAAGGAAGCCTTTTTTGTCCTGTTTTGAACGGAAGGGAAAACAAAAAAAAAAGCCCAGGAGGACACACAAGGAAAGTGAACTTCTTCAGATGCAGAAGAATCCACAGCACTTGCGTTCCTCATCCCCAAACAATGCACCCCACGGCATTAAGTCCAGACTTGTCATAGCACAGCACAGCTCCCTTAAATCTTTCAATTAAGATGGCATTTGTGAAACTGCAGGCTTGGAAATTGCTGGATATTATTCCTAAGTTCAAGCCATCACTTAAGAGTCAAAAAGCAGACTCCAAGATAGTGAAACAGGGGTCCAGGCCGTGCCTAATCTGCATCGCCATCCCCAGTAACTGCTCACTGCAGATCAATTGGGATTTGCATGTAACCTAAAAATAACTTTTAACAAACTTAAAGGACTCTCTGACACTGTGACACCAAGAAGAATCCAGAGCCTGGGCATTTAACCTCTAAAACAGCCAGTGCCCACACAGGCAGGCTCCAGCTGCTGGGACAAACCCAGGCTCCTGCAGAGAGCTGCATTTTCCCAGGCACATCCCACAATCCAGCTTGCACAAAATGGGTGGGAAAGGACCTCAAAGATCATCCAGTTCCACCTGCTTTCCGTGGGCAGGAACATCTTCCACCAGACCAGGTTCCTCCAAGCCCTCTCCAACCCGGCCTTGAACACTTCCAGGGAATAAAGAAGGTTAAGTTTTGTCTAACTCCAGAACTACTTATCTTACTATAATTGAAAACATTTTCTAGAAAAAAAAAAAATGGTTGCTACAGCTAAGCAAGATTGTCACAGCCACCAGCCACCAAAAAAACCTTTTTAGTTGTATGACTTGATTTCTGTTCTCTCCTAAAACCTCTGTTCCTCAGACCTGGCTTGGCACTACTTCGGATCTCAGTTTAGATCTGTGTTCCCTACCTCTTCCATCTTTACTTTCCAAAGGATTCACTAAACATCAGCACTGGTTTTCATGGGAAATTAAGTGAACGGGATTTCGTTTGATTTCGCGCAGAAGAAAAAAAGTTCAAAATGGTGTATGAAATTAAACAGAAAATGACAGAAGTTTTTGGTGAAGGGCTTGGCTATCTTTCTCCCTCACCATTTATCACGGGCAGTACTGAGGATATTAGAACACCGTGCAAGAAGCAAAAGTTCAAGGATGGGTTGGATGGGGCCTGGAGCAACCTGGCCTAGTGGAAGGTGTCCCTACCCTTAGAGAAATGACATTTAAGGTCCCTTCCAACCCAACCCACTGCAATCCCATGAAGACCCCCCTCCCATCCCCGTTCCTGGGGCTCACTCACCAGCGGCGCTGGGAGTGCCCTCGAGGTTGACGTTGACGAAGAAGCGGATGCTGTCCCCGGACACGATGGTGGAGTTGACGCCGTCAAAGAGCTCCTCGCTCGTCCCTTCCTCCTTCGCATCGTCCGTGTCGCACTTGAGGTACCCTGTCAACGAGATGGGGGTGCCGTGAGAGGGCAGGTTGTCCTTGGATGCCCTGGCCTGGGAGGAAGTGGTTGATTCTGCCTCCGAATCCGAGTCCATCATGGTTGGCGAGGCCTCTGCGGCCGCCGGGGCCTTGTGAGGGCCGCGCTGAGGCCCCGCGAGGCTCGGGGCGCTCAAGGAATGGCTCCCAGCCTGTTTGGGGTGGCCTCGGGGGCTCTTCCCTCTGGCCTCACGCTCATGGCCCCAACATCTTGCTCCCCTCAAGTAAAAAAAAACCACCACGGGATGAAAAAGCTGCCTAAAAAACACCACCAAAAGGAAGAGTGGTGCCCCGGCCCGCCCCGAACCCAACAACCTCCAGCAACCCAAGGCCGCGCCGCTGTTCTGCGATTTGAAACTACAGGTGGAAAAATTTAAAAAAAAAAATTAAAATAAAAAAGTTTCCAAGGAGACACCTGATATGGACAGAGGGGCCCACAGGTCCCCACTGGGCAGAGGAGCAGGTCACTGGGGGTGGCAGCACTGAGAATGCGAGACAAGTTTCTTAATTACACCAGACAACTCCTTAGCCTTTTGCAAGGCTTTAATTAGAGTTTAACCCAGCCTCATCCAACAACAAAGTGGTCCCTGCAACATCTCATTACGGAGCAGCTGGAGGACTCTTGTAGCACACTCATGTATCATGTTTAATTAGGAGAATTAGGGACATTATAGAATGTCGATTTTTACATTACCAGGATTATTCAGCAGCTTCTCCTCATCTTCTGACAAGTCTTTTATGGCTAATTTGAAGCAGGAGGGAGATATTTCATTAGCTGGCTCTAGGCACTACAGTGAAATGAAAAGGGGGAGCTTCAAGGCAGAGGCTTGAATGGAAACTAAAATATTGATTGCTTTTTTTAAAGCCTCGTATAAGCAAATGTGGAGGCAGCAGCTGAAAACAGCACATGCTGCCTCTGAGGGATCAAGCCGACAGTTCACCACAAAACACAAACCCAGAGGAGTGAGGGCACAAACAGGAACTTGGTGACACAGGACAGGGGCTGCAGCATTTCCTGCCTCGAGCTGATGGAGCTCAGCATCCCCCCAGAGGGCTCAGAGGGTGCAAAGGGGCTGCAGGAGCTTCAAGCCTCCAGATGACTCCTAAACTGCTTATCAAAGGTGTGGGAAACCTGATAAAGCCCCTAAGATTAACCCCCTTCTGATCTCTGCCTCCTTCACCTTACAGCTTGACAGGAATAAATGTGAGTAAGCCCTGTCTGAAGTGTTCTGAAGGCTTCAAAAAGCATCCAGGGTGCTGCTGTCCCCATCCAGCAAAGCACACCGAGGATATCACCCTCTGCTGCTGGCAGAGCTTAGGGTGTTCGCATCCCTGCACGACAGAAGCTTGTCCAGACAGAAAAAAGTGAAGTGAGGAAAGTACAGGAAACATCTGAATGCTGTAGGCACCTCCAGATATGAAATCTCTGCTGGCAGAAGAGGCAGGGATGTCCTGGAGGGATGGACAACAGCCACATGAGGTGCTTGCTGCCAAATGAAGTACTACAAAGTCCCACACAAGCATCTTAATCCCAAACTAAGTCCCAAAGTTGAGGTTTGGTTCCTCCAAAATGCATGGTGGACACCATAATCTCTCCTCAAAGCTGAGTACCCACTGTGCTGACATTCCCCTCAGTGCCAGGAGAGCTTGGGCAGCCTTGCAAAGGAAAAACAATCAGCCTGGGGAAGACTCCTTCCACCTCAGCCACATCCAGAATTGCAGCCTCAGGGAAGTTTTGAGCTTCATCTCCAACCTTCTCACTCACTGAGTCAGATGGGAGACATAAGGATGGTTTGAGCACCCAGCTCTGAGAACATGGCTGAGCTTTTCCTCCCTGTCCTAATGGACTTAGATGGGTAATTAGGGAAAAGCCAAGTTGGGAAAACTATTTATTCCCCTCGCCAGCCACTGAAAGTGGTTTGATAAGAGGGTGGCAGTGGTGGCCTCTGAAAACCGAGAGGGCTGGAGACAGGAGAGAAGCAGCCCAGGAGCTGGAAGAAGGGCAAGGGTGGAGTAGGATCAGAGGGTTGGGCAGAGGTCAGCGAGGACTCTGGCAAGGGAAGCATCCTCTGTTCCTCCCTCTTTAGGGGAGGAAAGAGCAGAACAAAAGGCAGCCGAGCCTCGTGTCCCTTGGGCAAGGGACGGACAAAACACTGGGCCTGCAAATAATCCCCAACCTGGGCCGGACAGGAACTGCACTCACAGACAGGTGTCTGCTTTGTCACTGAACCACCTCCAGGCTTCAGACCGCTCCTGTTTGGAATCCTTCAGCCTGTTTAGTCTGCCAGGAGTTTGAAACCACGAGCAATTCACGCCTGTCAAATGCAGGATGACCTCGAGGTGACACAGGGCTCTGTGTGTGGCAGATGCACCTTCCCTCTGAGCTCCAGCCCTGCCTCCGGCCCTGGCAGCTGTTTCCTTCCCCATTCCCTGATGTTCACCGAGTGCCACCCCCGCTGCTTGAAGGGCAGCAGATGCCACAAGCGACAGCAGAAGCTGTTCAGCTCCTCTGGAAGTTCAGTTCAATGGGTGTTTTGCAGAAGCTCAGAGCAGGATCTGATGTGGCTGTTGCAGAATTTGTGCAGATAACAAGTTTCTATATGGAAGACTCAGTAACACTTCACAGGCTTTGTCAGGAGCAGTTGCTTCAGAGACAGAGGGCAGAGTTAAACACCTTTTCATTGGCATCAGATTTCCTGGGGGAGAGTTTAAGATCTCCAAATTGGTGTTCCCCCCATCTTTATCATTGCAAGTTGGCACCTTCAGATGAAGGCAGCATTTGCTGAAGTGCCACTGACAGGGCCAGTCAGAGCTCTGAGCACAGGAAGTGCCAGTTCAGCCCAAAATATGGTCTAAAAGCACTGAAGAAAAGAGGTTTGGCTGAGGAGGAGCTGGAACACCACCAGCCTGTTAAAGCAGGCTCAGATCAGTTCAACCCTCCTGCACCGTGAAGAACACACTGTGGTCAGGATAATCCCCCTCAGTCCACCCTGCAGGACTCATGCCAAAGAAACGGAAAAATATGGGAAGTGCATGAGACCAAGGAGAGCAAGCAGCATCCTTCAGTGCTGCAGAACAAAACCCCCTCCTCACCCTCTGTAGCCAGAAGCAGCAGATGCTTTCACCTTAAAACCTCCTTTACCTCAAGGGCTTCGCTCAGCCCATATTATGCAACATGAAAATAAACCAGAATAACCAAAAAACAAACCCAATTTTATGCAGGTGCTGGAAAGAAATAAAAAAGGAATAATTATGATTTCTCTGGTGATCTCCTCCAAAGCATCACCTCCTCCTCTGTAGTTCATCCCTGGCCCAGACCTGCCGTGCTCTAATATCCCAATATCCACCCAAGATCATGGATGGGGCTTGGAGCAACTTGGTCTAATGGAAGCTGTTCCTGCCCATGGCAAGAGAGTGGAACTGGATGATTTTTAAGGTCCCTTCCAACCCAAACCATTCCAGGATTCCAGGATTCCATCCCCATCCTTCTCTCTTCACTCTCCTCACATTCTCAGCTCCACTTCATCTCCTGGCTCCTGCAGCTCTCAGCCCTCTCACAGCTCAGACAAGGTGCCTGCCCTGCAGCTATTTTGCTTTGGAGCAGAGTTTTAGTGCCTGGGGCTCTGTGGGGAGCAGCAGTGACTGCAGCTGCTGCCATCAGAGGTGGCATTGAGTGTCCCACTGCTGCCCTGGTGGCACCTGGCAGCTGCATCTGAGGTAACAAAATCAGCAGAGTCGCAGTGAGCAGGAAGCTCAGCCTCAGCCACATCAGATATAATCCCTGGAAAAGCTGAAGCAGGAGCAGCACTCCCAGCCCAAGGGCTGCAGGCTTCTCCAGGAAAGCCAAAAAACTTAATCAAGCTCAATTTCCTGGGAGAAAAGCAGCTTTATTACTAAAAACATCCTCTCACACCCCAGCTGATGGGGATTATTCCAGCCACAGCCCCTGCACGACCTCTCGGCGTGCCTCAGGTGACAAAGCCAATTGTGGAGCTTTAACCAACATCTGCAGGCACAAGCCACTGACTCAGAGCAGTTTTCTGGAAGCGACTGATTTTTACCCTCAATTTCCAAGGCTATCTCCTTTCCAAGCCTGGAAAACTGTTCTCATTCATAGCAGCGCCTATTCCCTCTGTCAAATCCAAGCCCAGGCTTCCAGAATCGTGGAATTGCATCTCCTCCTCTTCACAAGTGGTAGTTACCCCTCCAAAAAAACTCTCCTCAGAAAGCCAGGAACTTCAAACTACATTAAAAGGGCTTTTTGAGCTATGATTGGCAATCCAGCACTATCAGCTTGTCACGTTAAAAGCCATTTCCGATTTCTCAAGTGAGTTTTTAGGCACAGAAGGCAGTAAATTGTTTTGGAAGAGCCCGAGAACCATTTTTGCATCCATTTTCTCGGAGGAATTACAGGTCAAGTACAGAAGGTCAAAGGAATCAATGATAATAATGTATATTCAGTAGCTTTTAAAGGTAAGGAGCATCAGCTGAGACATGGGCATTACCCTAAAATCCAGCCTGGTTCTTTTGAGCATCCCAGTGCTCGGCTGTAATAGAGTTTTAAGGAACTCAAGAGAGATTTAAGCCTTGTATCTACCTAAAAAATGGTGATAATACTGGCAGTAAGTTAAAAAAAGTCATTTTCACCTAGTTTTTCTCCTCATGGATTTTTAACTTCCTCTAACCAAGAACAGACACTCATTTTCAAGAAAGGCATGAAGTTTTAATTAACCTGAGCTCTCAGCTCTCAGAGGGCTTGCTTTGCTCCCTGCAGGCTCCGATTCACTGCATCACTTGGAAAACAACCAAATCCCCAAATTTGGGTGCAAAAGGAAACTCAATTAATAATGGAGCATCCACCTCCATCCTGACCTTTACACTCTGCACAGAAAACACGGATCCCTGGTGCCTCCATAGGTTAGGTAACCTTCCAGTCAGTTAACCCTGGCACGGAGAGAGCAACTGGAGGATTCAGGAGACACCTGGAAGAACTCTGAAGTGTTATCAGTTCTCCAACCTCCAGAGCATTCCAGAAAAAAAAGGGTTTAAACAGCACCCTACTCCCACATGAACCAAAGCAAGTTTGTGGGCACACCTCACAGGTGTTGCCCTGTTCTTCTCTGTTTTTCTACAGTTTTTCTAAAGTTCTTTCAGCCTTCTGATGTTTTACTTTCAAGATAAAGTTTCTCATGCGCTTTTCATGTAAATAATGATTGTTTTGCATTCCTTTTTGGAGGAGGAGAGAATTGATGGACTGTTGGGTTGACCAGTGTGGTTGGAGAGGACAATTTTCATCCTCCAGTCCATGGTCACTGTTGGAATTCTGTAAGTGTTGAGGTCTGTAAATAAACTGCCCCTTTTTTGCCTTGGACATCTCAGTGCGTGAGTGTCATTCCTTTCAGGCTGATTCCAGCATAATCACCTACTTACCAAAATAATTCTCTCTTTTTTTTGGTTGTTTTTTTTTTTTTTTTCCAGATAAAATGAGAGCAATTACATTGATATAACCACGTTTTTCAGGTAAATGCACACCTAAATTTTACACATCGCTGCTGAGGTTAAACTGCAAAGTTTGGGGTTTGTTTTGCACGACAAGAGTCATGAAAAACCCCTTCCTTCCTAACAACTTATTGCATTTCAGAGACAAGAACAACTGCAAGGCTGCAGCCAGCCAGCAGCACCCACAGCTGTCTCCCATCCAACTAAAACTGTAAGCCACAATGATTAAATAAAGCTGGATGCTTGCTAGGATTCTAAACTTTTCCTTGGGTTCACAGCTGAGAGAGTCCCTGGCAAGGCTGACAGGAGATTTACCCCTGGCAGCCACAGGGATGCTGTGCCAGCCCTGGGGTGCTGGGGGTGTCCCCAGACCTCATGGTTGGACTGCTGAGGGTTTGCTGCTGCAAATGAATTGGCCAGAAGGACCCAGACTCGTGAACACCTTGGTTGGAAAAACTCCTTTATTAAGATTCACAGAGAAGCTGTGGTTGCCTCGTCCCTGGAAGTGTCCAAGGCCAGGCTGCACAGAGCTTGGAGCACCCTGGTCAAGTGGAAGATGTCTCTGCCAATGGCAGGGGTGGAAGAGATGGTCTTTAGGGTCCCAACTCAAATCACTCTAGGCTTAAGCCAAATAGTTTGGGTTGGCACATGCAGATCATGTAAATGGGATTTAGAGAAGTGTCCCTCAATGCCAGACCTTCCACAGGTACCTTAAGAGCCAGGGAAGTGTTGGGTGATGCTTCTTGGCTCTCCAGCACTCCCTGGGAGCCCATCAGATACAGATTTTCTGGAGCAGTGACCACCTGCTACGATGATGTCAATCCATTACCTAAGCTCAAGAGCACAGATTAAACCACAACCTCCTCTTGAGAAAGGAAAAAAAAAAATATCCAAACCAGAGGTAGAAAGTGCAGAGCAGGTGAGTCACCAAGAGCAGAGCTCTCCCAGATCCCTGCACCACTGGCTGACCATAACCTCAGCTGCATCTTCCCAACCCTACTTCGGCCTTTTGTCAGGAAGAGCCAGATGAAAATGTCAAGCTTGCCCTGCCACTTCAGTGATAATTCATAACAGAACTCCAAGAGCTGATCTGCTGCTGCAAAAAAAACCAAAAAACCCTTCAAAACAAAACAAAACAAAAAAAACAAAACAAACAACACCCAGGCACTTTTGAATTAATTCCAGTATTGTATTTTGCAGCCAGATTTCTAGGAAATGTTGTGAATAATCCAAGTAATTCAGTGGAGTGTTGTTGGGGTTTTTTGTTTCGTTTTTACAGAACACAGGAGCACGTGGAGTTTCAGTTTTGCAGCAGAACTCTCAGAAATCAGGGGTGTTCCTGCTCCTTTTATTATTTTATTACAGGCCACCTGATAATTCCAGAAATAAAAATGTGCAAGAGACCTGTGAGCCATCCCCTGGTGCTCTCCCACAAGTAGCAGCAGTTCATCTCCTGCTGGCAAACTGGGCATCTCATGGGGAAAAACCCACTGTGAAAGGATTTGTTTCACAAAAACATTTAAAATAATCTCCTACTTAAGCAAACAATTCCAAGATAGATAAAGTCAAACATTAAAAAAAAAAAAAAAGAAAAAAACCCCCCAGCACACATACCAAGCTGAACTGCAAACTGAAAAACAAAAACAAGCAGATAAAATATATCCAAACATCCCAAGCCAGACTGGGGCCTTGGGGCCCTTCAACACAACTGTGATTTATTGTGCCAGCAAAACCAATTAATAAGTCAAAGGAGACGAAGCAGTGAGGGATTTGCTCTGGAAGACCAGAAAAAAAAAATAAATTTATGCTGCAGGATCTGTTGAGCCAGCTTTAAAACAATACAACAATTCAGATATCCCCAGCACTGCGCTGGGATTCCTTCCCCTGGATTTTGCAAGAGGAACCAGAAAACTTCTGGGTTTCTGTCTTATCAGGGAAAGTTCTTGGCTCAGTTAAAAGCCTCATCGCAATTTCGGCAGAATTTAATCACTTGCAGGTAATTCCAGGGCCTTTAGAACTCATCTACCTCCACTACCAGGATGCTCACAAGAGACAATGAGGGGCTTGATGAGTTAATTCTGAGCCCTGATTGCTGAGCTGCATTTCATCAGGACTCCAATTATCCCCAGGTTTGGACTGGGGCTACACAATCATCTCATTACTCACTTAAATTTGCCAGAAAGAAAACTCATTTGTCAAAACAACCTTACAGGAGGTTTAAGTGACTTTAACACGCAGGGAGGGGGACACCAATTACCACCAGGCCTTGCCAGGTTTGTTTGAGCAAGAGGCTTGTTCCAGAGACTCAAAAAAAAGAGTAAAAACATGGATTTTCATCAGTAGGGTGGCAGAGGATAACTATTAAAACTGACAGTACACATGGGTTGAAAACAGACTGTGGCCATCAGATACCATCAAATCTGCTGCGACCACCCTCAATCAGAAACGTCCAACTAGGCAGGCACAAATTTATTTCCTTGTTTTCCTGTCTTAATATTGCCTGTTCAGAACAAACTACTCACCAGATTTTTTCCCAGCTACACTGTAAGTATTTGCCTCATGCAAGTCACTAAAAGCCACAAAAGTGGCTTTCAAGTTCTTCCAGGAAAATAAGGGAAAACTTGAACTCAAAGCTGAAGAAGATGTGGTCTCCTTGATAAACTTTCTAGATTTTTAGCCAGTTAGGTTGGGAGATGGTTGGGACCATAAAAACCTCTGAACTTCCCGAACAGTCACATATTAATTCACTAGAAAATCCTTCCAGGGCTTTCCCCAGCTCCTCAGTAATTAACAGAGCTACAAATTACTAAACACTTGGAAGTTTTTATGGATGTAAACATCCAGGAGGCTCTTCCAAAGCTCTGCTTTGGTGCTGCAGCCAAGATCACCCTCGCTACAGTCCTTTCAACTGAAAATGAGGTTTCAGCTTTTAAATTTTAACATTGCTGAGAACACAAGAAGGGTAAAGAAAAGTTAGCTGGCAAAAGACAGACCCAGGCTCCGAAGAGAGCCTCAGATATGCTCAGAAACAAAAACATCCTAATTACTAAGAATACAGAAAACCATATGTATATGCAAGATCCCAGGAGGAGATAAGGAAAAAAGCTCCACTCTACGCAGAGCAAGAGTATCAAAAGACATTGCTCTGCTGAGAAAAGTGTCCAACAAACAGAATTAAAGAGGTTTTTTTTTTTCTTTGCTCTCTCCCAACACAGCATTGGGGGATTGGGGATTTTAATTGTTTCAGAGGTGGGGCAAGAGCATCTCTTGGCAGATCCCCACAAGTGGTGCCACGAAGCAGCTCGGGGATTTCGTAGCTCCGTTTCAAAACAAGCTGTTTTGAAACCCTGTGAAAAGGTAACACCTTTATCTGTAGTTTCCTCCGGCCCTGATGACGTTTCGGGGTGAAGGCTTTGAGAATCTGAGAGCACGAAACTCCTGCAGAGAGATCACCAAAGCAGCGCAGCGGGGTGGGAGCGCTCGCGCCGCCACCCTCCATATGCTCCAAGGCCTCGGTTCAATCAACCAGCATTGGGTGACTCATCACTCCACAGCAGCTGAACTCTTCCAAAAGGTCAGTTTGTAATGAGGAGTAAGAGTGACAGCAGCTTTGAGAGTGAAATAACCAAGAAATCCACTGTATTTCCAGTCACAAATAACACGACGCTCAGGGCCGAGGAGGAACTCGCAAGCAACATCCCCTCCTTCCCCAAACCACACAGAAGCACAACAGGAAAGCACCACAAAGCTTCTCGAAGCCCTCAGAGGCAGCTCCAAGGTGCTGTCTTCTTAAGACAAAGGAGGAAGATGAGTAATAACACAAATATAGGGCAGAAATGCCCATTGCCATGGCACCAAGTTGATAAAAGAAGAAGCGTCTCTCAGAGATTCACACAGAAGATGCCACAACTACAAAAAAAAATCAGAGATCTGCTTTTGGGGTTTGTTTTTGGGGTTTTTTTTTTTGGTTGTTGTTTGTGGGGATAGTTTGAGGAAAGCAAGACCGAGTCCTGGAAAGAGACATGCAGAACCACATAAAATGCTAGGACAGAAAGCTGGACTTGTGTTCCCTGTGGCAGAAGGATTTGGGAAGAAGTAGGGGCCTGTCCTGCCTCCAAAACCAGCAGTGTTTGTCCCCAAGCCCTTACACTGCACTCAGGCAGATGCTGGGGGCTCAGTCACCTCCCCAGGTCCCAACCTGGGTCACCCTCTCACATTCCTAATCCTCAGGAAAGCACCAGCCACATCCCAAGAGCCCACAAGCAAGGAGGGAAGGAGCAGGGCTACCCAGACCTCATGCCCTGCATGCCCTCAGAAAACCTCCCTGAGGTCAGGCATTGTTTTCTGCCCTTCTGCACCTCAACCCAGCCTCCAGAGGACACCTCTGCCTAGAGATGAGAGGACTGGCTTCCAGTTTTGTCCTTTGACTCCCCAAAATGTGTTCTTTGTACGAGGAGGGGAGAGCCAGCGCCAAAGGAAATGCTGTCACCAGTGGTGCTGGATCAGCTGACAACTGGCAGACATTCAGCTTCCCCTTCCAGATATCACGCTAAGGCTTGGCCCCCTGGAACAAGAAAGATGAGCCTTGTGACAGCTACAAGCATCTAAGGGCCTAAATAACCTGAGAATTTCAGTCTTCTCCTCTCACCATTTGGAAGTCCTGAGTATTTCCAGCTCTTCCAAGGGCAGGAAGCCCCAAGCCCTCAGGGACTCCTTCCTGAAGAGGCTGGAACTCTCCAGAAAATCTCTCCCTAGTACCCTACACACATGCTGTTTTGGGGGAAAACATAGGGCAGGGGGTTGGGACAAGATTATCTTTAAGGTCTTTTCCAACCAGAATTATTCCATCATTCTGTTTCTCCAAAATCAGCAGAGAAGATGGGACTTCACTGCACTTCAACTGTTCCTTTATCAGTATCTCAAAGATCTCAGTCATCTTTGAGGCAGATGATCCAAGTTGAGGCAGATGATCCAAGTTTTCAAATACCACCATTTAATCTTGCTTCAAAGCAAAAAAAAAAAATCTTTGCAGTAAAAGATGTGTCTGCCAGAGCCATCCAACATTTGCCTGATGCTCTTTGGCAGGATGTCTCCAAAGGGATCCAACACCCACGCGTGATCCCCACTCCAGAAAAAGACAAGCAAATACACCTGCCAGGCTGTATGACAGGAAAACATCACGAAAGAACTTGAAAAACAAGGAGCCACCCAGAACAGTCACTGATGACAATGTGGAGTTGATTATTTACTGACTATCTCAAACATCTACAGGATTTAAAAACACGGAGCCTGCTCCCAGTACGAGATTACACAACCACCACACCAGACTGTTTTCACATCACACTTCAGCTAAATGGATTCTCTATCACCCATGTCAGGTTTGCAGCTAGCCCTGCAGTGCAGCTCTCCCTCCAATATGGTGGGTATGCAAAAAAGTCAAATAATACTTGCCACTCTCTTCAAAGAAGTATCCATTTCTTGACATCGCTGCTGGTGGAGACTCTGGAAAAGACAGAAAAAAAAATGGAACATCAGAATCATCAAGATGCTGAATGTGTTCACTTTACAGCACAAAGCCAGTCCCAAAACACTGAAGGCATCAGATTTTCCTGAATGTGGTAAATGTAACTTTTTGCTTATTGATGTTATAGTATTTACCAGAACTTTCCTCTACAGCCACAGGCAGTACTTGAAAAAAAGTCTCAGACATCCTGGGCTGGAACCACAAAAGAGCGAGGCTAAAGATCAGGATGAGTCTGCCCATCTCAGGGATTTACCAAACCTGAACAAGTACGTCAGGAATAATACAAACTAAACACCCAAAAGGTTTTCATAAAAAACACAAGCCATAATGCAGCTCAGGTTGTACCTTGTGCTCAAATAAAAAAGAACCAGTTTGATTTAGAAAAAACAACTCCATTTGGATGAAAATGGGAATTCACTTCCCATCCTGCTGCTCCTAATCATTAGGATATCCCCCAAACAGTGCTTGGCACTTGAAGATAAGCCCCAGAACCCTCCAGCCTTCCTTGGCCCACTTCCTGAGCTGGGGTCCTGCAGCCAACACCATCTGCAGCAGCAGGGTCTGGTGAGGAAGCCACAAATGGGAAATGACGCTGAGCAAGAGCGAATCCACAAACACAGCAGCAGCAGGGATGTATCCCCATCATTTATTAGGGAACAGCGGTTTTGGTACTGAGTCAGTTCTGCAATTTGCTGCTGGCAAAGCAGCTATTGAACATTTCTTGGCACGATAACAGAGCACAGGAGCACCTGCTCTCAGGTGTGATCAAAGCCTGGTGCCCAAACCCAGCCTGGCTTTTCTGAACGCTGACAAAAGGTGACAGCTCAGCCTGCGTGGGCACAGGCAGCAGCTCCCCTGGACAGGTGCATGGCCCATTTTACAGTGAATAACAGAGCTCTGGATTTCAAGCCCTGAGCAAGAGTCACCCAAGCAGCCTCTTGGAAACCTGAGGCTCGATGCTGCCTCTTCACACACTTCTTCCCAGCCAAAATGCAATCAGAAAGAGGAATAGGTTTGCTCTGTCTTTCCCCACTTCATTAGGCTAATCAAACATTACCTACGCAAGCCTGGGATGAATTTGGGCCAACAAGGAAAGAGGTTTCGCCTGCCTTATTGTTCTACAGATTAGGCTTCCTGCTTTTCCTTTGAGGTATGACACTGTTTCCCAAAGACCCTTTCTCTGCCCCACAGCTTTTGGCTCCCAGGTTACAGGCTCTTTATTCCCTTGTACAGTGTGCCACGTTTTCAGGCTGCATAATTCCTGCTGGTCCCCCGGGAGCCTTTCTGCACATGACGGATGCAAAAGTCACTGACGGCAGCACCTCCCAGCCCTGTCACTTGTCACCACTCAGACCTTCCAGTGCCGACAGGTTCCTGAAGGGATACCCTGATGGCCATGACGAAAAAAAAAAAATAAAAGAGCCAGCACATAAACCAGAGGGCAATTCGAGTGTCTGGTCCAAGGGAGAAACACAATGTTCCAAAGTTCATCCCAGAACAATGGGCTGGAGGAACAAACGGCACCGAACTGTGGCCAAGGGGCACCCATTACTCGAGTCAATTGTTTCCCTCCACCTGGAAGGGAAGGAGAAGATCCATCCAGACTGATTAGCATGTTAATGATCAAAGGAAAGTTTTTAAAGAGGCTCTTATTGTGCAATGATTGCATTTACGTATTTCAGGGAAACAAACAAAATACGCCTCGGCGCATGGATTACCCAAGGAACCCACATTCCCACCAGGATGGTTTATCCATTTCTCACTCCTGTTATGGCTTCTGAGGGAGCCTGAAGCAACATGTTCATCCTTCAGTGGGCAAAATGAGACACTCTGCTTTTCCTTCAACTGAACACAGCTATTTCTGCAGGTTGATGCTGTCTAACAATCGGGAATGGGGTGGTTTTCTTCCTCAGAAACTCCCTCCAACTGCAGCATCACCCAGGTTGGCATCACACCTCTATGGGAGACTGGTTTGGTCCCTGCTTGGACCAGGCATGAAAAGGGCAAGGCTGGGGTGTTACAGCAGGCAGTGCCATTTCATTAGGTGCCACTGGTTCCTCTGAGTCACTAATGAGCCACAGTCCCCCCGGCAACATGCTCGAGTAATTATGGTGGAGGTGCTGTTTTTTTCAGGTGAGTCATAAAACAGAGGTCTTAACCTTGTAATTAAAGATGCAATGGCACGTTTGGGGGAAAAAAAAAAAAGAAAAAAAGTCAGGCGTTCACCCTACTATATCCTGGCAAAAACCCAGCCCTGGTAATTTGTCTTCTCCCAACATAATGCTGTCCCACAGCACCAACCCAATTCAGGCTTCCAAACAGCCTTGTTGGCGCCTTTGGAAAAGCTGTTACATCCCCCACGGAAGGGGCACATTAACATCAGGAACCTGTGTGTGGCGTGCCCAGGAGGTAAAAGGTGATGGGTGTTTATACAAGCCCAGACACAGGCAGGGAGCCACGGGAGCAGCTGAAAGGTCAAGGATTAGCACAAGTGGAGGTAGGAAGGGTAAATTGGGGGCTACAGCATCTGCACCTCTGATGCACTACAGAATTCAACGTGCACCTGACTTCTTCACACAATAATTTGGGTTGGAAGGGATTTCTAAAGGTCTACTCCACCTTCCCTGCCATGGGATGGGATATCTGTAACTGGATCAGGCTGCTCAGCATGCCATCCAGCCTGATCTTGAACATTTCCTTGGATGGGGTATCCACCAAATCTCTGGGCAACCCGGTCCAGTATTTCACTACCATCATTGCAAATAAATTATTCCTTATGTCTAATCTAAACCTCTTTTTGTTTAAAACCATCACCCCTTGTCTTATCCCAACAAGCTTTTCTAAAAAGTCTGACCCCACTTTTCTAAAAGGCCCCCTTTAAGCACTACAATGTCACATTAAGTTCACCCTAGGACCTTTTTTCCCAGCTTTGGACAAATTAGGAGGAAACATCTTGAAATGAACATGTCCCCCCAACAGAGGACATCTCCAGGTTGAACAACCCCAAGTTTTGAACTGAGCAGAACAAACCAGATAAATCTCACAAGGAGCCCAATTAATCTCTTTCCTCCTTATGCCCCAGTCCCTTTCTCCCCTTATTCCCCCATCAGGAACAAGCGTTCCTTATGCTGAGGGATGCTACCTAAGGACAAGGCCAGCTGGCTCGTGCTGAAGTGCAGGCTCAGGAGCAGCCAGCAAGACAAACACATCAGCAGGCTCCACCTGCTCCCCTCTCCCGGCGCTTACGGCATTTCACATCCAAGGTCTCGGCTCCTTGGCCGGGGTTTTGCTGCGATGGGCTCGGGTTGTGCAGAGCTGACAGCAAGGCTGAGCCCGCTCTGCTCCAGCAGCCACTGCCTGACGCACACACCAACCTTGCATTTCCTCTCCCCACCTCACCTCCACTCCTGAAATTAAAAAGAGTTCAACCACAGGCCAGTTATGAAACGCGGAGGTGATCGATGCGATTGCTAGGCTTAGGGAAGCCTGGGCAGGAGTACAAGTCTCCAAATTCATTAGGTATCAATATGATAATGCTCCAGCGTTTGCCTGAAGTTGCAAAAGTCTCCATGAAGGATAAATCTTCCTCCAGCCTGCAAAGTGCAGGGGCTCAGGGGTTCCCCCACTCCACACCCTCACATCCAACAATCCCGTTCTTTCACCCAGGTTCTCTTTCAAAGGCTCCAACAATTAAAGAAAAAAAAAATCCAAGCAAAGAAATTTCAGCAAGACAAATTCAGCTTCTAGAGACAAAGCTGGAGAGCACTACCCCAAGGAGCAAAGATGTACAGCACAACAACTCACTCCTGTGCCTCTGGTATCTCTCAGAGAGACCTCTCTTCAGACTCTTTCTCACCCATCATCTCCACGGACAACCAGACTCTCCAATTGCTCTCCCTATCCAAAGGCAGAACAAGGTGCCACCTTCCACTGCCTGCCCAAAAGCACATTTTTTTTTCCAATTTAAGCCGTACTCTTCTTTTCTAAATGTTAATTCACTCCAGAAAATAACTTCCTACTGCCACCCCAACCTTATTCCCTGCAGGGATGTCTGTTAGGCGAGACTAAATTGGAGAGGCACACGGTGTTACCACTTCTTTCCTTTCTCAAAAGGAAAATCTCTGAGCTTTCTGAGCACTGAATTCAGAGGTGAAGAGCTGAAGTGCTGCAAAAGAGCAAAGCTGCTTTTTCTAGACTCAAGGATACAGCTGAAGATTTCATGGCTAAGCCACTACTCTTTGAGCTGGGGCAACAACAGTGACCCCAAGAGCCACCAAGGCAGAGGAATATCAGAGAATCATGGAATGGTTTGAGCTGGGAGCTAAAAGACCATCCACTCCAACACTCTGCCATGGGCAGAGTGTCTTCCACCAGACCCAGAGATGACACTTATTTTTTAACTGGTAGCAGAATCACGGTTGCTGTCATTGTTTAAGGTGCTTGGTTTTAGGACTGGGATGGAACAGCTGCTCCACCATGGGAAGCACCAGACAAGAAGTGGGTATATTTCCTGATTTCTTACATTCTTATCATTTTTACATTTACATTTAACAACAAACCCCTGCCATGCCATCCTCCATTATTAAATTCCTGTGGGCACCGCGTCTCCGATCTAATAACCCCATTTTGACTCTCTTGTTTTAAAGTTAGCAATAAGTTCTCTTGAGCCTTGCAATACTGGAGGATTATGAATAAAAACACATTCTCGGGATACTTGGGTAACTCAATTACAACGTTCTGGTGCTGGCATCTTCCAAGTAAACAGCCCTCTGCAGCACAAGCCTTATATTGAAGTGAAACACAGCTCTGCAAAAGCTTTCTACAAGTGCTGCCACAGCCTTTGGCTTTTATGATTTCTCCCTGGTAAACCTCTAACAATTCTAGTGCCTTGATGGTTAATTGGAGTTTATTTTGAGACAACACCAGTTTAAAAGAGGTACTGGGGAAGAACTTTTTTTTTTATTTACAGGCCCTTTAATATTGGCAGCTCTTGGGTTGTCTCTGAACGTGGGCAGCTTGTACATCTGGAAAATTTAGTTACCCCAAAAAACAGAAAACATCATGTATCTTCATTATCTTTTACTCAGGGTGTGCTCCAATATCCCAATTTCACAGAATGGTTTGGGCCAGAAGGGTCCTTAAAGACCATTTAGTTCCAACCCCATATTCCAACACCATCCACCAGACCAGGTTCCTCTAACCCCATCCCACCTGGCCTTGGACACTTCCAGGGATGGGGCAGCCACAACTTCTTCAACAACCTCAATTTCCACCATTTTTTTGCTGGAGCTCTGAGGACATTTCTCAGACTCATCAGCACATGCAATGTCTTGCCTCAAAGCTGATGAAGCAAAACAGGTCAGACTGAGAGTGAAAAGTTACCACAAAAATCACTTCTTTGTGCTGAAAAAGCCTTTAGATTCTGCCCATTTCCTCCCGGGAAGAAGTAGTAATTCTTGCATCACACTGAAGTGCCCAGTCAGATACCTGGGCAGAAATGGGATGGATAACTGGAAAGAAATTCACTTCCCAGAACACATGCAGGACTTTAGCTTTGCAGCAAGGTTTTGGCCACTTCCAGCTGACTCCAGGAGTTCAATGAATGCAAAATGAGGAATGTTACAGTTAAGTTGCATCCCCTCAAATGGATCCAGGGACAATTCCAGCTTGGAAAATTTATGGTCTCATCCAAGGCTTCAACCTGGGGGAAGATGATGCAGCTTCTCCCATCCAAAGCTCCCCAGTCCCAGTGCTCAATATTAAACTCTTATTTAATTCTTTTTCTCTGCTCTCTCCACCACAATACGAATTAACATCCCAGGACAAGGGATTCCTGCACAAGGGATCTGGAAGCTGCTGCATTCATGTTCCTGCAATTTGGAGCAAGGGGAGAGTCACAATTTATGTGCACCAAATGCTGCTGCTCCCCTTCTCCACCCAAAGTCAGCAGAAACCCAGACTTAAGAGAAAAATCACAGACAGAGGAAATAATACCTCAGGGGAAACCTGTAGGAGAGGAGGAATTTTTTAATTATGTGGAGCATTGACTGAAATGGAGTTTAAAATTCTCAGTGTGCAGCAAGAGCTCAACTGGAGGAGGACGAGGAAGCCTCAAACGCCTTTGATAACACAACTGCATCACAGCAGAATAAGACAGGAGCTTGACAGGCAGCAAATCTGATCACAGACGAGATGATCAGCTCCAAATATGTCAATATTGCAGCTTTTCTCCAACAGAGCCTCTCTTGTCCTCTTAAAACAAGAGATTCTGGGAGTTTTCAAGAAGAACCAAGCAGCACAGGCTCTTGGTGGAGATATTCCCTGCAAATCATTTAAAACAATCCAAGTCAGCAAGAACTGATGGACAGCAGCAAGCAAAAAGCTATTCTGCCTCGAGTTGCCACTTCTCATTTCTGTCTATACCTTCAGCAGCTGATTCCTTCCCACAGCTCCACCTAATTCAGCTGGAAAAGCCTGGTGAAAGCAAAGCTCCTGCTGGCACAGAGATTGGAGTATGTCCCTGTGCTGCTGGTCTGGGCAATCACAACTGACAGACAGGACAAGAGCTGGAGATCTGACTTGTTTTTCTCCACGCCTAGAGAGCTGTGACCAAAAAAAAAGAAGAAAAAAATAATCACAGAAGTCAGGGTTTCCAAACTGATCACTGTAATTCAAGGAAGTGTAAGATCAGTAAGGGATGCTAGGTAATACTTGGGCAGGAAAGTGCCTGGTAAATGGTGTCTGATGCTGCCAAACACAGACCTTTCCCCAAAAAGCATAAAGGCAAAGCAAAACTTCAAAGACAAAATTCAAGAGGGGTAAAAAAACCTTTTTTAAGTCATTAAAATGGGGAATATCCGCACTGGGAGTCCCAGAGAGTTTTTTCTTGAAGAGCTGAGTCAAGATCAACTAAAGGACTCTTTTCGGGCACAGCTTTACAGGCTCACTCTCCTTTGTCAGTGCAGACACATATCCATGCCCAGCAGAGCCTGAGGGGGATAATCCCTCCCTCCCCAAGGCACAGCAGAGCCCCATCCCTCCCCAGCTCATCCCTTCTCCAGCTCAGTGCCAGGGCTGCAGGGGAGTGCTCTGCAAGGACAGACCCAGCTGTGATCCTGATCCACCCGTCACAGATGTCAAAAACATCTTCCCAAAGCAGCTCCCTGCAGCACCAGGAGAAAAGCAAAGAGTGGGCAATGCCCCCCAGTGCAGCTGGTACCCACAGGGAGGGCAGCTCCCCTCTGCCTGCATCTGCCTCACCTTCCTCAGCTCATCCTCCTCCTCCTTCTGAGGCTGGGAGGGAAAACACAGCCCCTGAAGGAAAAAAAAAAAAGCACAGCACACCTGGAGATTTAACACAAGTAGCAAAAGGGTGCACCAGCAGGGGCTGGCATCACTGGGCAGCAGAACAGGGATACTTACTGCAGACTTTTACCTCTATGGGTTGATGAAAACATCATCTGCATGCAAATACCCACAAGAAATCAACTCAGGAGGTCCTGAGAACAGTTCAGGAGATAGCCATGCCCCAGAAAGAAATCTACTCCGAAGCTCTCCACCCCAGCAAACTTCTGGAAGATTAAAACAGACACTGAGGAGGAAGGTGCTTTTAAGCAGCCCAATTTGATGGCAAATTATTGCTCCAGCCCAGAAACTCAGACCTGCAGGACACAGGCTCAGCCCTCCTGATGTACAAAGACGTCCTCTAGCAAACCTTACAGAGAGAATGTTCCTGTTAAATAATTCTTTAAAACTTCCTCTATGTTTAACACCTTCCTCTTGCCATGGGATTGCATTGATGTGTTGCTTATTCCCCTATCCCCCAACCAGAAGAATCCCCAAAGGATTTTCACCACTTCTTTGCTTCCCAGGGAGGTTTCATCCCACCAGATTCCTGGTTTTAGGACTCAGAGGTCTGGATTATCCAAACTAAACATCACAGCCCTTGGAAATGTCCCATTTCTGTGATTTCTGGAGAACACAAACCAGTCCTCTGACATTTCCAGGGCTATCCCAAGTCACTTGGATATAAAATTTTGCTCCATGGCTCTGTCCTCCATCAGAGTGGGATGACATCCCAGTCCTGGTCCAGGCAGAGAACACAACTCTATGGCTTTGAGGCTCAGCAGGCACTCAAGGCTCAAATCATGGATTGTATGCAAGGAGCTGGATGTTCTTCTGAGGATGGAAATGGTGTGGGGAGGTTTTAAGTTATGCCCAGATAAATGAAACCCCAGAAATAATTTTCACAGTGGCTGGCTGGGAAAATAAAGCATCATATTGAAGGGATAAAGCAGGAAGCATCCTCCTGCCTGCTCCCTGCCAGGCAAACACACACCCACACACAGGCTCAGGGATCAGACGTGGCTGTTTTCAAAGCCTTTTCCTCACTGCATTGAACAATTCCCTTCCACAGCTTCCTCCAGCTCACCCATTGCAATGAAACCAGCTAATAAAGAGTCACTGGGTGCAGCAGTGACAGCTCCCAGAGACCTCCCCCCAACACCCCCCCCCAAAAAAAAAGAAAAAAAAAAAAAAAGCTGTTTGGATTTAGCAGGAGCACCACGTTCTCCAGATTGACTCATCACAATTTAGCCCACCCAAACAATTAATATCCGAGGCTGCCTCCCAGAGGTGAGCTGCAAGAGGAAGCCACCCTGCACATCCAGACTCATGCAGCTGCTTTCCCTACTGGATATCCACTCCTCATCCTCTGGATTTCTTGGCCAGCATTTCACAGGTGAGCAGGACAATTTCAGCAGCAAGGCACCAACAATTCTTTAGGATTTGGCTCTTGGATTATTTTGGCTATTCTCCCCCTTTAATTTTTTTTTTTTTTTTTACAGATTAAAGGGGGAGATTTTGTTTTGTTTTGTTGGACCCTCTAAAAAAGTGATTTAAGACTTGCAAGGATTTCTTGCTTAAGCGCTACACGGAGAGACAGCGAATACCTCCAGAGATCCCACAAGCTGGCAAGAGCCCAAGACCAGGCCAGTTGAGGCTCTTCAGTAGACTTTTCCTGAAACATTTAAATAATTTAGAAAGCATTAACTCTTACTGACAGCTTCTCAGGCAGCTCTTTCCCTTGCAGGGCCCTATCAGAAGCCTCATCACTCTTAATCCAAAGGAAAAAGAGATAAATGCAACAGCCCCAAACCTTGGTCAGGGTTGAGAAGATGGATTTTAAAAGATGCCTGAGATATTTTTCTCTGCTGAAATGCCTTCTTTTTACAGGCAGGTCTTCCAGAGGCCACCACCTGCCACTTATCTGCAGTGGCACTGTGTAAACCATGCAAAAAAAATGGTTAAGAGACAGTCTGACAACATTTCACTGACTTGGGGCTATTCAGAGGGTGGGAGCTGCTCCCTGCAGGGGTTTAAATGTGTAAATACTATAAAAATTAAGCAGCAGGGAGGAGTACACCGGTGGGAATCAGCCTTTCTTGGGGGTTAAGAGATGCTGCAGCACCACCAGTCTCACTCTGGGACATCCCTCCCTCCTCCAGGGTACCAGGGTCATGTTTTGGAACAAAGTGAATTTCTAGAAAGTTTTTTTTCCCCCCGCTATCTTATCGCCACCAGAAATGAAAACAGCTGCTGAAAAGGAGGCAGTGGCTGAGCCAAGCTTTTACAGCAAAGTTGTTCCTGCACCCCTTCCCACCACCACCACCCCCCAAAATGCACTGGATGGAACAGATCTAACCCACAGAAAACCAGAAGTTAGGCCAAACCCAGGGTCTGTACTGGGAACAGAAGCAGAGCACTGAACCCAACCACCTGATCACCCAACACATTTTCCGTTGTGCTTCTCATCAAGACTCAGAAAGAAAACCCTCCCTTTGCCACGGAAAACAAGAACAGCCCAAAGGATCCCCCAAATGGCCACAGAGCTGCACTCTGCAGCCTCACCCATCCCCCCAGAAACAGGGTCTGCAACTCCCACCAGGCTCAGCAGGGTAACACGAACCACCCCATGCAGTTTCCCATGTTTAGGAGCCATAAAACAACACCAGTGACAACAACAACAACACAGGTGGGGGGAGAGGCAGCAGCACCAGATCCCATTTTCCTGTCCATCACCAATCCAAAATTAAAATGCCCCAGTCCAGTGATGAAATAACTGCAGACTGGCACGCTGTGAGATAATGTTATTCATTAGGATGTTGTTTATGGTTCATCTACAAGGCTTCCACGGCTGCAGCACCAGGGATGATGTTTGGGAGCATTTCAGACACACTACATACATGATTTTGTCTCCACTCAGCACTGCACTTCCCCCAAGTGAAACAGCTCGATGTAAAGCTCACTGACAGGCTGGGAGCATGTTTTGCCATTAATTAAGAGAAAAACCAGAACAGAGAAGCTCTTCAGTGCTCATCTCCCCATGCATACCTTGAAACTAAATTCAAACCCCCGACAGCCAGCGCTCTGGTTAATTTAAATGGAATTCAAAAGGCATTCTCCATCCTTAAACACAGAGACACCCAGCACAGGCAATAGATATCATCACTAAGCAGAAGCAAAGCCCATAGAAAATACATCAAGCACTGCCTTACTTTAGTGAATTAAATAATTCAAGAGCTGGCAGAGCTGCTTTTTTAGATTTCCTGACCAAATGCATCACCCAGCAACAGCAGCGCTTCAGTTTTGGGGGGGGGGAGGGTTTTAAGACCACAACTTACCTGCACTACTTCTTCAAGAGAGAGAGAGACGCCTCTGTTCCCCTCAGGGCTGCTCCCCCCCGAGCCACCAGCACTTGTCCCCAAAGGCCACTCGCTCAGGTGGCCGAGGCAGCGCCGGCTCCTGCTTTTTCACTGGCTCCAATGTTAATCCATCCAGAGCATCTTTGTCTCTCACTTCCAATTGGCGAGCGGCGGATGGGTGGAGTGAGAGCGCGACCCATTAGCTCCCAGATGGACACCTCCAGCCCGGCTCTGCCAACCCCACACCTGGGCAGCACCTCTGCACATGCCACCACTGCCCCAGCCAAGGGGTCTGGGCTGTCTCCTCCTCCTCCAGCCACCCAGATCCCACCGCCCCTCTCGGAGCTGTTTGCCTCCAAGAGCAAAAAATAGAGGAGTTAAAGCGACCCAGCGCTCCGGAGCCGGAGAGTTTTGCTGGATGCAGGATGGAGAAAGCTCCTGTGCCTCCTTAAAAAAGAAAAAAAAAAAAAAAGCTCTGTGCCAGCCAGGCTCAACTGAAGTGAGAAGATGCTGTACCTTACAGAGAGAAGTACAGGGAAAGCCAGAGGATGAAAAAATAAAGAGGAGGGGGAAAGAAAAAAAAACCTGCTGCTGAGAGGGAGATAGAGCAAATTCCTTAAAGATACAGCTGCCCTGCCTGCCGGGCTCTGGTGTTTCATCCAGCTCAGCTGCACGGCGGCAGCAGTGCAGGGGTTAATGCATGCATGCAGTGGAATGAGAAACAGGGCAGCAAGTCTGTGCTCCAGCAGCAAGTTGCAGAATTTAGAGCTGAAAGACCTCACCTCATCCGAGGGGACTTAAATCCCAGCCTGTGTGCCCAGCGCTGGACCATGAGGTGCCTAAAAGGCTTTGGAGGGAAGATGCCACATCCTCTCCTCCTGCTCCAGCCCATTCTACACTGCTTCATTTTCCTTACAATTCCAGATTTTCAGCACAATAAGCCAAGTCTCCCCCAGCTGGGTATTTAAAGCCCAGAGGAATGGTCTAAAAGCTGGCCAAACAAACAAACAAAAAGGAAAAAAAAAAAAAGAAAAAAAAACCCCAAACTCCCCAAAGCAACATCAACTCAGCCTTAGAAAAGGCAGAACCCCAAAAGAATAAGACAGAAATAAATAGCGAATTATCCAAATGCTGGCAAGGCTGGGTCACTCCCCTACTCCAGCAACTCTGACAATCGCTGTGACTTCAGCTAAAAAAATTCCCAGCGATGATACTTACCAGGAGGCAGCAAACCCTTCCCAGAGCCAGGCAAGGGGAGGCAGCACCCGGCTGGGGAAGGGGCATCCCTTGAGCAGAGGGAGCCCCAAGCCCCCAGGCCCTGCCACAGGCTCGTTTCCTCTGCACAGAACCACAGGCAGTGCGTGTTTTTAAACACCTCCCACGCGTTTTCTCTGCCGAGACTGCTCAGCCAGTCTCCTCCATTTTTTTTTTTTAATTATTTTTTTTTTTCCCTTGCCATGCCACCTGACGAGCTTTTCCAGGTAAGGCACATCACAGCCTGGCAATAAGATGCTAAGGAGGTAGAGCGTGGTTCAGAAAGTGTTTGGAGGGTGGAGGAGACCCCCGGAGGTCTCCAGCCCCACTCCTTGCTCCACCTTTAAAGAGAAATCAGTACAACACCTCATCGAGTCAAACATCTTCCTCAAGAGAAGTTTTATAAGAAGTCAAGACTCCCACCCTTAGGATCAGCACTTGCAGAGCTCAGCTCCTAAACCAGCAGGACTCACCAAGCTCCCCACATTACATTAAAGCAAGATTTGAACCAAGCCAGAATTTTTAAGGTAATTCCTCACAGTGAGACCAACCTGCATTAGAACATCTTCAAACCTTCCTCTATCCCCACACCTGATACCTTCACTAACAGTTTCGAGGGCACCTGACAGCATCACAACCCTAAAGGTGAACTGAGCCTGCTGAGCCTCCAGCAGGTATTTCAGGTTTCATGCCGGATTCATTTCAGCAAGTGAACAAGCTCAGGAAACAAAAGACTGGCTCAGATCAGTTTCTATTTTTAATTTTTTCCACGCTGAGGTTGTTTATCCTCTCCCTGGGTGTAGCACGGACCAGAGCAGCTCCTTGGCGGAGATGCCAGCGGCCAAGCCGTGGGACCAGGAGAGCTCCCAGAGCATCACCACAACCCACACCAACCCCATCCTCCAAATCCCACCTCTGCACTGCCTCCCTCTTTACGACCATCTCCCAAAACCTCCTCAAACCCCACCGGGCTCCTCTGCTGCCCTGTCCCAACCCTTCCAAGCCTTGTCCACGCACCGTCCACCGGCCTGCTCCACCTCTGCGACACCAAACGCTGCGGCCACGGGGCCAAATCCTGGGAAGAGCCGGCGCTGGCCCCGAACTGGCCGTAGGGCGAGCGGAGGAAGGTGAGCCGGGGGTAGCAGAAGGACGCCGGCTCCATCAGGACGGAGAAGAGAGGAGAGCCAGGTACGAAGCAAACCGCGTCTCCCTTCGCCTCCTGCAGCGCGTACTGTTGGGACATGCAGTCTCAAAGAGCCTTCTCCCACAGATGTTGCCTCTTTTTTTTTTTTTTTTCCCCCTCCAAAAGGATTTAGTGCAAAAAAAAAAAGAGTAATAAAAGAAACCCCAAAGGCACCGGAGCAGCCCCGATGCTGCTGTCAGAGCCCAGCAGAGCACACTGGCAAGGCAGCGTCTCCAGCCTGTATTTAAACGCCCCTCTCAGAAAGCAGAGATGCAGCACAGGAAGAGACAAATTCCAGCCCTGCGTCGGGCTGATAAGCCAGGTTTATAATATTCAAGAAGTATTGGCATTACTACAGTTCCTCCTCCCCCCCCTCCCTTCACAACCTCCTCCCGCAACGAATATCTTGTGCAGGAGCTTGTTGTGCACAATAAGCAAAAAAAAAAAAAAAAAAAAAGCCCGATCCTTAAAAAAAAAAAATAGAAAAATCAGCCTGTTCCGGTGGGAACAGCCAACATGTTGAATAAAACAAACACACGCGTGTTAAACCCTGGGGACGCAATTAGGCTCGGAGCAGGGGGAAGAGGCGTTTAACTCCTGGAAAAGGAGATGGCAGCGGGCGAGAGGAAAAGGAGAATAAACCTGGTGCCTCACACCGCGTCCCTTGTCCCAGAGGGTCAGCCCAGATGGTCACTGCAGGGTGCCAGCACCTGCCCCAACACCAGGAGGGGAGGAAGGTCACCTCATCCTCCTCCCAAGTTGTTCTGTCCTCCTGATTTCTACTCCTGAGCCCCTCTCAGAGGGTAACACCCAGCAACAACTCACTCCACCTCCCACTGTTGGCCCAGCTGAACACCTTAAGACAAAGGCTGCCCGGTTCTGAGCATTGACCAGCTGAGATCTTCTCTCCACCAGCTTCAAATCTTAGTTTTCCCCACCAGAGCCCCCATCAGCACTGCTGGCATCCATCCCACCACGCCACAGCTGCCACAACCCCACCAGCCTTTCTTCTGCCACTTCCATCAGGTCCTTCACACCTGGAGAGCCCCAAAGGATATGTGGGGAAGAAAAGTCCTCATCCAACACCAGCACAAAGTGTAACCCCTTCCAAAGCCTTGGTTTTCATGTTTTTCTCCCCATGTTCTCACACTTTCTCAGCAGCTCTCTGAGGATTGACACCACTCTTGCCTCTGATCCCTACCCAAATCACAGCCCCACTGGCTCATCAGAGCTCGCAAAACCTCCTTCACCAGCAGAGGTGGAATGAAGCCCTCAGTCCTGCTGGTTTTAATTGGGAGTCAGAGCCAGGGATGAATTTAGAAAGAGGGAGCAGAAAAACCCATGGAGTTGTGAGTGACAGCAAAGCCCTTTGATATCACAGCCAGCACTGACAGATGCAGGAGCCCGCAGCGCTGTGCTCTGGGCCAGCGTGTCCCCGTGCTCTGCAGAGAGCTTTTGTGGGGAGCTCAGCCCAGATCACAGTTAGGAAGTTGTATTTCCAGTGAAAAAGAGGGAAAAAAAAAATAAATAAAACGAGATTTTTCAGCATCGGCAGGTCCCAGCGCAAACTCCTGAAGGAGCTGCCCTGCAAACTTCACCATCACACAAGACTGCTCACACTCAGGTAAGGATGAACTTTGAGGAATTGCCTCGGCATTCCTGGTTTTTAACCACACTGCATCCTTCCCAGCAGACTCCCCACCCAGCTTGGATAGCAATAAGCAAAGGTAGCTGGGATTTAACCTGTGCTGGATGTCTTGGCAAGGATTTGCATATTTAAAGGGTAGATAACACCTCCACGATGATGATGAGTTATTCAAGTGTCCCAGCTTTGTTTAGTCCCAGGGCAATCCTACACAAGGAATCAGGACTTCTCCAGGAGTGGGTTCACTTTAGGAGGAGGTAACTCAAGTGCCACCCAGCTTGCTGCAACAGAAAGGTTCCTGTGGCTTCGCAGAGACGCCTGAACCACAGCACAGTATTAGAATTGCTGAAAAAAATAAAAACCCCAAACAAGCAGCTTTCCCCAGATAATGTGATTTAACACCTGTCCTTAGGCATCAAGTACCTATGCAGAGCATCACAGAAGTTCTGCCAGGACAGAATTGGAGGTTTTAGTCTTATACAGGCAAATAAAACAGCACCAGGCTAAACTGGGTAATTCTGGACTAAAATCCAACTTTGCAACTAAAGCCTGACCCTGAGCCTAACTCTTACCTCAGCTGGCTCCTGCAAGAAAGATGAAACCAAACAACAAACAGGCAAACTGAACAGCACCAGGTTAAGTCTGATAATTCTGGATTAAATTCCAACTCTGAAGCTAAAATCTGACCCTAACTCTTACCTCAGCTCCCTTCTGCTGAAATATCCAACTTCTCACTGACACTTTCGTTTAAGCCAACACAGAAAGCTTCCCTTGCGGATCCTTTCCCTTTGAAACCCAAGACATCTTTGTTTTCACACTGACTCAACACAAAAATAAAGCTTGTTTTAATAAATGTTTACAGACTCAAATGATTTACTACAGCTTTACTAGAAGGCAAGCCACTCTGAGCTTACACACAGCTATCTTATGCCACCGGGTGGGTCAAGCAAGGGCTCCAGTTAAAACCCCAACCCTTCTTTTTATCTGCATTTATTTAAACAAGCTGGAGCATTCGAATTGCCAATGAACAACAGGAGAGCCGGAGGGGAACTTCCTCTGCGGTCCATCATTCTTACGGAGCACCAACTGTACAAAAGCCACAGATATTTCAAAACTGGAGGGCTCTGGCTGAGATGGATTAGCCAACAAATCCCGATTATGGCCGGGAAGCGGCGACGCGCGGCTCGCAGGGGAGGCAGCAGTGACTGAGGTCGCTGTGCAGACAGGGCTCAAAGTGTCGCCTCGCTTCTTCCAGCCTCCCAAAAAACCCCCACAAAGCAGCCACAAACCCAACAACAGGAACCCCAGGTGAGGCGCAGCTGGATTTTGTCAACCCTGGGTCTCCAGCGGTTGATCCCGTGCTGCAGCACTGGAGGGGCAGGAATTTGGCGGAGGAGCGACAAGGCTGCGCTCACACCTAGAGACAACCCAGGAGAAATCCTGCAAACACCGAAACAACTCGGGGGACAGGGGGGAATTCCCGGTGGATTCTCCACGTGCAAACCCGCAGGGAGAAGCTGCGGCTGCCCCTGGATCCCTGGAAGTGTCCAAGGCCAGGCTGGACGGGGCTTGGAGCCACCTGGGATAGTGGAAGGTGTCCCTGCCATGGCAGGGGTGGGACGAGATGATCTTTAAGCTCTTCCCAACCCAAACCATTCCATGGTTTTCTATTCCTGCAGGACAGCCCGTGGCACCGCCAGGTCCCAAGAATGACAACACGGACAACGCAAAAGCAAAGCTCTGAGGCAGAACATCAGCTCTAAATGAAAAACTTTTCCAACAAACCGGAGCGGGGAAAGCTCCGGCGGCACAAATCCTCCCCCGAGCACAGATCCATCCTCACGAGAGGTCCGGGGGACAGCACGGGTGACAAAGCTGCTGTGCCACCTACAGTCACTTCTGGTCCAACACAGAGCTCCTCTGCACCAGCCCCGGTCGCTGTCACTTCAGCGAGTGTCACCCAGCGCTGCCGCGGCCATGCCGGTGAAGGAAGCGCTTCCTCTGCAAGGCAGCGGGGAGACACCGGCACAAAATAACTCTCAAAGTTCACCCTAAATCAGAAAGCGAGTTCCCAAAGTGCATTTAAACCCCTCCTCTCCCCCCCTCCGCATTTCAAATGAACTCCTTGCTGGGGGTCTTCCCCAGCACGCACAGCTGCCCCAACTCTTCACATTAAAGTTTCACTTTTTCTACTTTTTTTTTTCACCCCCTGCTTCTTATTGCGGTTTTAACACCAAGACGAAGTCAGGCAAGCTCATCCGCAAGCAGCAGAGCGGAGCTGAGCACCACGCCGTGCCCTCCGGCCCATGCTGGGTGCAAACAAGTAAAAGTGGGGCGTAAGACACCCCCCAGGAGAGCCAGACCCCAAGTTTCCATCGTTCCTTTTTCCTCCCACCGTGTCCTCCCTGTCCCACCGCATCCCCGGGGCTGGAACATCCCGCTCAACTTTGGGGGGGTGTCACCACCTCCCCGCAGATACCAACAGAAAAAAATAAATAATCATAATCATAATAACAATAATAAAACCAAACCCTTCAGCAGCGCCGCAAAGCGAAGATTTTTCTCCCCAAGAGAGACAAAACCAGCAGCCATCCCTGCGAGCCCACCGCATTCCCCCCGCCGCGACCCCCGCGCTGGCGCAACAGGCACAAGGCGGGGGTGCCAAGCGGGGTGGCACAGGGGGGACACCGCGGTGCCTTCCAGAGCCCAGCCCCCTTTCCCCCGGAGCCCCCGTCCCCTCACCGCAGGGCTGGAGGTGGAAGAGCCGCCGGGCTGCCATGGCCGCGCCGCTCATCCCGTCCGCGGCATCGCCGCCGCCTTCGCCTCCGCCTGCCCCGCGCCCGCCGCCGCCGGGGGAAGGAGGGAGGGAGAGGGTGGAGGTTGGTGGGGGGGGAGGTTTCTTTATTTATTTTCCCCCGCAGAAAATAAATAAATAATTTTAAAAAATTAAGAAGAGTGAGACGACTCGGTTTTCACCCCCCCTCCTCCTCCCCCGCACGCGCGCCGATTTAAAAAAAAATAATGGTAATAATTTAAAGGGTAGGGGAAAAATAAAATAAATAAATAAACTGGAGAAAGTCCCGAGTGAGGAGCGCGGCTGGAAGGGGAAGGGACAGGCGGTGTCACACCCGGCCGGGTCCTAAAGCCCGCCCGCGGCCCCGGCGGGGACAGCGACACGGCCAAGTCAGATCTTTCCCCGCAGACCCTTCCTCGGGGGGGGGGGTCTATAGAATATTTTATGTAATTATTGCGTTGGAAGGGACCTTAAAGATCATCCAGTGCCACGCCCTGCCGTGGCAGGGACACCTTCCACTGTCCCAGGTTGCTCCAAGCCCTGTCCAGCCTGGCCTTGGACACTTCCAGGGATCCAGGGGCAGCCACAGCTTCTCTGGGCACCCCGTGCCAGGGCCTCCCCACCCTCCTTCTTATTGAAAAAAATTCTTCCTAATACTCATTCATACCTATATGGACGTGTATCCTTGAGGTTAAAACCATCCTGCCTTGTTCTGCACAACAGGCCCTGGACTGAGGCTCTTCCCTTCCATGAAATATTAAATCTCTGTTCACTTTTCCAGGGATGCAGGCTGCTGGAAGCATTAGTAGGAGAGATGATGTTCATAACTTAAGAGCAGGGGGAAAGCACAGCACTGACAAACTTTGTTTCTCCCATCAGGTGTGTTCATGGATACCATGGGGTCCCATCATCCAGACTGGTTTTCTCTGCCACTTCAAAATTCCTCTGAAATAACCTGGTACAGGCAATTTTGAGTCAAAATCAACCAGCTGGGGGTCAAAATAAATCCCTGGGGCAAAGCACAGCGAGGGAGCTTGAGGTTCTTTACCAAACCAAGCAGCAGCATCAAAGTTTGAAAAGCAGGTACAGAAAAAAACAATCTGCAGCCTTTGCTTTAGGAAAAAAACAGGCACATTTAAGTTTTTATATCATAAAGATTGGACTGGGACTGTTTTGTTTCTCCATTTCTTGAGTTTTCTTTCCTCCAGAAGGGTCTCAGCTGATCCAGCTACAGCAATTTGGGAATCCTGGCATGGTTTGGGTTGGAAGGGTCCTTAAAAACCATCCAGTCCCACCCTACCTGCAGGGACACCTTCCACTATCCCAGGATGCTCTAAGCCCCATCCAACCTGGCCTTGGACACTTCCAGGGATCCAGGGGCAGCCACAAAATTTGGATATTTGGAAATGAGGACTGAAGAAAGTTTAAAGAAATCTTAGTGATATCTTGGCTTTTGATAGCTACAGATCTTTGTGTAGAGGCAGCATACTCTGAGTGAGCCTTCCCCATCCTCTAAATCAACAAACCACATCCAGGGGAAAAAAAAACCAAAAAACCAAACCACCCAGGAAAGCATTTGACATCATTTTAACTGAGGTGGGAAATTCCCTGCCAGAAGTTGAAGGTTAAAGCTATTACTCCAACATTATTCTCATACTAAATCCAAAACACAGCACTTTACCAGCCCCTGAGGAAGAAAAAATCAACTCTATCCCAGCCAAAACAAGGACATCACCCAAAAAGAGGAAAAAAAAAAGTGGGGGGATTTGGTTTTAATCCAGTTGCGTTGGCTTGGAAAATGCATTTATTGTGGAAGTGAATCCTTGTTTGAGTGGTTTAAGCTGTACATGTTGAATGCAAGATTTAACTCTGTGCACACGTTGAGCACGTGGCAGCTGCCCGGGTGAGTGGGAGCCCAATGTCCCCAGTGGTCACCTTGCCAGCTCCTCCTGGAAGAGGATAACCAGCAAGGACTATGGAATACATGAGAGCATGCAGGGACAACTTCACAGGGCCAGGAAGTCTCTTCCAGGAGTTTTGAGATCCCTTCCAGTCCTACATCCTGTGGGCTCCCAGTTCATGGTAGAAAATTGGCCCCATATTAACTCCCCTTTAATACACCAAACCATATTTCCCCATTATGATAAATTCTCATTATAGCAGTGCCTGTCTCATGCTGGAAATCTTAGCCCCCCACCAGCAGCGTTTTCTGGAGGGTATCATCTTATCTGACACCAGGCACCAGAGGGGACATCAGATACTGTCTGGCGCTCTCTGGTCTGTCCCAGTGTCTCCAGACCTGATCTTTGCAGACATTCTCCACTGTCACAGCCAAGCACAGTCACCCAGGGGCAGCTGGATCCAAGTCACACCCTTCCCCGAGCCCATCAGCTTCTGAGGAGCCTCATCCCAACATTCCCCTCCAGCAGGTTCTTAACTTTATGCACAAAGCCAACCTCCCTCCCAGGCAGAAGAAGTTCATTTTCCTCTCTTATTGACTGACTGGTTGGCATTAAGCAGCTGTTTGTAGCCAGGCTGGTTTGTGGCTGGAAACCAGTGGGAAGTGGATTTTTGCTTCACAACCAGATCATACAGGACCTGCTTGCCCGGTCCAGCAGGATCAGCCGAGTATCCCAGCAGAAGTTCTTGGGTTCCCTCCAAGCCAGGGACAGATGCCAGGTGTATCTGCTTTTTAACAGGATGCTTTTCCAACACTCTGATTGATTTTTTTTTTATTATTATTTTTTTTCTTTCTGGTGGCCTTACATTGGAGGCTGCAAGAGCCTGGACACAGAAAGTAACACTAGGTGGACCCAAGCATTGCAGAGAAACCCTTATCCCATCCTCATGAAGCAGCACTGGGATTCCCAAGCTGTGGCACAGCCAAGACTTGAAACAAAAGCAAAGAAGTTGCTCAGGGGATCCAGATTAAAAACTTAAGTACTACCATACCTGCAGCCTGGGTTGTTTTATTCTGTTTGAATCATGAACTCCTTAAATCCCACCCTACCTCCTGCTGCTTGGACTGCAACCCAAGGGAAACCTGAGTTCTCTTCCCAGCTCCTGCTGCACATCCTGTTCGTGCCATCACCTGCAGGACACTGCAGGCAAAGGCACAGCAGAGGGAGCAGCGACCTGCTGGGAACTCCCAGGTAACTCCTGCCTTGGATTCTGTGTCATTTGGGGTGGGGTTTTCAGTGTTGATCCCACCACCGGTTCCTTCAGCCCTCTCTGGCTTCACCCCTGGAGCTGAATCCCACAGGAGCAGCCCTGGGGATCCCGTTTCAGGACACACATTTCAGGCTGCTCTGAGGAGACCCAGGCTGGTTTGAGGCACCAGGTTTGCTTTCAGGAATCAAATAAATTAAGTTTAGAGGGCAAGGGAACCAGTAACCTGAAATTTGAGCGGGTTTTGAGACTTTAGGGTGAGTTCAGCAACTGCCACCTTCTTCTGGTGCCTTTTCAACCCACAAAAGCACAAATAAATATTAGACTGAACAGCAACAGCTCACCCAGGTGAAATGGAGCACATCAAGTCCTCCTCTAAGAGTCAAATATTTTAGGGTTGCCCCCACCTGAGAAACTCATCCAAATAAGAGAAATAAGACCATGAAATTCACAAAGCAACTCCAGGAAAAGGCACTTTTAGCACAAGAGAGTCCCTTTAGCACAAGGGGGTTAGGGGAGCTTAGGAGGCAGCTGCAGAAGGAGCAGACCCAGAAATCTGAAGCTTTAAGGCAAAGGCAATATTCTGCTGCTCCTTGCTCATGCTCCCAACCAGAAGGTGAGAGTCACCTCCCACAGAAGAAGAAATCAGCTATATTTGATTAAAATGTACGTAAACTCTCACTCCTTTGTCTCCCTCCTGCACAATCTTTTCCCCTAGCAAGGAAAGGAGCCCAGTGAGGGCCAGAGCTGGTGCTCAACCAAGAGCTGCTGGGAAGGTCAGGCTCCTTCAGCTGCAGATTGCACCCAGATGGTGATTTCCTCCTGGCAGTGGCAAGAGCTGGGGAAGGCAGCCAGTCTCCAGCAGGCTCTGCCAGAGCTGGAGGCAGAAACTCCCTGGCCAAAGCCATGCCAACATGCAGATCTCATTAGGCCAGACCCCGCAGCCAACTCGTGCTACCCCCGGCTAGAACGGGGAGATGAGGGCAGAGCTGAGGCAGCACCAGTGTGGTCACTGCACAGGCTGTGCCCTGAGCACAGCCCCTTCTCACCCCCTAAACCAGGAGTCACTTCTTTGTGAAGATCTCCCACCTCTGGGAGGTGTCTAAGGAGTCAAAAAGGGAGCAACTCCCACCCGACCATCGCCTGTCTGGAAAGGAGCCACAGGACAGAACTGCAGCTTGGAGAGGATCATGGAATCATGGAATGGTTTGGGGGGAAAGGACCCTAAAACCCAGCCAGTGCCACCCCATGCCATGGGCAGGGACACCTCCCACTGGCCCAGGTTGCTCCAAGCCCTGTCCAACCTGGCCTTGGACACTTCCAGGGATCCAGGGGCAGCCACAGCTTCTCTGGGCACCCTGTGCCAGGGCCTCACCACCCTCACAGGGAACAATTCCTTCCCAATATCCCATCCATCCCTGCCCTCTGGCAGTGGGAAGCCATTCCCTGTGTCCTGTCCCTCCATCCCTTGTCCCCAGTCCCTCTCCAGCTCTCCTGGAGCCCCTTCAGGCCCTGCAAGGGGCTCTGAGCTCTCCCTGGAGCCTTTTCTTCTCCAGGTGAACATTCCCAGCTTTCTCAGCCTGGCTCCAGAGCAGAGGGGCTCCAGCCCTTGGAGCAGCTCCATGGCCTCCTCTGGACTGCCTCCAGCAGCTCCATGTCCTTCTGATGCTGGGGGAGAGAGGAGCAACAGCACATGGACTTGGTTGCTCTTACAGCCACAGTCTGTCCTCAGGCTCCTGAGCACAGCCAGACCATCCCAGGGCAACATTTGAAGCAGAGTTTGAAGCAACAATTATTGTGGTATAATTTTGGTATAAAGGAAAAAGTTATTTCCTAGGGAGTGTGGGATTGAAATCCATCTCCCAAGCAGCAGCTTAAGCTCTACTCTGGCCCTCCAGTACCTGGGTGTCAGTTTTCCCTCCTGCAGCAATCAGAGATCTCTCCATGGAGCTTGTCAGAGCACATCCCCATTGCATGGCTGGTTAACAACAGGACTTGGGGGTCTCTGTGTCACACAGTGGCTGTCACACCCATGCCTGGACCCTGCAGGAGAGCCCAGGCTCCATCCCCCTGCTGCCAGAGACCCAACACATCCTTACAGGACACAGCAAACATTGGTAGAATATGGAATATCCTAAGTTGGAAAGGACCCACAGGATCAGCCAGTCCAGCTTCTGGCCCTGCACAGACACCCCAACAATCCCACCCTGTCCCTGAGATTGTTGTCCAAACTCCTCTGGAGCTCTGGCAGCCTTGGGGCCGTGCCCATTCCCTGGGGAGCCTGGGCAGTGCCTCACCAGCCTCTGGACAAGGAACCTTTCCCTGATTTTCCAACCTAAACCTCCCCTGAGCCAGCTCCAGCCCTTCCCTCAGGTCCTGCCACTGTCACAGAGCAGAGATCAGAGCTGCCCCTCCTCTCCAGCACAGTGGGATTGCTGAGGCTCAGCCGTGCCACTGAAGAAGAAGGGACATTCAGCAGAAGATGGTTTTCCACTGCTCTGGTTTCTTTGTGGGGAAAACCTTGGGAAAATCCTACCCTTAAAATGATGTTACAGCTACACAAAGAGTCCTGCTGCCTAATGAGTACGTCTCGGGCAGAGATAAACACAATAGATTTGCACAGAGCCACAGCTGAATAGCTGACTTCAGCCTTAGTTTAGCCTCAGAGCATTAAGAGATTGTTGATTCCAGTGGAGAACACACTTGCCAACCTCTTTTTGGGTTTTGTGCAAGAGCACAATTTAAAGGAAAAAACCCTCAGTCACTCCAGGCACTGGCAACCCCAGCCCCACTCGGGCAGTCAGCGGCGACTCGATGTGAATATTTTCACTGCTGCTGGAGGCAACGTGCTGGTGGATAAGGAATTCAGCATGGTGTTTATTTATTTTCAGAACTCTAATGGATTTAGTAATAAATCCTGCTCCTTGCCCAAGACTCAGCTGAACATGTTTCTGAAGCCCCAAAGCGCAGGGCAGCAGATCCAGATGATGTCATGCAACAACGCAATAAAGAATTACACAACGGGAA
This sequence comes from Phylloscopus whistleri, assembly GCA_017589585.1. Lineage (NCBI taxonomy): Eukaryota > Metazoa > Chordata > Aves > Passeriformes > Phylloscopidae > Phylloscopus > Phylloscopus whistleri. Next base: position 368,609 of record JADMLD010000605.1, on the reverse strand, counting down.
AGCAGCAGATAAAAAACAGGGACAATCAGCAGCTCCTCGAGATGTAATGAGGAATAGCCTTACATCCCAGCTGTGCAGAGCCCCTTGACTAATTCACCCAGTTAAATCACTCATATCCACAGGCGTAAATATTTACCTGAAGCCTTCATGAGGAGGAAGAGGAGGGCACCAGGCAGCTTCACACCAGGCAAAAACACATGGGAAGCAGCAGAGACAAAAACAAGCCTAATGAAGACCATTTTCCAGGCAAAAAACCTCAGATTTTAATTGACTCTGCAGCAGGTTCATGAGGACTTGCAACACAGAGAAGTTGTGAGCAACTGGAACAGCTTCCAGACAAGCTAAAACTCCCACTTTTAACACAAAAAGGGGTTGGATTCTGGGATGTGGTTGTGAAGAAGATTCTTCACACTTGGGCATGGTGACTTTCATCTCACTGAACACGTACAATTGCTGGCAGCAAACTCGTAAGAACAGAATAAAAAGGAAAAAAAAGCCCCTCAAGTTCCACAAGCAGCTTCAAAGCCCAACAGGGTTTTCCTTGCTGCTAAAGCAGATTCAGAGTTCATTGTGCTCATGGGACTCAAGTTGGGCTGCAGGAAAAATCTCCTGCTTCTCTCTCCTTGAGGTGCCACCCTCTCCCAGCAATGGGACAGAGGGGATGAGGGGCAGGGATGGACAGAGCACCCCAAGAAAGCTTCACACCTCGAGCTTCCACACAACAGCCTGGACCAGGATGGGATATTTGGTGAGAGGATGTGGCAGGAGAGGCATTTCAAGGGATGTGTCAAGCACAGGTATCAGCAAAGGGCTGGGTGGGAGAAATGCAGCAGCCCCTGAAGGAGGATTCACTGTGTCCTTCATGGGTTCACCAAGAGCACAGAGTCCCCACAGACCCAGAGCCTCAGGTTTGAGAGCCCATCCCTTCAAACCAACAGCAACTTAAAGGAATTTTATGCTCTGAATCAGTAAAGCAGCAACTAATGAAACCAATGCAACAGCACAACCCAACAGTGGGGCTGAGTTGCTCTCCCTACTGCCACATTAACCAAAACTGAGCTCTTTTAATGCTAACAGCCCAGCACGTGTTCCTCAAATTAATTTGGATCAGCAGCATTCCCAACACCTGGAGAAGGGGATAAATAAAGCCCTCAGTGCCTTTAGGAAGCAGCTCAGTACCTTTATTACGATATTTTTACATTAAATGCCACAGACTATTGATGCCAGCAGGGATTTAGTGACTCCCAGTGAACAGTGACAAACCAAAGAGTCTGAAGAAGAGGTTTGTTTTTTTTCTTCCAGCCAAACACCTCTCTTCTCCATGAGAGGGAAGAAAGAATAACCAGCTGGAAAAGCCATTCCTGAGGTAGAGAGCTTCCAAAAGGGACCTACAATGATCATCTAATCCAGCTGAGAGATTAGATCTGCCTTCTGCAGCCCTTTCTGGACAGGAAAAAACTGTCCCAGAGGGAGCTGGAGGTTTGTAGCTTCCTTTTCAGTCTTTACAAGGCAGAAAGGGAAACTTTAAAGCACTTGATACCCAGAGTAAGAAGCCTGAAATCACCTGCAAGTTTACAAAGAAAACCATGAAAAACTTCCAAGTAGACCACAAGTTTTTGCCATGTTTTACTGCCATGAGGTAGAGGAACAGGAAAGGACCAGTGCAAGGTAATTTTGACTCACTAACAGGGAAGTTTTCCAACATTAAACCACTTAAACACCAGTCTGGTCGTCATCTCCTAGGAGATTATTCTTCCTGCACAAACCAGAAAACCCCAAAGGTTGTCATGTAAAAAACAAGGGGGGGTTTGATGAGTTTTATTCTTTTTTAATGGAGGAGAGCTGGAAGAAAAACAAGTGATTCTTATCTCTGAATCCAGTGTTTCACTATCAACCCTGTGCCAAAACATAAAATTATTTCCTTGCTACAGGAAAGATCTCTGCATGCAAAGAGATGCAAGACTCCATCATATTTATATTGTATTTATTTTGTAGACAGCCCATCCATACTCCCCTTTCCTCATTCTCCACCTGAGGCTGCAGAACTGTAGGAAATACCTTTTAATCCTGCCTCTTACTCCAGTGAGCAGAACAACTTTTACACACCAAAATAACCAAACCCAACCATTATTTTGCCACTCTAGAGCTGCACTTCAGAGCTGTCCACCACAACAGACTGGTGTCTGCTGGGCTGCAGCTCTGTTTCTGCAGAATTCAGCTGCAATTACAAACTCCTGTAATTGCAGCTGCCTGTCCTTCTCTTCCAGGCTGTATTTTGGGGTGTCCTGGCTGAAGAGAGTGAGCAGACTTCAAAGAGCCACCTACAACAGTGCTGGCACCTTCTCACCCATTCAGATGCTTCTCTCACAGACAGGCTGGCTCCTGGCTGGAAATCCTGAGAAAATAGGTAGAAATGACTGAAATGAAAGCAGAGAGTAACTTGAGAGTCATTTCCTTCTCTGGGGAGCTCCCACATGCCCAGCCTGAAGTCCTAGGATGTGGCAAGAGATTTCACCCAAGGAAAATAAAGCACAATTCCTTTATCACAACATTCTGTCCTTCCTATTTTGGGGGATGGTCCACACCCCCAAGCGTTCAAGCAGTTTGAAATATCCCCAAGGACGGGTTTGTGGAAGGAGCCTTGGTCTCATTTCTGAGCTTTCAGCACCAGAACCACCAAAACAAGGGGTTTTCTGAGAAAGGGAATAAAAGCAGTGCATTCCCTTGCACTGGTGTAACACCCACCACAGAGCAGCTCTGAATGGAACCAAACATTCCTGGTAGTCCAAGGTCTTTGCTGCCTCCCCCGTGAAGAAAATAGATGAGAAAAACAATGCATTTCAAACCCTCTGCAGACCTCCAGTGTCTGAGAAACTCCAGCAGACTGATATGAAGAGAGGCAGCAAGATTCAGCTCAGACTGGCCTGCAATTCCTGTTCCCACAGGAGGACGTGTTTACACCCTGATAAGCTGGGCAGCAGCTTGATTTCGGAAATGTTTTAGTTCCAGAGTGAGAAACAACTCCTCTCTTTGCAGCATTTGCTTCCCCCAAGACAGCACCAGCCCCAGATGATTTTGTCTCTGAGCACTGAAGCCTGCTGGGAACCAGATAAGCAGCCAAAATTAGGGTCAGAGTTGATATTATTCCAAGTAATACACGATGCTGTTCAGAGGAGGATCCTTAAGTGATTGAGTTTATTGTCACTCCACACAGCTCTAAGCTTTGGGAAAGTGAGGTCCAATGCTGCATTTTCCAGAGCAGCCAAAACTGACCTTCATCCCCTCCCAGGGAGCAAGCACACTGATCTACCTTTCCAAAAACTCCTACAGGTATCAGGGAATTGTGGTTTGGGTTGGAAGGGATGGTAAAAGCTCATCTCATTCCACCCCCTTCCATGGGCAGGGACACCTCCACTACCCCAGGTTGCTCCAAACCCCATCCAACCTAGCCTGGAACTCTTGCTATTTTTCTCTTTATACACAAACATGCCAAGCCCTCACACAGCAGCTACAACGTTCTTCCCTAATAAAACAGAAAAACCTTTAGGTGAGAAGCTGCATTCACATCTGCTTCATCTCCTTGTCCATGCAGATCACTTCAGGCTGAGTGAAGACCCCTCCTCTCCCAGCTCACTGGGGACATGAACTCCATCCCTGCAGCTCCTTCTCTGCCCATCACACTGAGGCACCCCCTGAACTGCTGCCAGAAACAGGGGAGCAAACAAAGGCAGCATTTGGAAGGATCAAATCAGGGAGGATTGCTGTCGTGGCATGATTGTTTTCAGCCTGGAGACACAAAGCAGACACTCTCAAAGCTTTTTAATAGAGAGTTTGCCTGCCATTGCAAGCATTTATTGATTAGAGACTGAAACACCACAGCAGTTCACTGCCAGCCACCTTCTGGCTCCAGGACTCCCCTCCAGCTTAGCCCAAGGTGTTTTCATGCTTTCTGCACCTGAACTCTCACAGTCAGAATGTTCCCTGCACTCCAAATCGATGCTACAAACACCACAAAGTACCAAAAGTTCATTGTGGTCATATTGGGTGAGTGATGCAATTGCCCCCAGGGCTTCTCTCACCTCCCTGGGATCGAGACATTCAGTGCCCAGAGGACTGGGATGGGGATATTCCATCCTGGTTCACGGTAGTTTTAGCAAGAAATCCTCACTGAGGGTTTGAGCTGAGTTTGTGACCCAGCTTTGTGTGATTTCACCACAAGCAGCTCTCCCCAGACATCACATCCCTGGTTTCTTTTCCCCAGCAGGAGGAAGGAGGAGGGAATTCTGTCCCATCAGAGATAGGCTGGTTCTGTCCCAATACCAAAACCAATTCAGGCACAGCCTGAGAGAGTTCCAGAAGTGTTTGGACAACACTCTTAGGCACAGGGTGGGATTCTTGGACTTTGATGATCCTTGTGGGCCCCTTCCAACTCAGAATATTCTGCAATTCAACGATTTAAATTCCACCCTGAGCAAGGTGAGATCTGACAGCTCTGGAGAAACCCAAAGTCTTACCCCTTCTTGCCCAAGGAACATCCTGCAGCTCAGGAAAGTCTGGCCCAATTTGTGGTTGATTCCAGCCCATATCCAGCTCATCCCTGCCCGGATCTGCTGTGGGTTGGGACACCAGGCTGCATCCAGCCTCACTCATTAAAAAGGTTGAAATCACTGAGTGGCAGTGTCCCCATCACACAAAACACCCTGAGGTGCTGACAGCACCATCCTGGCTGGATTCAAGGTCATTATCTGACTTTCTGAAAGACTGAAAGGTTCACCTGGCACATTTCCTCTGCCGTGATCACCAATGAGAAATAGAAACTGTGAGGGAAGAGTTGAGCAAGCCCTGTGAAAACCATAAGGAGCAGGATGCAGACAGCTAAAGGCTCAGCCCCTCCCCTTGCAACATCCCCTCAGAGTGAGTGTTCCTGGCCACAATTCCCAGACAAGCATCCCATGAAGGTTTTGGTTCCGCAGAGAAAGCAAAAGCCTGGAGCACTGTTGCTGCCAGCCTTTGAACACAGTGGGAGTCCCTGGTGATGGGTATGGAGGGGGAAAAAGGGCATCTCAAGAGCCTAAAAACAGCTCCTTCCACTGACACATAAATCTGCTCCAGCCCAGAACCCTGGGCTGAATAAAAACTACCAACAAATATCCATTAAAGAGCTTTTGAAGCTTCCCAGCCTGTGGAGAGGCTTTCCTAAGGTGTTCTCCAAGTCTGGATTCCAAGGATCTCGAGTTAGAGGTCTCTACAGCACATGTGCCCTTCACAGAAGGGCTCACTTATCCTCTGAGGCCATTTCAGCATCTCCAAAAATCCTGCAGCAGGGAGACCTACAGCTCTGCATTGTGTCACAGGAACAGTTCCCTTTTGTTAGATTTTTAAGCCAAAAATTTCCATAGTAATTTCTTTTTCCCCACCTTTAACCACACACTTCAGTCTCCTCCCTTGTGACCTTGGAGATTTTTATTATTTCTTGATTTGTCTGGGTAAGGCAGAAACCTCTCCCTGCACTGGCAGTAACCAAGAGAACCCTAAATCCAAGGGAGATCAGATCACACAGAGCCCTTCAGTTCTCCAGCAGCACAAACAGGATCGGCTGTGGCCTGGAGCAACACAACCCTCACAGGCTATTTCGGGGAGGTTAAGCAAATTTGGCTCCATAACAGAAGTTTATGCCCCTCTCCTCCCTGTAAATCATGCCCCAGTCACGACACTGGAGCACAGATTAAAGAACACAGGGTTGATTAGCACCACAAAACTCAAAAGAGGTTAAGTAATTATCCAGTCATTATCCCAACAGAATACTTGTGGCTAACACGCATAAAAAAAAAAAAATAAAAAGTCCCAAAATTTGGTGCTTGATGAAGCAACAGCACCTCTGCTCCAAAGAGAGGTGATTTGCAGTGATTTCAACCATCTGGAAGAGTTTTTTTCAGGAGGCACAAAGCAGAGCAGCCCAGAAGAACAGAACAGGGAGCTCTGGGGGAAGCAGCTGAGGTGCTTTGAAGCAGCTGAAGGCTTCCCTGTCAGAGGGAGAGATACACGGGCATCATCCCAATAAATCATCCCTGAGAACAGGCATGGTGTGGGGTGTGATCAGTGCAGGAAAAGCAAAAATCCTCTCCAGGTTCTACAATTCCTACACTTCCCAGCCAGGACTTCACGTGCCCTGGGTAGACAGTGCCCTCATGGTGGCATTTCCCTTCCCAGTATGGAATGGGAGTCCTGGGAATGGGGTGGGGACACCACAGCCAGGCTGACCAGGCAGCCCCCAAGATCCAGGAGACCCCAAGGCTGCCAGAACTCCCCTCTTAACAACGTTACGACCCTGGAACGTCGTTTGTTGGCACAGGAAAAGGGGAAAGCAAACCCCCTCTACCTGCATCCCTCAGAGCTGGAAGCTCTCCCTAAGTTCAAGACCAGCAATTTTTGGGTGGGTTCCAAGTACTTTTCATGAACAGCTCCCAGCCACTCCAAACTTCTGAGGGCTGGGGATCCCAGGCATGGCCAGCTTGGGCTGCTGCCTGCCTACCTGAACCAGGAGCATGGAGGGTGCTGCAGGACCTGTGAGCTCTGGAGCTATCCAGAGTATCCCAAAGTCCCTCCACCTCCTCCTTCAGCCACCCTGGAGCTCTGCAAGGCAGAAACCTCAGCCACAGCCCACATCTGACCCACAGGGTACTCTCCACTCTGGCAAAAGAGAAAATGAGGTGTCTCCCCATCACACCAATCATGACTTTTCAATTCCATCTGCTCCACAGGCTCCCTCATCCCAAGGGAAAGCAGAAAAGGACAAGCTGAGCACATCTCCCATGGCAATCTTTGTCTCCAGCCTCACCACCCCAAACCAGTGCTTGTTACCAGTCCTGCCATCCCCACCTCCCCTGGGAGAGCCTCACCATGGCCAATGGACACTCCACCACCTTAATCCTGAAGGGGTTTTTTCCTTCTCCACCACAGCAGCCCAAGGCTGGAGTGATCTACAGGAGTTATACAGTGTTGTGGGGCACAGATCTCCAGAAATATCCAGGAAAGGGCCACCATCCCTTGGCAGGAAGGTCCCCAGCCTCTGGAAGGAGCTCCAAGGGGAACTCAGTTGTTTTCTGGTCAGGGCAGCCCCACCTGGGGACACCCCTGCACTACATCCCAGCCTTGGCAATTCCCCACATCCCAGGACAGCCCCAGGGCCGTGTGTGGGCAGCGGGAACAAAGCTACGAGGGCACCTGGGAGCATCCCAAAGCAGCTCATCCTTTCAGCATCTCCTGAGGAGACACTCCAGGGCTTCCCCCAGCATCGAAGAAAAAAGGGTTGGAGGAGATTAAGACAAAGATAAAGCCAAGTTCAAGAGGGGACTATAACAACAGGAGCAAAACTTTCTTCTCTGCACCCCCAGCAATGCATTTGGAGGGTTCTTCCTCCTCTTCCCAATGGCCTGTGGCTCCTTCCTTGCTTGGATAAACCCAAAACCCTCAGTCCCATTTCCTTTCTTACCCACAGACAGAGGACAGGGGCTATCCCTACCAGGAGAAGCAGGGAAGAAACCTACAGCTGAGAACAGCAAATTCCCATTAATCTTCCTGGCTCATGAGGATGGAGGGGAAAGAAGAATAATAAAAGTATAAAGAAGTTAAATCATGCACAAGAAATGCTGTCATTCATCACAAAGAGTGTTTGTCCATAAGGCAGATCCCAGTTAAGGGTGTCAGTTTGGAGTGTGACAATATTCCCAACACGAAACTCATTCTGCTCACCTGTAATTCTTGGATATGATCAAGTAGCTGGCAGGGGGAGCAGGCTGCAGATCCTCAGAGCCTGCTCTTGAGGCTTTGGGCTGAGGTGAGCCCCAGGCACAAAATGAATGCATCTGCTGCTTTTAAACATGGGTGTTACAGAAATAAGGAATTAATTGGGTTGGAAGGGACCTTAGAGACCATCCAGTGCCATCTTCCACTATCCCAAATGGCTCCAAGCCCTGTCCAACCTGGCCTTGGACACATCCGGGATCCAGGGGCAGCCACAGCTTCTCTGGGCATCCTGTGCCAAGGCCTCACCACCCTCACATTCAATTTTTTTATTTTTTTCAAATTCCTGCTCTAAAGCTGCTCTCTTCCAGAAGGACTCTCTATCCATAACAGACTTTAAGATACCTAAAAAAGCAGTCTGGGCAATTTTTCCCCAAGTGTTTCCCAGATCCAAGGAAATCTAAGCAGGTGTAGACAGAACGAAGCACTCTGCAGAAAAATCTCTGCAGCCAATTCATCTTCAGTTAAAAATCCCTCCCCACATTTCCCCCAATTTCTGCAGCCTTTAGCTCCAAATCCCAGCACTGAGCTGGCCTTGGAGGAGGTATTTGGGCTTGTGGTGGGGCTGACCCTGACTGGGTGCCAAAGCAGATCTGTCACCGCCCTCCCCAGCTGGACAAGGCTGAGAAAGCACAACAACAGGCTCAAGGTCGAGACCAGGGCAGGCAGAGATCCCTCACTGGTTAAATCAAGGGAAAACCAGACTCAGTTCAGGGCAGTTTGTTTTATTTATTGCCAATCAAATCAGAGCAGGGCAAGGAGAAGTAAACCCAAATCTTAGAAACACCTTCCCCACACCCCTCCCTTCTTCCTGGGCTCAGTTGGGTCCACCTTGGAGCCAGCTGGCATCAGTTCTGTGGGACACAGGGAAAATTCCAGCAGCTTCTCATGGAAGCCACCCCTATAGCCCTCAACTATCCCAACCCCACCACCCAACCCCTGTGCAGGTCTTACCCTCTTCCCTTGAAGACTGAGGGACACCAGGGCCACAGCACCACCCCTGGGGACAGCCTCACCTCTGGAAGGGTCCTGACCCAACTGCCCTGGCATTTCACTTCTCCAGATGGAGCCAAATGAGCCACCTGGGCATTTTCCTCTTGGTGTGGTTCTCCAAGGGAATCCAGAAGGCTTTTGGGCAACCCAAGAGTAGGTTTCTTGGTAGGAGCCAACACTCAGCCTGCTTTGCTCCCTCATTTTATTAGAGACAATGTCTGTTATCCTGTGACCCTAGGCATGAGGAACCCCCAGGTACTGCTGGAATAAGGACACAGGGACCCTGGGCAGGTGGGACCACTGGAACTCCCCTGGGAACCCACAGGGACCTTAGGCTGCAGAGGCCTGGAGAACCTTACTAACACCCATTCCCCAATAATCCAACCTCAGGAGCAGATTCAATTCTTGATTTTGGAAGCATTACCTCAGATAGGAGTGACCAGAGCAATGATTTTACCTTCACACTCCTAAACCCAACCTTATGGAGAGCTTGGAGAGACCACCAGGGAGACACAGAGCTTGTTTTAGGCAGACAGAAGAGCTGGTAGACATCAAGATCTTCATTTTAAGCCATGGACCTGCACCTCCAGGTTCTCCACAGTTTGTGCAGAAGTCAACAAGACACCAGAGCCATTAAACATGTTTTTTCCTTCCCATCGACTCTCATCAGTGGTGAAAGTAGACTTGTAAATAGTTCAGTCTATCATGCAGCAGTGTTTATTTTCTAAGAGGTTTTCAGGCAAAACAGGGTGGGTGTTTACTCTTTTTAATCCCTTGCTCTGGCCTGAGAGAGGATCAGGACACTGGACATGGATACACCCAGGATCCCCTGGGACCCTCAGGCAGAGCTGGCCTGCAAAGGGATGGGGACCCTGGGCATGGGGGACCCCTGGGATCCCCCCAGGACTCCTGAGGAGCCCAAAATCCAGTGCCACTGGTGCCCATCAGCAGCAAACACAGGGCACAGAGGCAGAGGTGGCCTGAGGGGACAAGGGGCAGGGACCCTGGCACGTTTCACATCCCCCTGCCCATCCCACACTGGCACACAGCCCCTTCCACAGACCAACACCAAGACAGCGACCAAGGTCACTTCAGGAGGCGGCTGCACTCCAGTGCACTTTGCAGCAAGGTCAAATCATCTAACTCAAACATCTTGAGTTTGTCAGAATGGGCTTTGCTACATCAAAGAGACCCCCAGGGAAGGATGAGGGTTTCTCCTCAGGGAGGGGCACTCTGTGAAACCACTGAGAAAGCCACCAGCTAGCAAATGGGTTTTTATGGCGCACTGAAGGCCCTGGTTCTGCTCAGCCAGACTGGGTTTGTGCTGCAAAACTTCACTCTTCCCCACGAAGAGTGCCCAGGAGGGGTAGGGCCTCCTTCGGGGAGGTGCCTGCACAAGAAAGGGAGGCCCAGCAGGACGCAGAGCACAGCGGGGCCTGCTTTGTCCCGCACCGCGGGGCTCCTGCTCTGCACGTCTTGAGCTCCACTGCCATGCCCCTCAAGTTTGAGCTGTCGTGTTTTTCAGATTCTGTGCTGCCCAGGGGTGCAGTTCTGAGCCTCACATGAAGCGTTCCTCAGCTCTCTTACAGGATAGGTAGACAAAACAAATCCTTTCCCTGCTGGAGACCAAGGACAGTGGTTACAAGTTGCAGGCCCAAAAGCACAAACAACAGTGGACTGCAGACAGAAAGCAAGAAGGGTGAGATCTCACAACCTGAAGCCGTAATTGGGCAATTAAACCCAATGTGCAAATGGACCAAAACTTATAAAATTGTGAGACCTCATGACCCGTTGTCCATTTTGTGACCATTTTGGGTCCACCTTGGGTGTAGCCCTGGACAGGCTCCTGTCCTGCCCAAGGTGAACCCTTAAAGGCCTTTTAATAAATATCTGCTTTATTCCCTAGCTCTGTCCAGTCTCTGTTCCAGCCTTCCCAAGGCATCATCTGGGCTGTAGGGTTGTGCTTTTCCTCCTGAAAGAGCTTTCTGGAGAGCCAACATCTCCCAGCATGAGCACCTTCACGTGTCTGGGGCATTTCTGGGGGCAGAGGGTTTGTACAGACACGAGACCACAACAAAACGACCTCCAGAACAGGTAGAGAGAATCATTTACTTTAAAAAATACCTCCCAGACCATCCAGTGCAACCTTTGACCATATGGATGATGCAGATTTGCTCCTCTTGGCTCTGCCAGCACTCCCCTTGGCCTCGCCCTGACATCTTTTGTTTCACAGCAAAGCCTCCTGTGAGGTGACAAACGCATGATTTAAGCCCTTTCCGACCTCCCCAGCCTCACACATCATTGTCATAACCCCCTTCTCCTGCCACCCCTACACCACCTCAGCCTCGCAGGCCCACTTGCCCACGAACCCCCAGCCAGGATCGCTGGGCTAAAAGCCCTCTGAAGTGGTCCTGAACTCCTGCCTGGTTGGATTGTGGAGGGATAAGTCTGAGATTGTTTTCACACAGCCCCAGTGAGCAGTCTGTCAGGTGTGAAACTGGACTTTTAGCCAGAAAAGTGCTGCCAGAGCCCAAGTTTAAAAAACTCGGATCTGCTATAAATTGCCAAGGTGTGTCACAAGAGAGACAGACAGTCCACAGGGATTAAAACACTCAGTGCCTCAGAAAGAGATGAATTTGTTCTCCAGTTGTAACACAGGGTGTTATCCCAGGGGTTAATTTTAGATTTTTAATAGGCAGAAATTACTCACATGGGAGCATTGTTAGAGGGGGATTGCAGACACAGACCTGTCTTGCAATCCAGCATGGCTTTTGCAGTGCTTTAAACTTCAGATGCTTTAATCTCAAAGAGTTGTTTTGCATTTCAGCTCCAACTTCATTTGGTTGGAAAGAAGCATCAGGGCCAGAGAAGATGGAACGAATGTTTGTTTGAGGCCAGAGCATCCAGGGGCATTAATTAACTGAAGGCCCATCGAGATGTGGCAACCACAGACACCTTATCCCTGTTAAACCCATGAAGGGGATGCCCTGCTATGGAAAATTCATACACCTTTTAAATCCCTCTGGGACTGGTGACTCCAACACTGTCCTGGACAGCCCTTTCAGTGAGGAAATTTTCCTTCATATCCAACCTGAGCATCCCCTGGTGCAACTTGAGGCCATTTCCTCTCATCCTGTCCCTTGTTCCCTGGGAGGAGAGCCTGACCCCCCAGCTGGCTCCACTCTCCTGTCAGAAATCCATCTGTATTATCCAAGAGGAAAGCCCCAAATATCACATGGAACCTTTCCCCAGTGCCATTGAAATGGGTCAGGCTGGTTTTGGTCAGCAGATTCTTGCTGCAAAGGCTCAGCTCCCCACAGGGAATTTCAGAGGCCCGAGAGGTTATTTTGAGGGCTGTATAATGGAGATACAGCCTTACCCTGAGGGGGTCCTTCAGTAAAATTACATTTTAAGTGCTCAGATGATACCAGTGTAATGCCTGGTAACAGAAGCAGGTATTAAATTGCTGTGGTCATTTAACACAAGCCTTACTAACAGCACTGTTCCCTAATAATCGAACCTCAGGAGCAGAATTAATTCCTGATTTTGGAAGCATTACCTCAGATAGGAGTGACCAGAGCAATGATTTTACCTTCACACTCCTAAACCCAACCTTATGGAGAGCTTGGAGAGACCACCAGGGAGTCACAGAGCTTGTTTTAGCCAGACAGAAGAGCTGGTAGACATCAAGATCTTCATTTTAGTGGTAGCCATGGACCTGTACCTCCAGGTTCTCCACAGTTTGTGCCGAAGTCAACAAGACACCAGAGGCATTAAACGTGGTTTTTTTCTCCCCATCCAATCTCATCAGCAGCAAAAGTAGACTTGTAAATAGTTCAGTCTATCATGCAGCAGTGTTTATTTTCTAAGAGGTTTTCAGGCAAAACAGGGTGGGTGTTTACTTTTTTATAATCCCCTGCTCTGCTTTTGCTAACACTTGGATGGGGAAGACTGTTTATATTTATTCATAGTAAGACAGCACACATACACACACAAAAAAAAAAAAACCACCACAGATTAACTTTGATGCTATCAGTGCCAGATTGGCTCTTGGTTGGACTCTAGGTGCAGCTAAAAATCACACGTATATAGAATTTTTTATCTGAAATTGTGTTGCAGATGTATTTGAAGCTGCCCTGTCCAGCCTTGTGTCAAACCCTGTCACCTCAGGAGGAGCTGCTGGGTGACTCATACAAGGTTGTTCCTTCTCACACTGTGGAGGTAAAATAAAAACTGTGAAGGTAAAGTAATCTGGAGTTTTAGTCACTCAAGAAGCAGCACTCATGCTTCAAAATCCCCCCAAAACCCCTCAGAAGTGGAAAACCAGGCCAAACTCTCTCAAGCGCTGCTCTCCAGGACACCTTTTTCAAGATTCCCCTCAGTTCTTTCACACCAGCCTTGCGAGCACAAGCAAAAGCTGCAATTAAATTGAGTTCAGCAGCCAAAGGCCTTGGGGGTGAGGGGGGTCACAGGGGGTGTGCAGGCAGAGCTGGGCTCCTATAGTGAACATTTAAACCCAGAGCTCATTAAACAAGCATCAGCCCCACCCCACATCTGCCCGCAGTCACTGGAGCCGTTCTGAGAGCTGCTCTCCAAACACACATTTCATGCTACAAGTGGTGGCCGAGCACTCATCCAAGCAAACAAACTCACATCCTCCTCCAAGACACACAACTCCGCCGCCTCCCCGGATGCAGATTTAAATATCAAGCCGGCCCTGTCCTTTCAGACTCCTCCAAAAACATGTCACTGGCACATTCCCCCATCTGCAGAGCTGCGGAGACCCAGCGGACCCCGGCGTGCTCGTGACATCTGAGCGCTCTCCAGCTCGTTTTTATCTGCCCGTGAACTTGGAGTCAAGGTCAGGGCTGCACTCACAGACCTTTCCTCCTCCAAGAACCTCTGCTCTGCTCCAGGCAGTGCCTGCATCACACCTTCCCCCATCCCTGACAGGAGGCAGAGCTCCAGCATCAACACGTCAGGGTCCACCAAACCGCTCATGGGGTATGGGATGACAACCACAGGGCTGGAGGAGGCTCCAGGGAGAACTTACTACAGCCTTCCAGGGCCTAGAGGGGCTCCAGGAGAGCTGGAGAGGGACCTGGGACAAGCTCCTGGAATGATAGCATGAGGAGGAGTGGCCTTATACTGAAGGAAGAAAGCTTTAGGTTGGATATTAGGAAGAAATTCTTCCCTGTGAGGGTGCTGAGCCCTGGCACAGGGTGCCCAGAGAAACTGTGGCTGCCCCTGGATCCCTGGAATTGTCCAAGGTCAGGCTGGACATTGGGGTTTGGAGCAACCTGGGATAATGGAAGGTGTCCCTGCCCGTGGCAGGGTGTGGCACTGGATGATTTTTAAGGTCCTTTCCAACCCAAACCATTCCATAATTCGGTGAGAAGACTGAGGCATTTGGTTTCTTGCTGCTCTATACACAGACTGCTGGATTTGCAGAGCCCTCACCTATTGCCTTTTTTTCAGGTGAAAGCAAAGCTACTCCTATTTCTAAGCAATTGGACTTCCCTAAGAGCCTCAGCTTTCAGCTGCTCTGTTTTCAGGGGCAGGTATTCCTGACAAACACTATCCCAGCTCCAAAAGCAGCTGGATTACATCAGGGACACCGTAATTAAAAAGCCTCTCAGGTGAGGTGTTTGTATAGCCAGAAGAAGACACCATAAAGGTGCCTGTATATTAAAAAGTAATAATCTAGATAAATAACCAATCCACCCCCTACAAAGTGGAAACTGGAGAGGGAAAAAGGATCTCTTGGGGAGCAAAATATGGGAAATTCGTGGCCCACAGGGCACCCTGGAAGAGCTGAACAGGAGGGTTGGGGGGCATTTGGTGCTGCAGAGTGCACCAGGGTAAGATTAAACCACGCCAAGCTCAGGTTGAAAGTCAGCTCCACACTTCAGAAGCAGATTTTTAGCTCTGCAGGGAAGTGACAACTTTCTGATGTAAGAGCTGAAATTCTACTTCCAGCTGATAGCAACTGGAGGAGAGAGCAGAGGGACTCACAGGACTAAAGAACCTCCACAAAAATCAGCCCGTGGGAATGAGGAGCACTTGAGATGGGTAAAGCATCCACAGGAGGAATTAATGATGAATCTGGTTCTCAGCTTGGCAGAGCAGATGAAAAAAATCCAGTGTTTTCAAAGAGGGAAAGGGATTAACCAAGCTAACAAGACATCAGTATCAGCCGAGGAAAGGGGGTAAAGTCATGGCAGTGAAGGCAAAACAAACACAAAATGTGCCATCACAGAATTAATGCTCAGACTTTCCTTCCTTCAGGAGAAAGGAGCTGTCACCCACAAATGCACAGTGCTGAGGATGGAATTTAGGGAAATCTCTCTTTCCCCTCTACAAATCAGGTTTGCTTAAAAAAACCCCTCACCCTTTTTGCTTATTTAAATATCAACTTGAGCAAGACTGATATCACCCTCACAGAACTTGTATCTATCTTTGTATTTTGCTAATTCTGGCTACAAACTCTGATCTGCTGGGGAAGGATCCACACACCCCTTCCCTACAAAACATCTCTCAGCCTCTGGTACACCATGTACTATTTAATATACCCACAGAGATGAGTGAGGCAAAAGCTCCAGCTGAAAATTACTCAAGGAACAGTGGTGTTAATAGAAACCTGCCTGGGGGAATTAGTGCTCATCATCCCAACCTTCCTGTGCCTGCTTGGATTGGTCTCCTTCCTGGATATCTGTGTCACACTTGGGCTGCATAACTCCCTCCATCTTGTACTATTTTAGGTAATAAATGATTCAAATACCAAAAAGCATCACATTAATTTTATTTTTTTTTTTTTTTGCCAGTAGCCAGAAGTCTTACTTCCTGATAGTTACAGCAGGATTTAATGCACACTTAGTGCTTTTGAGATATAAAGTGTTATTTAAGTGTCATCATAAAGTACTCATGGAAAAAAGCCAGTTAAAAAAAAAAATCAAAGATAATTTAGCAGGGAAAATAACTTAAGCTTTTTGTAAAGGAAGGGTCTCATTTCCAAATGCTTTACCAGCAGAGGTTCCTTCTCTAGACTGTTTTCATCCCCTGATCATCAAGATGGGAATCCCACATACATTTAAATAAGATATGGTGGGGAGCACTACTGTGGCTTCTGAGAGCTCTTCAGTGAGCCTAGATCACCTTCATTACCAGAAACAAACCAAAAAGTACCTTCAACTGTCAGAAACGAGTATTTATTGCTTCAGAGTTGCCCTCATTCAGGTTCACTGTTTCTCTGCTCTGCATGGGCAAAATGATTAGATAAAAATCAGCAATTGAATTCTGTTGTTGCTGACAGAAATTCACTGCTCCAAATTTCTCTGAAATCTGTTATTTAAAGGTAATTCTTCCACTGTCTGGTCAGCTGAAGTCCAGGCCAGTTTTTAGGCACTGAAGAGCATTTTCAGTAGACAAGAACTGGTCTCCTCCCCTTCATGTGGAGTCTGTAAGGGAAATACTCAACTCTTCCAGCACAGAAGCTGAAGCATTTCTAGGTTTTTAGTGGTAACAGCAAAAAAAAAACCACCAGGAAAACCAACCAGCTCCAAGAGTACAGGATGTCCTGTCAGCCTTTGAAAGTCAGAGTAGATTAAAAAAAAAAAAAAATTCAAAATAAATCTGACCAACCCTTGCCAGCTATCACCAACCTCTAATGACAAATGGAAATACTGTGGCTTTGAGGAAATACCATTTTCTTATCTTTTGACCTGCTGGCTCCTCCATCCCACTCTAACAGCAGCCCCTTGAGAGGTGGACATGATGAAATCCAAATCAAATGTGGGGTGGTGGTTTTTTTGTTTTTTTTTTTTAAGAAATTCCAGCCCCAAAGGCGTGAGGGATACCTGGAGCAGCCACGACATGGATGTGCTCATTCCTGCCCTTTCTTCGTGCCTTTCCAAACTCCCTCTGGAAGCCCTGCAGAGGGAATCTCATTCAGCAGGGAATTAGGAAAGACCAAAACTTGGGATTTAGGGAAGACCCACGTGGTAAAAGTGGCTGCTCCAGCCTGAACCTGTGTCACACCTGAGCCAGGCACGTGCTCCTCCACCTGCAGGGCTATTTTATAAGAGTGACTGAGCAGAACTGGCGATTTTTCTTGTTAATGCCATTTCTGGTTACCATGGAGCTCTGCTGGGAGTTCAGAGCTGCTCACCCACGCCAGGCACCGAGGAACATTATCACAGGCAAGACCCTTCAAGGACTTTGCAGGAAGATAATTCAGCCCACCCAAAATGCCAATTTAAAGTTTCCAGCAACCAGCGGAGCTTGAATTTGAAGTGACCACTCGTGGGTTGGAAAGAGGGGGAGGAAGCTGGTGGTCAGCTGGGTTCATCTCAAACTTGGCACCCACGTTCATCCCAGGCTGAATATTAAACACTCTGCTGCTTTTTAAGGCTCAGAGAATGAGGAATTTGGACAGTAGAAGAAAGCAAAATAATTAATGGTGCCCTGTGCAGGGTGAGGAGTAACTAGATGATCCTTGTGGGGCCCTTCCAACTCAGAATATTCTGTGGTTCTATGATCAGCCAGCATAATTCATGAAAAGTTATCCAGAGGTGCTGTTCAGAAAGGATTATTCACAGGGCAGCACCTCCTAGTGAAGAAACAGGAGGGCAGAAGCCCTGGCAGAGAAGAGAAACTTGGGCAGGGGTTCCTCACATTCCAATATCAGATGTGGCATTAAAAAGGCAGCAAGGGAAGAAGAGGAATACGTGGTTGAGCATCACAGTCATTATTTCTTCCTTCTTTCCCATCCAGGATGAAGGATGGCAAGGATTCTCCAGTGCTTGTGGGGCTTTTGGACTGCAGAAACTACAAAAAATTCTACAGCCCTTACACAAATCGCAGCCAAACCCATGGAAAAAAAAAAAAAAAAAAGTCACAGAATGGCTTGGGTTGGAAGGGACCTTAAAGACTGTCTGGTTCCAACCACTTGCCATGGGCAGGGAAACCTCTCACCAGCCCAGGTTACCCCATCCAGCCTGGTTTTGAACACTTCCAGGGATGGGGAGTCCACAGCACCCCAGGGCAACCTGAGCCAGAGCCTCAGAGCAAAGAATTTCTCCTCATATTCAATCCAAACCTACTTCCCTTCAGTTAAAGCCATTCCCCCTTGTCCTGTCACTCCATACCCTTGTAAATGTCTCTCCCCAGGTCTCCTGGAGGCTGCTAACACCTTGTGGAACCCTTCAGAAACTATCAAAATCCACTGTGAAGCCTTGAGCAACCATAACCTGAGCAGCCAGGCAGAAAAAAAAAAAATCCCCTAACACTCCGCATCGCCGCTGGATGAAAAACTCCATTTGGAGTTTTTCCACCCCAAACCCCCAAAAGTGGGAGAATACAGCCCTCTTCCAACAGGCTAATTCACACACAAGCACTTGTGCTGGCTGTCCCAGAGCTCACACACCCCTGCCAGACTGGAAATCACCACTAACCTCTCAGAGGAAACATCTCCATGGCAAGGCACTCGCTGGAGTGGGTCAGAGGGACACTCTGCTGGTGACAGAGAGGCCAAGGAGCAAGTCTTGAGAGCCCAGCCAGTGGCGCAGCATTGATAAAACCTCACTCAAAACACTGAGCTCAGCCAACTCCAGCCTTCCATTTAAAGCATCACCCAGATCAACACCAGGCTCGTTCCTTACGATACAGACAGTAGGAGATGAAGTCTTTAAAAAGCTGTTGAATCACACCCATTCTTAAAAATAAATCAACTATTAAGAGGCTACTTTAGAGATACGTATTCCTCATTGTCCTAATTACAGAGTTGGCTGAGGGCAGCCCTTTGGAGCCTGAACCGGGGCTGCTGTCGTGCTGTTTCAGCAGGGTGGCGTGGCAGAGGAAGTTCTCCAGCAGACAATGTTCTCTCGGGGTCTGATTGTGGAGCTGAGGCAGGGCCACATGGCCCGTGACCCCTGAAAGGCACAGAATGGCTTCCATTTGTCCTTTGTGCTGTTGCGGTGGAGTCATGAACCACTGGGATGTTTAAACGGGATTTTGTAGGGTCTGGGGAGGTCTGGAGCGTGGCAAGCCTGAATTCCATCCTTCACATCCTTATGGGAGCTCAGCAGGACTTGAATTATTTTTTAAGACTATTTTTTAAGAGATAACTTTCCTTCCAAGAGTGCATCTCCAGGCAGGGTTATCAAGGCTGCCTGACTCTCTCCAGCTCTGCTTTCAGTTGGTTATAAATTCATCAAGCCCTGGCTGTTCAGGGTAGGAGTTTGCATGCTAGGCTGGGTCTGCCTGGGGCACAGTTCTCTTGGAACATGTGAATCCAACTGCTTCTCAGAAAGCAGCATGGGAATAAACACATTGTTTTGTTCAATTTCTGGTGGCTTTTTCCATTTTTTTCTTAAAGCCTTGGACCCATGATTTAGAACAAGGGCTTTAATGAGCGAGGGACAAGCTTTTTATGTCAAATTTCATTTTTGTCATCACTAAAAGTCCTGGCAAATTATAAGCCTTTTGAGAGGAGGAGAAAAAGCAGCTAAATTGCATATGCTCAACAGCCCTTAGAGTTCAGGATTTAAAACTCGAGGGTTTTGGCTTTGCTGAGGAAAATTGGAAGCAGGTATGGGGCAAGCAGGAGGTAATGAACAAGAGGCAGAGTAAAAGTCAAGGAAATGTGCGACAGCAGGGGACACACCAGGAAAATTGGTGACTGGAGGAGATTCAAAACCCAGGTTTGAAGGCAACAGGGCCAGAGCAGCAAGTTGGAAAGGCGAAAGGACATCAAGACAAAGGTGGCAAGAAGTGCTCTACGGGCTCCAACATAAAGCAGAAAATCATGGAATGGTTTGGGTTGGAAGGGACCTTAAAAATCATCTGTTTCCAACCCCCTGCCATCATCAGGGACACTTTCCACCAAACCAGGTTTCTCAAGCCCCATCCAACATTCTATAGGTTGTGCAGATCCTCATTTCACCCTTTCTCCAGCAGTCACAAGAGCCCTTTGCCAAAGCCTATTCTGTGTGTCGCGTTCAGCTCTGGAAAAGCCCTTTGCAGGCAGAGGCTGGAGCTTTGCTGCTGGAGGTTGTTTTAAGGAGCAGGATCTGCCCAGCAGCCCTGCAAACACAAACCTGCTGCTGGGCAGCCCCGACACCAGAGGCACAGAGAAGCACTTTCCCAGTAGCAGGCAGGAATTAGCAAGTTTTTCTGATTTGGGGAGTGAGAGAGCGCCAGTCAGTGTTTAATTATTGCCCCATAAAACATCCAGCTTTAGTTCCATTCTTCTGGGCTCCCCAGCGCTGCTTTGGTGGCCTTCAACCATCTGGCACCAAGTTGGGTGTTGGGCCTTGTGCTTGAGGGAAAGGGATCCGAAACTGTGGCGTTTGTGAAGCCTTGCCCAACGTTTGTCTAACCTTGGATCTGAGGATTATCCAGTTTTCCTCTGTGCTTCGAGACAGGGGTGGAAAAGCACGGGGCACAAGCAACAGCAGATGGTTCTGCCAACACAGGAATAAACTGCTCCAGAGATTTCCTGTTGGACTGGGTCCAGAGGAGGCACCAATTTGATTTGAGGGCTGGGGCACCTCTGCAGTGAGGGAAGACTGAGGGAATTGGCATTGTCCAGCCTGGAGAAGAAAAGGCTTCAGGGTGACCCTCATTGTGGCCTTTCAGTACCTGAAGGGGCTCCAAGAAAGATGGAGAAAGACTATTTACAAGGGCCTGGAGAGGCAGGAGAAGGAAGAATGGATTCCCACTGCCAGAGGGCAGGGTTAGATGGGATATTGGGAAGAAATCCTTCCCTGTGAGGGTGGCAAGGCACAGGGTGCCCAGAAAAGCAACCTGGAAGTGTTCCCATCCTGGAAGTGTCCAAGGCCAGGCTGGATGGGGCTTGGAACAACCAGGTCTGTGGAAGGTGTCCCTGCCCATGGCAGCAGGTGGAATAGGATGATCTTTAAGGTCCATTCCAACCCAAAACATTCCACAATTTCCAGCTCTAGTGAGGGGCTCTACACAGCACTAAGACTTAAATCAGTTGTGTGCCAGCAGGGGTTAAACGGTTATGAATACAAATCCCCAGGTAAATGTCCAGAACCTGCAGATGGAGGCTGCACCTCCAGTTCTAAGATTACATCAACTCCACAGGCATAAGTTTCATGCACTTTATCTCTTGTGGGGTAGAGGCTGTAGGAAAAGTCAAAACTCTGATCTCATCCTCTTCCTTCACGGGAGCTTCAAGCAGAATCTGGTAACACTCAGCTCATTTCATGCTTCAAATGAGCCTCTGCTAATGTAGCTGCAGGGGCTGGATTGGAGTATTTGAGAACTTCACCATTTGCTGGTGGGAGCCAAGAGTTCCTGCTTCTAATCAGGGGCAGAGCAGAGCTCTAAAGCCCAAAACCTCCTCAGGACCAAGGCTTACACACCACCTCTTTTCCTTCACTTTATTCACTCTCACTTTTGAGCAGGAAACAAAAGACTTTTGTCAAGTGCCTTGAGGTTTGTTAGAAGTGTAAGCAACTAGAGGTACACATTATGGAAAAGTTAACTTCAGATCTGACCCCAGCAGCCTTTCCTTCCCCTTTTGTCAGCCCACACTCTTAAGAAGGTCAGCTTTACGTGCTTTTGTCTTGTTTTTCTAGCCCTTGCCAGCTTTCCATACACACCAAGTTTTTCATACCTTGTTTAGGGTACCATAAAAGCATATGAGAGCATCTAAAAATGATGCAGAAATGGATCTATTACACTGCTTTATTCAATTTATGGCTTGCAGGGAAAGGTAATGAAGCCTGAAGAGAAATAGACAGAACAGGAGTCTACCCCTAAAAGTTACCCCTCAGAGTTCAGTTTCACATTTGCAATTCCACAGCACTTGGTGTCTATTTACCAAGACAAAAAAAAAAAAAAAAAAAAAAAAAAAAAACAAAAAAACCCACAACCCAAACTTGTTTACAATAGGATTGGTTTCATAAAAATGAGATTTTTCGGATCCCCAGCCTGGGTAGAATCCTCATTAGCAATTCCACAGTCCTGCTGTGCTTAAGACAGCTGTACTTTTAGTACGAGGCAGGTTGAACAGCCTTTTCTCCCAGTCACTGTCAAGCCAAGCGCTTGTTAGTGGTCTCAGCTCTGTCCCAAATGTGTCAAACAACTTCCACTTGCTCTGCCACATCATCCTTACAACAACTGCTGGGCACAGCAAATCCCTCTAAAAACAGTTCTTGTAGATTTAAAGGTAACAACAAGACCAGCAGAAAGGTGAAAAGGACACGCTCTGAAGCTGATGATAACAAGGCAGGGAATGTGTCTCATCCAGTTAGGGTGATCCCTGGGCTTTCCAACCAAAAACAAGTTGAGGAACAAGTCAACACCAATATTGGGGGAGGTTCAACCCTCAGCTCAGTCTTGTCCCTGGATTTCCACTTGTCTCTGACTCGGGCTCATCCCTTTTCCCTCAGCTCTTACACAACCTGGATGCATCCTGCTTTCCTGAAGCAACAGAAATGTGGCTGTGTCTCCACCAAAACATCCTTTTTCCCTGTAACCCCATATCCTTAAAGGCACTTACACAACTGCTTTGCATACTCCAAGGTCAAGCTGAGCAGGTTTTTTAAGGGATTGCATTCCCATCTCACATCAACCATGCCAGACTCTGCAACAGTTTTGCTCTTCTGTCACAGAATCCCAGGCTGGTTTGGGCTGGAAAGGACCTCAAAGACCATCTCATTCCACCCCCATCCATGAGCAGGGACACCTTCCACTAGCCCAGGCTGCTCCAAGCCCTGTCCAGCCTGGCCTTGGACACTTCCAGGAATTCAGGAGCAGCCACAGCTTCTCTGGGCACCCTGTGCCCAAGGCTTCCCCACCCTCACAGGGAAGGATTTTTTTTTTCCCTCTTATCTCATCTAAACCTTCTCTCAGCTTGAACTTATTGCCCCAGTCCTGTCACTTCTGTCACGTACCATAATTCATCAGGAAATGCTCCAGCCAAAGGATAAAGGCTCAACTGTCCAGAATTAAGGGGTTTTTCAGAAGATAAATTTAATACAACCACACTCCCTCCAGCAAATATTATCTAACATCACCACAACGCTCTGAGCATGGAAAGGGCAACTTCTAACCCTCCCCAATTCCAAGGAACTGGGGAAGGTAGATTAGGTAAAAGTGGCTTCATAATTCAAGTTGGACAGTCTGGTGTTTGAGACTGGCATTGGATAAACAAGTATTTTCTTGAGAAGAGGGGTTGTGGACTCCCTATCCCTGGAGGAGACTGGTTTCTGCAGCATGAGCTGCTGGGCTGATGTTGTGTCCATCCTGTAGCTGAGCACAACCTTTCCTCTGGTCTGCAAAGCATCTGAGGAGAGGTGAGACCCAGTTTACAGCTGCATCAGTGCAGGGAAAATCCTGCAGCTGGAGAGGAAAGGGCAATTTGTCGTTTTTTTCAGCTGGAAGTTGTGTTTGCCCTGTGGCTGCCCCCAGATCCCTGGAAGTGTCCAAGGCCAGGTTGGACAGGGCTTGGAGCAACCTGGGACAGGGCAAGGTGTCCCTGCCCATAGCAGGGAGTTGGAATGGGATGATCTTTAAGATTGCTTCCAACACAAACCATTCCATGATTCCATGAGTTAAATTTATCCCTGGATTCCAAACCCTGGGTGGGTCCCTCAGCTTCCATCTAGACTGCAAGGAAACTCCTGTAGCAGGAATGCCAGTCAGCAGTTCCCCTTTCCTTTCAGCCTTGTGCGAGGCTCTGGGATCACCTGTCAGCTCTGGCTTGCTGCAGGAAGGACTCACGTGGCACCATTACATAAACCCCACCTTCCTCCAGGGGAAAAAAGCAGCTGGGAACACCTCCTCCATCCTTGTTATCCTACTTCAAACACCCAGTGCAGAGACCACGGGAGATCTCGGAGTGACAAGATCCAGGGGCACGCAGCGCTGGGGGCCCCATCAACTTTGATTCTTCCAGCTCCTGGCACACACAAATCCAGGGGAACATTTCTGAGGATGAAGCACCTCGTTCAGTCACAACAGCAGCTCAGGAAGACTCTGACATTTGTTTTTATTTCAGTTCCAAGTGAAAGGCATCCCCAGGCTGAGCGAGCTGTCAGCCCCAAGCCTGCAGTGCACACGGAGCAGCCATTCCAGCTCTGCTGCATGGGGCATCCCTGTGTTGGCTCGTAATTAAAAACTCATTCCTTAATTCCTTTATCTTGGGAGAGGCTGCCAGGGGGCTGATGGGGCCTGAACAGCCAAACCCTCGTGTTCAAGGGAAGAATGGCTCATTTGAAGGGAATCTGTAACAGCAGGAACACGGGAATCCAGAGATTAATAAACCAACAGTCTCCATTATTAGCCCAAGGATCATTTTGCACAGGCAGACATGAAAAGATATCAATTTCAAGCATGTTTGTGTTGATGTGTGGAGGCTCTGACTATTCCAGATCCCAACCCAACACTTTTCTGCAAATCCCTATCACCATCAACACCAGCAGACACAGACCTGTTGGTACTGGTGGGACTGGAGCAGCAGCAGTGCTCTGGAGCAGAAGGAAACTGCAGCTGAACCCATGGTGGGCAGAGAAAGGAAATCTGGGTAGTGTAGCAGTAGAGGCAAACACTGGGAGAAACTCTGCAACACTAAAAGGAAAAGCCCAGCACTCATTCCTTTACTCTTAGCTGATTCAGCCAGGTGATTCAGCCACCTAGCTTGGTTTAAAAAACAACAACAACAACAAAAAAAAAACAACCACACCACAAAAAAAAAAACAACCCACAACAACAACACCACCACTCCAAATAGTCTTAGGGACAGTTTGACCAGACAAGGCCTTGTCCAAGTGTTCTGATCCAGGGTATGTTCCTCAGCATGCAAGAAACCACCTCTGACAGACTCACTTGGAGCCACCACTGAAAACAGGCAGATAGACCCAATTTGGGATGCAAACATATCCACGGCCAGAGCTGGACCTGGAGCAAGGATACTTGTTTGACTCCCTAACAGAAAATAAGCACAGGCAATTCTTAACAGAAATGGGTTCAAACTTCTTGTTAGGACTAGAACAAACCTTTTGCATAACACTGTTGAAATCCTAATGAGACATCAGATACAGACACTTCTCCTTGTCACGCCAGAGTCACCACCAGATTAGGAAACAAAGGAGGGCCAGGGCAGGGTTACCACATTAAGGAGCCTGACCACATTCAAAGGAATCCAGGAAATCACCCGAGGAGTCCTCTGGTCTGTCTGTGCAGGTGAAAGCCTCCAAAGCCAGCAGGGTAATTGCCTGCAGAAGCTCATTGTTTTAGTGCTAAAGCAGCAGCTGGTGCATAAAAGTTTTAAGCCTTTCAATTATGAGTAATCTGAGAGCTCATACCAAGCTCCAGCCTGTTTGCTCTAGACTTAAACCTTCTGTTTATCACCTTAAAGCAAGACAAGAATGAGCCTGAGCATCAGCTCACCTCCCTCACAAGCAAGTGCGTCATCTCTCCTACAGGAGAGGGGGAAGAGAGTTATTTGGGGAAATGCCAATATTTAAATCTATTGAAAGAATGTTCTGAGGTGTGGGATGGCTATTGTTATTCCTGAGGTATCTTGGAGGAGGCCATCAGACACTTCTGATCCAGCAAGTTCCAGAGAAGCAGCCAAAGCTGTGGGTTTGCTCACCATGAATCTTCTCAGTCATGGAACGGTCTGGGTGGAAAGGACCTTAAAGATCATTCCCATTCCAAGCCTCTGGATGAGCAGGGACACCTTCCACTAGCCCAGGTGGCTCCAAGCCCCATCCAGCCTGGCCTTGGACACTTCCAGGGATCCAGGGGCAGCCACAGCTTCTCTGGGCACCCTGTGCTAGGGCCTCCCCACCCTCACAGGGAACAATTCCTTCCCAATATCCCATCTAACCCTGCCCTTTGACAGCAGGAAGCCGTTCCCCCTTATCCCCAATCCCTTAAGAACCCATAGAATTTAAGACAAGGCCCAGTAGCATCAGCACCATTCCTTTGTAGATTCACAGCAACTTTGGAATTTAAACCCTTTTTTGACTGATTTTATGCTACTTTGGGTTCTGCTTTATCTAGAGCAGGAGGGATTTCTGAAGAGAGAAACTGTGCTCTCCTCATCGGTGCTGCAAGATTATTAACCTTAAAGCAAGCAGCTCTGGGAGGCATTAGAAGTCAAAAAATGGAAATGCCAACTCCATCATCATCATCACATGGGGGTTTTCTTCCTTCCTCAACGACCAAATCTAAGCACTGGAGCAGGGTCCCAGTGAGGTAGGAGAATCTCCCACCCTTCACTCTCAGCAAGCTGACCTTGCTTTTAAAAGCCACCTTGGAGCAGAACCAGAGATCCCCCAGACCTCCCTCTCCCCGTAATTGATTCCCTGAATCACATTTCACTGTTTGCTAATGGGAGATGCCAATCTCCTCGCCCAAGGAATTAAGGGCACTTTCCCTTCAGCACGGCAGGCACAGCCAGGGGAAGGCACAGCCCTGCTCCAGACTCCTCCATCCTGCACAAATTAGGAATAATCACATTGTGAGAAGTGCTGCCCATTTCTGCCATTGTTGCTGCTGAGAGCACCGGTGACTCACGGCTCGGAGTGGGCCCAGACAACAGCTCCTGGCCCTGAGAAAAAAAAAAACTTAAAAACAAGCCTGGAAACTCACCTGGAGTGACCCCAAAGGCACTTCTGGGTAGAAAAGGGCCAAAGTGATGCTGGTGTTGTGATTTGATCTTTTAAGACAGCCAAGATCTCAAAGATTTCTTCCCATTTCTTCTCCCACAACTTCCATTACCATCCCACCCCCAGCTTTTTACCACCAGCTGGTTCCACAGGGAGAGCAGATATATAGAAATATTTATTCCCTTTCAGCCTTGTAGCATAAGATAAAACAGAAGGGGTTGGCAAGGCCTTGGTAGAAAATTTTATATATATATAAATAAAATAAATATATAAATTTTATACATATATAAAAAATCTGCTGCCAAACCCCTCTGTTTTATCTCACTTATGTATTTTAACCCCTCTTTCAAGAGGGCTGCAGACAGTCCCAGCACACACACACACCTTCCATAACAGATTTCCAGCTTCCAAGCACTCAGAGTTGGAGCAAGTGGCATTTCTGACAGCTGCAGATCACAAGCTTTCCTTTCAGATTTTGTTTCTAAATGCTGTCAAATCAAAGGAAATGCTGCCTTGCCTGCCAGGAGATAGAGATCAGAGGCAGACAATACAAAATCTGCCAGGAGAGCTGAGGAAAAAAAAAATCCAGTCCATTTGCAGAGAACATGGCCAAGTTATGAAGTCGTTTCTTGGGATTTGAGTTTGTGGTTTGAGTTGTGGGTTTTGTTTGGTTTGGGGCTTTTTGTTTCGTTGGTTGGGTTTGGATCAGTTTTGTTTTTTTCACTCCAGGATGCAAATTCTGTTTACAACAGACAGGAGATTCCAAGAAGCACTGGCAGAACATAGAATCAACCATGTGGGTTGGAAGGGACCTTAGAGCCCATCCCATTCCATCCCCTGCACAGGCAGGGACACCTTCCACTATCCCAGGGTGCTCCAAGCCCTGCCCAGTCTGGCCTTGGACACTTCCAGGGATCCAGGAGCAGCCACAGCTTCTCTGGGCACCCTGTGCCAGGACCTCACCACCCTCACAGGGAAGGATTCCTTCCCCATATCCCATCTATCCCTGCCCTCTGGCAGTGGGAAGCCATTCCCTGTGTCCTGTCCCTCCATCCCTTGTCCCTACTCCCTCTCCAGCTCTTCTGGAGCCCCTTTAGGCCCTGCAAGGGGCTCTGAGCTCTCCCTGGAGCCTTCTCTTCTCCAGGTGAATATTCCCAGCTGTCCCAGCCTGGCTCCAGAGCAGAGGGTCTTGAGCCCTTGAAGCAGCTCCATGGCCTCCTCTGGATTTGCTCCAGCAGCTCCACATCCCTGTGATGTTGGGGATTCCAGAAATGGACACAGCACCCCAGGTTACCTTGGGGATAGGTGAGCACCACTCAGCAGGAAACACTGATACCAGACAGTGCTGTTTGCCCACCCAAGTACCTGAATCCAAGGCAGACAGGCTATCTGCATCCAAGGGGCTTCCTGAAAAGGCTCAACAAGGATTTGAGCAGCTTTCCCTGCCCCATTCCACACGTTATCTGAGGCATCTTAGCAGAACATTGACTCTCCTGCTGCTGTCATGACCGTGGTTTTCTCACCAAGAACCCTCCACCTCACCTCAGGGCTTTTAACAAGCGACAGAGATTTCAAACAGAGCTCCAAACCCCTGATGAAAACCAGACAGGTCTTTCAAAGATAGAGCAACCCCCAAATTTGCATTTCCCTTTGTGCTGCCTCTTGGTGACCTGCATTTCACAGAGCCCACAGCAGCACGGATGAGGTAACAGCAGCCCTCCCCAAAACCAAAAACATCCAGCTGGGATTCCAGCAGCTTTCCCAGGCAGGAGCAGAGCTGGTCCCTGAGGATGGGCATGGTCACCCTTGGGAGCATCGTGGCTTCACATCAAAGCTCCCAAACAGCAGCCAAATTGCTGAACACAGACATGAAACACAAGAAGTGTTAACCAAGGCTAGACTGTGGCTTGCTTTCTGTCCCGGAGCCACTCTCAGCTGCTCTCTGGGGCATTAAGTTTAGAGCACTGCAACTGGGAAGCTGGATGCCAGTTGGAACAGGGAGCTGGTGCTCTCTGCAGGGTTCCTGGAGCCTCCCAAAAAGGTCCTATCACCTGCAGGCATCAGGGGGGAGCCACTCCAACCATTAGCAACACCAGCTTGAGTCCCTCTTCCAGGTGGGAAAGGGACCAAGACGTTCCTCCAGTGTCCCACAAGGCATTTCCAACACCATCAGCAGATTGTATCTACCCCAGAGCCACCCAAAAGCAGCCAGGCCCCTCCAGGCTGCAGCTGTCACATCCCAGCTCCTTCAGACCGGCAGGGATGTGAGGGGAGTTGTGAAATGAGGTGTCTCTGCTGTCCCTGTGACCTCACCACATCCAAATGGGTGTCAGATCCTGTTTTTTCAGCCTCACCATGGCTGCACGCAACCACCCTGGCAGGGGCTGGGAATGCCAGAACCTCCTCATGGACACTTCAGAGACAGGGAGCCATCTCCACTGATTTTGGGAGGCAGGATATTGAGCAGATACCCTGTGAAATGAGGAATCCCAGCCTGATCCAAGTCCAGGTGTGCCCAAGCCAGAGAAAACAGCCGTGGACACACAGCAGCAGCATCCCCACAGCTCCATCTCCAAGAGCTTTGCTGCCTCTCCGTTCACAGTTTGCTCCCTTTTATAAAACACAACTGATCCAGAGTACGTCCTTAATCTGAGGTCTGTCCTTTAATTCTAACAATAAAGGCACCAAAAAAAAAAAAAAAAAAGGGTTTTAAAGCAATCAAACAGCACCTGTGCCAAGGGCTCCTTGTTAAACTCATCTCCACTCAGCCTCTCCTGCGTGGGACAAAACACAAAGGTCACTCATTACCTGCAAGGTCTCAGAGCAATCGTTCTAATGGAACAGCAGGGATTCTCCTGAAAAGGAAAAGTCACGTCCAAAGCAGTTGTCTACTGGAGGAGCAGTCAGGAAAAAGAATCAGAGAATAAGGGTTTGCCCTGACTGAACTTTTTAAGCAAAACTTCAGCAGTCCCAGCTGGTAAAGGAGCACAGCAGGTTTGGTGGCGGTTTCCAAGCTTGAGGTGGAGAAAGTAAGAGTCTAGGGAGAGAATAAACCAAATTTTTAAAGTTGCTAAACTCATGACAGGAATCTGGGCTACAGGCAGCTGTAAAGCTGTTTTATGTGAAGATGCAAATCAAGTTAAAATCACTGAATTGCGGAGCAGAGACAGCCCCTGGTGCAGCAGTCCTGGAACTCAGAACTGAGGCTGCCCAGAGCAGAGCAGCTGCACCAGGTACCTGCAGGAAAAACTCCCAATTTCCAGACTCCCTCCCACCAGACACCTTTAGCACACAGAGTTCAGGTGTTCAGTGGCTGCACAGCTCCGAGTGTCACCTACTCGAAGGCTCCCAAAGCTCAGCAAACCCCTTGACAACAAAAACTTCTCAGATTACATTTTGTTCTACTAAAATAATTCAAATTTGAGTTGTTCCACATCAGAAATCCTGCTATTTGCAATCAGTGCTAAGCCACTTCTCAGAAAGAAAAAAAAAAAAAAACAGGGAAAATTTTTCCTTTTTCTCTGCAAACTGATGCTTCCTTCAGCCCCACATGGGTCTGACGAGCAGCTTATCTGCAGCTCAGTGGTTTTCCTTGTGGTGAAGGCTAAGGAGGAACAAACCAGTGTCTGTGCCGTTCCTGTCAGGAAACATCTTCCAGAGAATCAGGCAGTTTGAAAATAATCCCAGTCTTGTTAAGATACAATTTAGACATCAACACAACCATAAAAGAAAATCAAATCAGTGTTTTCCCTCAGCGAGTCATTTTTCCTCACATCACAGGCTGTTAGCTGCACTGTTCAGGTGACATTTCACCTGATGGAACAGAGCAGGAGTTGCAATAACATCTCCCCCAGGGGCCATTCCCCTCACCAAAGGAAGGAAAGCAACGCAGAGATTTGGGAACGAGAGGAAAACAAAAATACCTGTACAAACAAAGAGCAAGCGAATCCCAGTACCTGCCAGCGTAGGAAGAGCAAAGACAAGGTTGGAGCTGCATCACATCAGTCACTTTTATCTTTTCTCTGCACCCACCTTTGGCCTAGGACTGCCTTGGCCAAGCCCAGGCAGACGCCAGCAGCGCCAAGCTCTTGCCCACATCAGCCTTGCCAACCACGAGCCCTGTGCCCAGTTTGTCTGTGCCAGCTTTGCAAACTTTGCAGAGTCATGCAAAGCCAGGGACCTGCCTGCCTTTTATTTTATCAGAGAAATGCCTGTCCCAGTGCACGGGGTTAAGATTCCAGCCACGATCAACGTGAGTCAACACCGGCAGCAGAGCAAAGCCGAGGAGCGCATATTTCTCAGCCCTCTCAGATCCAACAACTGCTCTCAGTTTACACAGCAATTATTCAAATCCCATTTGTCACACTGGAAAAAAAAAAAAGAAAAAAAAAGGCAGCAAGAAAGCAACAAGCTGGGTGCTCAGTGCAGGCCAGCTTTCCCTATGAGCCTTCTCATCAGGATTTGATGCTCAGCTGGCTCCAAAATCCAATTTCAGAGCAATTTCGCTATGTTGTGTGGCTGCATAATCAGTGCAGCATCATTAAGAGGAAGGCACGAGTTTATTTTCTTTTTAAATCAGGATTTCTTTGCCCTCCTAGATGAGTTTTGATATCATGCTTAGCAGGGAACCAGAGATAAGCCCCGTGCCGGGTGAGAGCTCTGATGTTTTTATAAAGCATCTTTCATAAGGCAGCGAGGCAGACGTTAAACAGGAAGCGTTTATTGACTTTAAACTCACTCCATAAAACATTTACAGGGACAAGAGGAGAAACAGGAGCTCCCAACAACCCAGTTAAAACAAAGATGAGTCCGTGCATTGTTCTAGATCTCAAACACTCCTGGAAAAAGTGAAACAAAGGGAGCCATCCCAGTCAGGGCTTATTAATCCTCAGTCATTAAGGTTGCAGTTATCTCCCGTTGTCCTTTAGATAACGAGCTGGGAAAAAAATCACTTCAATATCTGAAAATGGCCATGGAAATGTTACAAATAGAGCAGGTGGAGGAGAAAGAGAAGCTGCAGTTGACTGAGCCACGCACTTACTGCAGGGTTTCAAAGACTTTGGAGGAAGCTGAAGACTTGTTTAGCCTGGAGAAGAGGAGACTCAGAGGTGACCTTATCATTATCTACAATTTCCTGAAAGGTGGCTGTAGTCAGGTGGGGGTTGGTCTCTTTCTCCAGGCAGCAGCTGACAGAAGGAGAGGACACAGTCTCAAGTTGCATCAAGGGAAATATAGGTTGGATATTAGGAAGAAGTTTTTCATGGAAAGAGTGATTAAGTACTGGAATGGTCTACCCAGGGAGGTGGTGGACTCACCATCCCTGGGTGTGTTTAAGGGGAGACTGGATGTGGCATCTGGTGCCACGATGTAGTTGAGGTGTTAGGGCTGGGTTGGACTCGATGATCTCAAAGGTCCCTTCCAACCTACACGTTCTGTGATTCCTGTGACTCCCTTTTCCAAGAGAACCAAGAAGGCAATTGGGGTCAGTTTGGCACTTAATCAGCACCCTGTTAAATCAGCAGAAATTGGCCCTCAACGGGCATTCCCCAGAGGGACATTAAAGGTCCAGAGCCTTCAGCCTCCTTATACACCTGGCTCTGATTTCAGTCAACACCTCTCCTCCAAAAGATCCTTAAAATGTTCTCGTATCCTCGAGTTACAAGCTTTGGGAATCTTTTCATTACCAGCTATGAGTACTGAAGGTCTGTCTAGGTATTTTTTAAAAGAATATTTAAGCTTTTTTTTCCCTTATTAAGTTAACCAAGGAGATGTTCTATACTGGCATCCAGCAGTGCAACCCACTCCCAGTCTAGCAGGGAAGTGTGGAAATCTCCAGACCTAATTAAAGGCATTTCCCATGAAATGTGACGTCCCAGGAAATACTTCAGATGCTCTTGGCCACCACACAAATTGCATCCCCTACCTCCTTCTGAGGTTGCTGACAGAGGCCTCATCTCAGCTCCCTCTTTGCTACCTTCCTCGTGCTGATCCAATCAATCTCGTTGCTTAATTGAATTGAAACAATTGAGATGTTTAATTAAATTGGAGCAGTGGCTCCTGACCAGCCCTCGGCTGAGGGGCTCAAAAACTTCCCACTGTCATTTTGGGGGCCACAGCTGGGCACTATCAGCTAAGATGCTGAGAATGCCTGTTACAGGTATCCCACCTCAAATATCCTATTTTGGATTGGTCTGCAGGCTCCCACGTGTTATTAATCCACCCTTTGCCTCGATGGATGCAGCCCCAAGCCCTCACACCCCCACACCAGCAGGCACTACGTTTTTCAAAACATATCCATTTCTTTCTAACCCAGTGCAGATTTCTGTGTTTTGTTCTATTCATTAGCTGCAAATGAAGGAAGGGCTCCTATAGTCACACAAAGATTAAAACAAAACCAAAAACCAACAATGCCTGACATCTGGAGGCTTTGGCCTTAATTCCAGTGATGGGAACAGCTGATGTAATTTGCTTTTTTGTTCTGGGAACATCCATCCACGAGTCCCAACTGCACAGAACTTTTTAGGAAGAACCACACAGAGATGAGAAAACCCTGGGCACAAGAAGGACTCAGCCCCTTGCCAGGGCTTAGGGGGAGATACCTGGAGGGATCTCCAAGTGTCCTACCATAAAATCCCACAGCAGACCCAACTCCCATCTTGTCCACACACCAGGTGTGTGGCTGGAGGCTCCTCACTGAAAAGAAATCCACACACCACTGGAGCTGCTGAGCCATCATTCCCAGTCCCTCCAATTCCCACTCTGGTGCTGGTTGCAACCTTCTTTCCACAGAAAGCCAGCTCCCTGCTTGGGAATTCCCCACTTTAATAAATAAAACAAGAATGAAAAAGATTTGTGAGCTCACTTTTAATAACAAACAGGAGGATGTGGCTTCTTTTTCCAAAGAACCAACAGTTTGAGGTCTCATGAGAACACCTCCCTCCACTTTTACCCAGACAGGCCTCAGATAGCCAGACCAGAGGCTAAAACATGTTTCTCACTCTTATCCTATTAAAAAACCCCACCCTGTCCCAGTTTCCCCCAAACCAACATCAAGGTACCTCACACCAGTCCAAGGGCCAGGAAATAAATAAGAATAGTCCCAGGCACAGCTTTGATGTGATGGGATTCCCTCCTGTCCCCTTTCCAGACCAGGAGAAGCCTTTGACCAACCTGGAACTCATCCTATCCCATTCCCACTCCTTTGGTAACATAGACAAGGAGGTTTCCAACACCCACCCTTGGTTTTGCCAGGGAAAAAATCCTTCCCTGGGTTAGAAATCCAGGAAGTCATTGAGACTCCAGCTTCACTTCCTTCCCTGCCTCCACTTCGCTGATGGGGCTTGGGATTAAAGATTCTCACTTCCTCAGAAATGTTATTTACAGAAGTAAAGTGGAGTGAATCATCTGGATTTGGTGGAACCCAAGTGCCTTTGGGCCACCTACTCCCATTAAATACAGTTAGGATTGGCCAGGGGGTTAAATAGGGGAAGATTTGGGCCTTGGCTTTTGGGGGTGGGTGATAGAGGCCAAGAAAAAAAGCAGGTCATGCACAGGCCTTGTGCCATCAAGGCATTGTTTTAGGCCAGAGGTAAGATTTTTGTCTGTTTTTAAGGAAAACCTTTGCAGCAGAGTGGAGCTCCACCCATGGTCACCCACCAAAACCAGAAACTGAGAAGCTCAGGGTTAAAATCCGCCCTTTATCCAAGCCCTTTGCAGGGAAGAGAGCCCAGCTGGGCACACTGAAGTAGAAGATTCCCAACCACAACTTCCCTGAAGGGAGCTCCTCCATCACAACTCATTTATGGAAGGGAAAACTGTCTTTTCTGCTCCCTTGGGGAGCCCACCTGAGGTTCCATCCTCCCAAAATATGGGGACAGACACAGGAGATTGGGAGGGAACAAGGCCCTCAGCAGGGAGACCGTTCAATATTCTGGGTGAGTTCCACAGCTCACAGCTGCTCAGCAAATCAATTATTGCTCTGAAGAGCAAACTGTGGGCAATTTCAGGGCCGTATTTTCTCCCAGGCCATGCAGAGAGAGGTTTTGCAGCTCCTGGGAGGAGGACACGGGCACTTTGCTCCCCTACAGCTTTTCTCCAGAGCAGAGGAGACAGGGGTAAGTCAGGGTCCCTGGGCAGGAGTTCCTCTTTTCAAGAGGAAAGTCCTAAGCAGAAAGAGGAAAAAAAAAAAAAAAAAAAAAGCCACAAAAAACCCCACTGAGCAAAAAAGTAAACAAAACTGAGTCTTGGATGGGTGGTTTACAGAATAAATCTGAGCTCCAGAGCAAGAGACGCACACAGGTGGGCACAGGAATCACTCAATACCTGCTACTTGATAAAACACACCTGAGCCTCTCCCAGAAAGCATCTCTCACCTCGTTTTAGATGGGAAATCCACATCAGCAGCCTCGGGAGCTGGGGGTATTTTCCTAGACCTGCCAGGAGATTTTTTTTCCATAGAACTCATCTAAACCTGTACCCCAGGCTGAAGACATTGACTGAAAAAGGGAGCAGATATTCAACCCTCTTCTACTTTGAAATTGCCACCTGGTGGTTTCCCACATCCCTCATTCTTTCCCTTCAGAGGAAACTGTATCCATCAAGATCTGTGCAGGACAAACAGGCACCCAGAGAAGAGAAACCACTCCTAAACCAACAAATTTCCCCATTTCTCACCAGCAGCACTCATTCAAAGGGGCTCTTCAGCCAGAGGCCAAAGTGAGTGGAATAATCATCACACAGGGCCCATTCCCATCCTTCCTTCATCTCCCCCATCTCCTGGAAGCTGCTCCAAGCCCCTCAGTGAGGCTTCACACAGATGGTGGCCTCATCCCTGGTGATGAGGAGCTCACAGCTCCCTTCACACCTGGTTTATTTCATCCCTTTCCAGCCCAGTCTCTCATTAGGAATTCCGTGGAGTCCATACCCTTGGCTTCTCCTGGGGAGGGAAATCTTGCTCCCTCCAGCTCATCCATCACCCTGCCCACAAACCTCTGCTCCCACAGCAGGATTTCTTGAAGAGCTTTCTTGGCCATTCCTTCCAAGAACGGCACGGAAATTTCTTCCCAGAAGCTCCTGGCAGCAGCTTCCTTTCCTCCCAAGGAGCACAGCTGGAGATGCCACAGCTCCAAGGGGGAAGGGACACAACCTTTCACCACCTTGGCTTCCCCCCTGCCCCAGCTGTGCTGGAGCCTCTCTGCCAGTGGTGTTTTATTAATTAAAAATACAAGTTGGTTGCAGGATGCTCAACAGGGTGGGGTGGTTTGTTTTGTTTTTTAACAGCAGCTTAATAGTGGAAAACCTTTCAAGAAATACACACCCCCTGCCTCAGTCTCTGGGTTCCAGGGGAATAAATTGATGTCTCACCTCTGTCCCTTTCATTGTTTCACACCATCCCACAGCTTTGCTCGTTCACCCTCCTCCCTTTACAGCAAGGTCTCCACAGTCAGCACCCCTGAATGGTGCTTTTACTTAGAAAAGGCAACCAGGACTCCTCAGGAACAGATTTTAAAAAACCTTAAGTCTTCAAAAATCAAAATAAATTAAAAAGACCCAAAGAGAAGCCTTTAACTGAGCTGCTCAACCGTTTTCAGCTTCACTTGCATCACCTCCCTTGTCTCCCCTCACTTCTAACAGCCACAAAGAGACAAAAATAATCAGCAAAAGACAAAATTAATCAGCCAAAGACAAAAATCAGAACTCACCTTGCTGGACAGAGAGCCCATTTCCATGAGGCAGGACCTCCTTTGACTCACTTTTCCTCTTCCCAGGGCTCAGGGGGTGGAGGATGCAGCCCCTCTCTCTCTCCTCCTTTTCTGCTGGCTCCCAGAGGGGTCACCCCATTCATCACCACAAAACCTGGAAAAACAGCTCCTCTCCACCCCGGAGAAGAGGGCACACAGTAAAGAGGTCAGGGCCTCTAACGAGGGTGGGGAGGAAAACGAGCTCTCCACCCACCCTCCCCTTTACCCTCAGCCATTTCTCATAAAATCATTTACACTTTGGGCTGGGGGAAGCTCCTCAGCTGCCTGGCTTGAAGCTCAGAGGTCCAACAGCCCTGGAATGACAAGTTTGGGGAGGTTAATATTAAATTATTTAGGCAGTGTTAACCCTCCAGGCAGGGAGAAGGATCCCTGAGGAGCAGCTGGAGATGTTCAGTTTGGTGTTCTGGGGGTGATGTTCCTGAAATTGTCCTGGAGTTTGGAAACACCCTTGGAGCAGGGTGGGATAGGGGCACAGGGGTGGGGAGAGGTTGCACAGGTGGTGATGGGGAAAATGGGTTCACTTGGGCAGAAAAATGGCTTTCTGCCAGAAATTCTTCCCCCATGGATTGGAGATGTTGAGAAAAGCCACAGGGGGTGATAACTAGAGGTGAACAGCCTCCAAAAGGTCTGGGAGCTGTGGCTGTGAGGTGTTTTGGGGACTCCCTAATAGGGAGACCTTAAAACATACAGTTAGGTTTGCTTTTAGTTCTTATTTCCCTGTTTTTTCTTAGTGTTATCCCCAAGGGATGCTCTTGGGGGTTGTAATGAGGATGTCTGATAAAGGCCCACACTGCTGATGCTTCCCAAGAATAAATTCTTGCCCTGATATTCTTCATACTTTGTCTCCTATAAATAAAATAAAATGGGAAATTTTGAGGAATCATATTAAAAATAACGGGTTATTATCATTACAGACTCCATATCTCAGGCAGAGACTTTAATATCATATTTTGAGGAGAGGGGAAGAAAAAAATACACACCCAAGCACCCATTTGGGTGACATTAAATGACACAGGACTCATACTTCTGTGTTATGGGACCTAAGGATGTGTTACCAGGTGCAAATGTCCATCACCTGCTCCTTACCCTGGGTCTGAAAAAAATATTCAAAAACCTTCCTTGCAGTTGCAAATCTTTACCACAACTGTGTTTTAACCTCTCTTCACTTTGATCTGCTCAGTTGCAGATATCAGAGCCTTCCACTAGAAGGAAGTTACTTGGTTTTTTTGTTTTATCCTCAGTGTAAGGTTTTTGTCATTCTAGTTTTGATTCCTGCAGGAGCTGACCCCTCGACTGGCACCTCCCTGGCTGAGCATCTGTGCCCAGGCACGGGGAGGGCACATCCTTCGAGCCCTTGGCTTGGCAGAACAACCCCTAATTAACAAGAAATGCAAGAATTCCACTGTGAAAATAGTTTCCACCCAGCATGGAAATGAGCTCAGCTCTGGAGCACGCTGGGGGTGTGCTGCTCATTTGCAGTGGGGTGGTTGGGCTCAAATCAGAGATCAGGTCACCCATCAAGGGGGGTTTCCTCTGGCTGGTCTCACTTCCAGTCCCTATTTGGGGTCTGTCTTGCAGCTTTCAGTGGCAAGACCAATAACTTCATGTGAAAAGCAGAACACCTTTCCTTCAAGAGACTCTCTGATGATGCCACCACAAATCTCAGCAGCTCTGCTGGGACCAGAAGGAACATTTAGCACCTTCAGCAGGACAGAGGGGAGCCACAGCCCCAGTCCCACCCTGCTCTCTGCAGGCACATGGAACACGTTCTGCTGAAGCTGATATTTGCAGGGATTTCATCCCGAAGCGCAGCAAACTTTATATTTATTATCCTTCTTATTTGGGGCACTCCAATGGATTTGTTTGGTTCATCCCAGTTCAGCAATCAGAGAAATAATTCAACTGATTTTTTATTACCAGGTAATGAGGGAAACAGGCAGAGGATTTTTAATTTTTTTCCCCTGGAAGCCAGTTTCCTAAGGAAATGAGGCCTATTCCATCAAGCTGTGTGGAGGGGGAGGTCAAACAGTCACAGTCTCGGGGAGTGCAGCCTGCTGAAGGTGCCACATTTTTGAGGTGAGAGGTGGGAACAGACAAGGCTCCTTTTCTCTCTTCTGCAGCTTAGCGCTTGTGAGACAGAGCCTGAGGGTGTGGAGCCAACATTGGCTGAACTTGGAGGCTTCAAAAACACAACATTCTTTACAGACAGTTGGGAGTGACCACATTACTGAGGACATCAAGCCTTTTATAGAGCTTCAGGAAGCCACACGGAGCAATGCCATTGTCAATCATAAGGAGAACTTCCAGTGGATCTCTTGTGAGATGAGAACTCAGCCGTGAGACTCTTATCCATGTGATAAGGACAGGAGTTAAGCTTTCTGTTGTTCCCTGAACTCCTCATTTCCCTCTTCAGCTTCACTACACTGCCCTGGAATGGATAAATCCTGGGAGCTCCCTGAAGGAGAGGCACTCAAGCACTTAAGAGCAATGCACATTTACAAAACCTGGATCCTGTAATAGCTCCCCGTGCATGCAGGGCCATCATCTCAAATGGCAACAGCACAAGACAAGTTAATAATAGTCATTGTTCCAAGATTAAATTAGGTAGACAGGAATGATTTTTGCAAGATTCATAATGGTTTTAATGATACTATTTAGTTACCAAGAACAATATATCTTTTCTATTCATGAGTTCCTGGAAATCGGGGATGGTAGGGGTTGTAAAATACATTTTTAAAGGCAGAGTTGTGAGCTGCAGCCTCTCTGCAAGTTTGGTTGTATATTATCTTGAATTGTCTTTATCCAGTAAAGAGATGCAAGACGTGGATGGGAACAGTGGGTCTGTGCATGGCATCTTGGGGAAATTTGGCTTTTGAGCCAGCAGCCAGACTCTGGAGCAATTTGAGGCCAGGTCAAATCCCAGAGAACACTTGCAGCCACCTTGCTGTCATTGCTTTAGAGGAAGTGGTGCCATCATGACACAGTTTGGTGTCGAGGTGTGGCTGCAGCCTATCCTGGACCCACCCAGCAGCTGGCCAGCCCCACTTGTGTCTCCCAGTGTGGCCCTCAGGACACCCTGAGGGTGACATTTCACCTCACCAGATGTGGTGGCAAGAAAGGCCCAAGGCTGGAAGTGAGAGAGGAGCGTGGTGCTCTCAAACTGGACTTGCTTAGGGCTGCGAAAACTGGGACACGCTGGGCGCCCTGCACCAGAGGAAACATTTCTTTCTTCTGAACTGTCAGCAGAGGCGTTTTCCTAGAAAATCTGCAGCGTTTTGTGCGGTGCATTCTCTCTGAACCCATAAAACACCAGAGGATCTCCAGCTGCAGTGACGCTGCTCAGTCACAGCGCTGGCGTTTGGCACCATCCTCGCCCTGCTGGGAATTATTTCAAAAGGCAGTTTGCCATGGAAATGCACGCTGGGGTGGCCTGCAGCAGCAACAGATGGACGTGGGATCAC
Source organism: Phylloscopus whistleri (assembly GCA_017589585.1). Lineage (NCBI taxonomy): Eukaryota > Metazoa > Chordata > Aves > Passeriformes > Phylloscopidae > Phylloscopus > Phylloscopus whistleri. Next base: position 328,943 of record JADMLD010000605.1, on the reverse strand, counting down.
ATCAAACCAGGCCTGAGGGCTCGTTCCTCACGCTGGTCCCTGTTAGAGACACCTGGATTCACGGCTGGGTCTGAACCAGCAGACACACAGTGGGTTGGTTGCTCCACCAGTGCGAGCCCAGTTGGGTGAGAGCTGAGGAAAAATATTTGGGAAGAAGCACAGAAATGTCTGGGAGAGCAGCTCACCGTGTCTCCACAATGTCAGATCAGTCTGTCCCTTGATAGGACAGCCAGGTCACTGTTGAGACCCAGCTTTACCAATATCAAGGGATCACAATGATTTTTGTGCTGAAAAGCTGGGATTGTGCAGGTGGGTTTGCCAAGGCAGGTGATTTTTTTAGGGAACTGGATATCCGTCCTTGGCAAAAAAGCAGCAGGAGGGAAGGAAAAGTGACAAGGCTGAGACTGGTGAGGAGCATGGCAGACACAAGCTCTGACTTTGGAGCAGGGAAACAATCTCCATGTGGTTTGGAGATGCAGGGAATGACAGAGGAACATCTGTGACTCCCAAAGTCTTCTTTTCATCACCTTTCAGCACATTCTGCTGAGATTTTGACAACATTTGTCCCAGTTCTCAGCCCAGTCGAGGCTGGGAGTGAAGACACCCAGCTTTCAGCTCCTTCTGGGAACTCACACCTTCTCCCAAGAGCAAAACCAACTTGTTTGTGTTCCAGGAACCCAAATAAACATTTTCGTGGAAGGCTGCTGGCTGAACGTGTCAGTGGGGACATCTCCTCACACCACCCTTCCCTGGCAGGATCAGAGGATGTTGTATAAGGCTGTGTGTAGATTCGTCAGCAGCTTTTAACCAGGAAAACTCCTTTTCTAATTTCATGATTAGATTGAAGCATATCATTCCAAAGCTGCTTACAATAGGAAAAAAAGAATTACAGAGAGGAAGTCACAATAAAATTGTTCCTGACAACATGCACAGGAGGGTGTAACCCTCTCATGGTGGGGATTTTGAGGTTGTCCTGTGCAGGGCCAGGCCATGTGGGTCCCTTCCAACTCAGAACATTCAATGATTCTACAAAAAAATTTGCCTTTTTTTTTTCCCACAGCCAAGAAATTTATATTTTTTTCTGTGATAGACAAGTCACTTCAGCCATCAGCTGCCGAGCCCTCTTAGCAGGGTCCAAACTGAGCAATTTCAGTTGGGTTTTTTTGACTGAATACCTTTTAAGATCTTCCCCTTTTCCCAGTGAGGGCTAAGCCCAAATTTCAGTAAATAATATGAAATTTCATTTTAGAGAAGACAAGGAGGCAACACTCAGTAAGTGCTGGTGGGAACAGCCCTGTGCTAACTCTGTCTCCAAATTCACTGGGGCTGTTGGAAATATCAGTAATGCAGAAGGCACTGGAAAGGTGAAGGATCTTATCCCAGAGAGTGCTCACAGGGTAGATTTGCAGGCAAAAAATGGGGGAAATTTTTCTAAAAGTCACGTGCATCTTATCTCACCACAGCTGCCCCTTGCTGGGGTGGAACTTCCAACTCCAACTCTGCAGCTCCGAGCTCTGCGTTCCTGAATCCCTCTCTGTGCTGTATGAATATGTCTTGGTTTGGAAGGACAGGTATCTGCCAGGGAAAGCTGGAGTTTCCCTTAGAATGGAGAATGTAAACTCTTTACCCCCTCCAAATTGTAACTTTGCAATGAAGGGCTTTCAGGCAAAGATTTGGGAATAGGAATAACAGTTCTTTCCTAGGAATATTAACAATACAAATGTTGTAGAAAACAAAACTAACTAAACAAACAAGCAAACAAACAAACAAGCAATCCTGGAAAACCCTGACAGAGTCAGAGCTACAACCTGACACCCTGTTGGTCAGGGTGTTGGAAGCAGTCCAGAAGTCAGTCTTCTTGGAGTGGCAGATGTGGTTCTGTTGGAGCAGAGATGATCCTGTAGAAAAGGGTCCAGTGATGGTGAGAAGGAGTCCAGTCTTCCTCTGGGACTCAGTGAAGCCAGATACCTTCTGTTCCTACATCTCAGTTTTTATCCAGGTAGGAATGGTTGGCTCCCCCCACTGGGTGGAGCATCTCACAATGGGATGTATGCTTTGGAGATGTATACTTTGGGGATGAGTGCTTGGGGATGTGGTAATGGCTTATTAGCAGAAAATATCCCCCTGGAGGGAGGATGGGTGGTGAAAGAGATAAGAAACACTGCCCCACCTGGTTTTAACAGCTGGTCCATTATCAGAAGGCATCTGCCCCCCCTCGCCTCCTCTCAGAGTTACAAAAGATTAAAAAAAAAAAAACAAACATCTCCCCAACTGCTTTCAACAGATGAAATAGAATACACATTTTGGTTTCATAACCCAAGAGAGAATGTTATCCTGCAGTGGGTTGATTAAATGTTACTAAAAGAAACCATTTAATCCCTAGGGGAAAAAAAAAATAAAAATAAGAATAAAGAAGAATTCGTCAAACCTATTTGAATCTGCAGTCCCTACATGAGAAAAGTTTGAGGAGTCAACTGGAAATCCTTCAGGTGTTGATGGCAAGAGCTTGTTTGTGATGTCCCAGAAAGCAGTGACCACAAGAAGAGTTACAGAAGGTTTGGGAACCCGCAGCATTTCTGCTTGAGAACAATAATCACATTCCATTTCTCCCCACTGCTTTTTGGTTCTTATTAAGACTCCCTCTATGATCTTATCTTTCCTATCGATTTGTGAAGTCATATCTATCAATCTGATAAGCAAATAAAAGCAGGCGTTGTCCTGGCAGGGGTAGGAGAAAGCAGGGAACAATTCCAAGATGTGCTCAGCTGTTTGACACAGCCAGGTCTAACATCTCCTGCCCCTCACAGCTTTTGGTGAGCTTTGGATGAGGCTCTGCCCTCAAGAGAATGGAATTTCCCTGCTCAGTGATACGAGGATCACTCAGGTGAACCGCGGCAGAGGACTGAAAGCATTTTCTTAGGGGAAAAAACAAGAAATAAGTTTTTCTTTGCTTTACACAATCAATCAACGTAGCAGTCAACACCATGCTGCCTCTTGGGTGGCGTTTTAAATCCCCCATCTTAACTGGAGCAACAAGCCCTGGTGACCTGCTCTCCCTGCAGTCATTGCCCAGCCTGTATCCATGTTCAGGATGGCCCTGGATGTGGAAGATTTTGGGAATGCCACCAGCACAGGACAGCATCGTCACCTCCTGTGTCCTCGCACGGGAAACCTCCCTGCAAGGGAGCCTGGGCTCAGTGTGCAGCTGGAGCAGCAGCTCTGGAGCTCCCAGTTAAACAAACCTGGGAGTACAGGGAACAGAAATTCGGGAACGACACTCAGCTCACCCTGGTGATCAGACTAATTACCAGGCAGAGGAGGTTTCCTCAGCCCCGGGGTTATTCCTGATGGCATCTGCGATTTTCCTGTTTTCCATCTGAGGTGGCCTCAGGATCAGGGGGTGGGGATTGTGTTTCCTGGGCACAGCATGAGGCAGTGGGGTGGGAATGGCAGCAGAGACTGTGACCTACAACTACAGTGGGACAGAAATTATTGTCCTGTCTCCAGGGCAGAGCTTGGCCCTGCACGGAAGAGGGCCGAGCTCCCAAGGGCCGTGGAGCAGCTTGTAAAGGGGTGGAGAGGCACAAAGGGACGTTTTTGTGGGCTGGTGTTGAACAACAACTTGTTCTGGGCTCTTCTTGAGTGCCAGAAAGGGGAGATGCACCTACAGACAGCAGGGGAGCCCCAATTAGGAGGGACAGCAAAGTAAAGCAGTTTCTTTCAACGTGAATTGCCTCTGCTCTTCTCAAGCCCAGTTACTGGGAGGGCAGGGAATCAACCCTTTTCTCCTGGGTGTTTCCTGCCAGAGCTACCAGACATTCAAGGTGATAAAGGAGTGAGGCACCCCTCCTGTGGAGATGGGCTGAGAGAGCTGGGACTGTTCAGCCTGGAGAGGAGAAGGTTGTGGGGAGACCTCACAGCACATTCCAGGATCTGAAAGGACTACAGGGAATCCAGAGAGTGGCTCTTCATCAGGAGCTGGAGTGACAACACAGGGGGGATGGGTTCAAGTTGACAGAGAGGGAATTTAGATTAGAAATATGGAAGAAATTCTCCCTGTGAGGATGGGGAGGCCCTGGAATGGATTTCCCAAGGAAGCTGTGGCTGCCCCTGGATCCCTGGAAGTGTCCAGGGCCAGGCTTGACGGGGCTTAGAGCAACCTGGGCTAGTGGAAGGTGTCCCTGCCCATGGCAGGGAGTGGAATGAGATGTCTTTAAGGCTTCTTCCAGCCCAAACCTTCCCATGATTCTGATTTTTCCACTCATTTCCACTGGGTTAGCAAGAGCCAGCACAGCAGAGATGTCAGCACAGGGCAGCCTCACTTGAGCAGGAGGATTTTCTGGATTACAGGGGGCACTTTGGTGTTCTCTCCACAGTAACTGAAGCCAGATAAAGTGGAATGGGAAGGGAAGTCTCATTTATTTTTATTTTTTTCACAGTGAAGTAAAATCCTCTGAGGGCATTGGAGTTCTCTCTTGATTCACTTCTGGAGTCCAGAGTTAAATGTCTTTCTGCAAGAGATGCCATGGACAAACACAAGCTCTGAGTCTCTTTACAAAGGCTAACAGGGTGAAGTGAAAAGGTCTCTTCCACACAGGAGTTGAAGTCTTCTTAATTTAATACTCTTGTCCAGCCTTAACAATTACCATTTTATTGATTTAAGGGAAGTAGCAAAGAACATGTGGGCAGCTTGTGTATTTCCTGATCCTATCTCACAAATCAGGCAAAAGGTTAATTTTCATTCAGGAAAAATGGATCTTTAAACTGAAGTAAAATTATTTTTTTAAAGGAAAAGAAAATCAGGGAAATAATAAAGCCAGGAAAGGCTCCCCTTTTTTGCATTAAAGCTCACGTTGGACTCTTGTTGCCTTCCAGATCTTATTTGTAAAGATTTGGACAAGATTTCATGGTGACCACAGAGCTCAGGGTCAAGGCTATAGGCACAAGGTTCTGGAAAACAAGATAATGCACCAAAGTCCTGTCAAGAGGCACCTGACCTTTCCTAATCCCAAAGGAATTGTCCACTAAGATGTTGGAGCTACAATTCCTCCTAAGGTAGACATCAGATGGGAGAAAGTGAAGGGATGAGTAAAGTTACCCTCAGGCTCTGAGGGGAGAGTTTGAAAAGGAGTTTTTCCTAAGTTGTTTGATGATCTCCTCCATCACAGAGAAACAGAGTGACCTGCAAAGGACAGCAGGGTAGGACTGATAAAAAAGGACAAAGCTTATGGTCTGTGTGAGGGAGACACTGGTGAAGGTGAGCTGGAGCTGCCAGAAGGACACATAAAGGTCTCTCTGCATCACTCAGTGAAGTGCAATGTGGATTTCCTCTCCAGAGCTCTATGACAGGACCTGGGGGCACTCAGGGAACAGTGACAGGACAAGAGGAAACATCCTCCATCTGTGCCAGGGGAGCTTCAGGTGGGACATCAGGAGGAGTTTCCTCATGGAAGGGTTGTTATGCATTGGAAGGGGCTCTCCAGGGGACAGCGTTGATGTCCTCATCTCTGGAGGTGTCCCAGGAAGGACTGGATGTGGCACTCGCTGCTCTGGGCTGGTGACAAGGGGATGATGGATCACAGGTTGGATTCAATGATCTTGGAGGCTTTTTCCAACCTAAATTACTCTGTCATTCTGCAATCACAGAGACTGCAGCCTGGGCTCAGAGCAGCCCAGTTTGCCATCCCAAAGCTCCCACCAGGAGCTCCAGTAAATGGGCTCAGCTGCCTCACATGGCCATGCAGGGTCTGGGTCTGCGAGCAGCAAACTCAGGAGCCTCAACATCCCTGGGAACTCATGTCTGGAGGATGTGTGGCAGCCCTGTGTCCATGTCCTTGGTCCTGAGGCCAGCAGGCACTGCCAAGCTGAGCTCCACACTCCACTGTTCACCAGTGCAGGATTTGACTATCCTTTGCACCTACGACTTGCAAAGTTCCCAGAGGAATTCCCAGAGTGGCCCTGTCTTTTGAGCTTGGAGCTGTGAGCTCAGAGCACGAGAAACCAAAGTGGCTGTGAGGCATTTCTCCCTTCCACAAATCATCCCAGGGCTCCTCCAGCCCTTTCCAGCTGCCAACACTTCCCACAAGCTGCGTCTCCCTGAACTTCAAACCACCCTCCAGTGCTGGTTTCAGGACCCAGGCAGGTCCTTCCATCTCTACTTGATCTTCCCATACCATGTTCACATCCATCTTTTGTTCCTCAAACAGCGGTGGGAGCCCAGATCCAGATGGTTCCCACCACACCCCCAAATTCCCAAAGCCCTTGCCCATGGATTTTTGCTCTCTTCCCTCACACTTGGCCGCGTTCAGCTTCATCCTCATCGCGTGTCAGCGGATGAATCAACATTTTCCTGCGTTCCAAAATTCCTTCCTCGAGCGTTTGCGACTTCCCTGGTCTCTGGGTCACCTGGAAGGTTTTATCAGCAGCCAGTGTGCGTTGTCTTCAGGTCATTAACTCAAAAGTTAAAGAGCATGGAAATGCCTTTGGCCCTACCCTAGTGGGAACATGGTCCACTGCTTTAATTACTGCCTTTACAATTATGCTTTGAATCCCATTAATTAGCAGCTTTGAGGGCTATTTAATGTCTTCCACATGCCTTGCTCACCATTGCTACTCAAACTAAACCCAGGACTAACTTAAAGCACCACTTTCTGTAACTTTTGGACAAGATCTTTAAGATCAAGCCCGTCACAATTCTGAAAAACTTTGTAATCTTATTTTTATAAGGTACCAAATTCACTTGACAGCATTACTACTTTGTCTTACTTTTGTTACCCTCTTTAATTTCCTTCCTCTATTAATTATTTTCCCTCAATTTATTGCGTCCTGTGTGAGATTATGTATTTTTTTAGCCTGGGATTAATGCCAGACCAAGGGACATACACTTTCCTAGGATATCCCATTTACCTTTTGGAAAACACAGTTATGACTTTAGCCCAGCTCTCACCCTTCAGAACCACCCAAACCAAGTGAAAATAAAAACATCATTTCTGTTCCAGACACCTCCTCAGGATGCTCTTTGAAAACTCTTGGGTGCAGTTAGAGCTGTGTGAGTCAAGAATTAATGTTTGCTGCCCCAGCCCCCCTTCACCATCCAGGCTGGGATTCCATCATCTGGCTGTTCCCAATGCCAGAGCAGAAATTTTCAGGGAATTTTTCTGTCTTCATCATTATCAACACTTATTTTTTTTTCCCATTTCAGTCTCGTAATGGCTCAATACCATTGTGAAAAAAATTCTTGTGCTTTCAATGTCATTTGGCTCCTGCCCATTGTCCTCAGCCCTGCTGGATGTTGATCTCTCCTCAAATCCTTTCCTCTGTGGCCACAGGGCTTTCTCAATTTATTTTGGGTTTTTCAACCACAAGAAGGACGTGCAAGTGGCACCAGGTGTACCCTGGGGCTGTGGTGGGCTCTGTGACAGAGAATGTCACCCAAAAGCTGAGGCTGCCACCTCTGCACCCTGGATTTGGTTCTCACTCACACTCAGTCCCACCCTTAGGTGTGCTACAAATAAACAAAAAAGATCAGAGGAGGAGTTTATATGTGTTCAAATAACATTTGACCAAGCCAAAAATTTACCTCAAGGATATGGAAGGTATTTAAAATAAAAATGTTTTCTAGATGTGGACACTGTCTTTAAAGAGTAACTGCTGAAAACAAGTAACTGGATAAATAACTGCATTGCTTCAGTCCATCTCTTTTTATTTTTAATAATTGAATAGTTCAGGTAAAATGTGGAAAGTCCAATTCTTCATTTATATCAGAACTCCTTAAAATTCTCACGGTATTATTGCAAGGCAAAAAAAGCACTCCAGGCTCTGGTTTCAAATCCTCTTTCATCTTTGTGGGTTTTTCTGAGCCTTTGAATGCTCAGGTGGAGCTGCCTCACCTCTTGCACAACCCTCAGCCTGCTACTTCCCTCTCAGGCTTGAATTAAAGCCTCCTTTTTCAGCTTCCCTCACCCAAAGCTTTCCCTGATGTCAAGGAAAGAAAGGCTGAATAAAAGGAGAACAAAACAATGGCCAAAGTCATGCAACCCCCTAAGAGCTCTGGAGAGGTCACTTGCCTCTGCCAAAATATTCTCTACATCCCTGGATGTAAAGCTTCATCTGCGTGAAAAAAACAACCCTACACACTTGGGGGGCAAAAAATAATAATAAAAAAAGCATAGGCATGTTAAATTACTTTAATTCCTTTTCTAATTAACTAAGATGTATATAATTTATTGTAAGTTTTTACAAGATTTTCTACCTTTTGTTGCACTTGTTGCTCTTGCTGTTACTGATATATACACTAAAAGGTTCTCAGCCTCTTTTTTTTTTTTGCCATAAATTCTTACAACAATGACAGCTGTAAAATCAGCACTAAAGCAGGAGCAAAGTTGTGATAAAAAGAAATGAGAAACAATTATTGTTCTGAATATTAATAAACTTTTTCTTCAGCTAATTCTTTGGTTGAGAGTCTCCTTTAGGAGAAAGAAGAGGTTTTTGGGAATACGACATGGCTCTTTCACCACAGAGACTGGAAAACTTTTAGCTCAGGTGAAGGGCAGATAAAGGGATTGGAAATGCGCCTGCTGCTGTTCCTAATCCTAAACAACAAACAAAGGAAAAGAGAACATCAAGAGAGAACATCAAGAGAGAACATCAAGCACAGCACCAATACAGCAGGAATACAGAAAAACAGAAAATGAGAAATGTTGGTCTTTGACTAAATAAACACCAGGGAAAATGGTGGGGGGGGGGAGGGCAGGGAAGGGCTCAGCTCACACCCCTCTGGGCCTTTTCAAGCTACTTTTAAAGTACTTGGAGAAGCACAGCTGTCTTTGTTTGGAAGGACAGGTGATCTGCCAGGGAAAGCTGGAGTTTCCCTTAGAATGCAGAATGTGAACCCCTCACCCCCCTCCAAATTATAATTTTGCAATTAAGGGCTTTCAGGCAAAGATTTGGGAATGGGAATAACAGTTCTTTACTAGGAATATTAACAGTACAAATGTAGTAGACAACAAAACCAAACAAACAAACAACCAAACAAACAACAATTTTGGAAAACCCTGACAGAGTCAGAGCTACAACCCGACACCCTGTTGGTCAGGGTGTTGGAAGCAGTCCAAAGAGTCCTCCTGGAGTGGCAAATGTGGTTCTGTTGGAGCAGAGATGATCCTGAGAGAAAAGGGTCCAGTGATGGTGAGAAGGGTCCAGTCTTCTTCCAGGAATCCGGTGAAGCCAGATACCTGGTGTCCTAGGTCTCAGTTTTTATCCAGGTAGGAATGGTTGGCTCCCCCCACTGGGTGGAGCATCTCACAATGGGATGATGGAATGTGTCATGCCCTTAGTGAGCCTTAATGGCCCATTAGCAGAAAATGTCCCCCTGGAGGGAGGATGAGTGGTGACAGAGATAACAAACACTGCCCCACCTGGTTTGAACAGCTGGTCCATTATCAGAAGACATCTGCCCCCCTCCTCCCAGAGTTACAAGAGATAAAGAAGAACATCTCCCCAGCTGCTTTCAACAGATGAAATAGAATACACATTTTTGGTTTTAAATCCAAGACAACAACCTTGGACACAAGAGCAGCTCCTGTTCAAGGCCAGGGAATCATCAGGGATTCAAGGAATGAGTGCCACCCTCACAACTGCTGAGAGCTGTGTGGGGGTCTCCATCTGCTCCCACTCCCTGGCACAGCTTGAGGATACCTTCCATGCTCAGGAGGAGAATGGGAAGGTGAGAAGGTTCCCCCTGTGCTTATTTTCCTGCCTCTCCTGCAAGGAGGGGGGTCACAGGATCATTTAGGGTGGAAAAGAACTCTGAGGTCATCGAGTCCAAGCTGTCACCCAACACCAGAGCGCTGCTTCAGTGGGCAAAACTAAACCAAGCCCAGGGGTTGTGAGAAAAAGGGTGTCTCGGGCAGGTGGGTGAAAATCCAGCACTCAAAGGGCACGAGTTCTGTGAACAAAGCTTTTGTCCTGTGAAAATAAATCCCAGGCTGGTGAGAAACCCAATCTCCTCCTCCTTTTCACCTTCCCACTGGAGGTGCTCAAAGACTGAAGCAAAATGCCAGCCCTGCAGATGTTTGCTGCTTTTTTACCATCCAGAGAGGAAGGAGAATGGTGAGGTTGGAAACACAGAAATGAGGTGGTTGCTTGGAGCAATATGCAAACCCAGAGACCTCACTCACATACATGGGACTACCAGCCCAAAGACCTGAAAAATCCAGACAAAATACAGATGCAGATAAAGGACAGCCTCAGAAAATGGAGAGATGATGTGCTGGGAGGTGTTTTCCAGGGATGTATCCCTCACCCACTCCCTGCAAAGGGACAGCTGGGCATGAAGGGAGTGGAGAGGAAATAAATGGTCAAAGCCTTTGAAGTCTTTCACTCCCACCCTCCAAACTTGACCGTGGATTGGACTCTGAGAAACCCTGTCAAGACAAGAAACTCTTAAACTGCACCAATTATGTGTCTGCAACTCCCTTAGAGGAGCTGGGAGGGGGTTTGGGCTCTGCTCCCGGGGAACCAGGGACAGGATGAGAGGAAATGACCTCAGGCTGTGCCAGTGGATGTTTAGATTGGGTATTGGGGGAAATTTCTTCATGGAAGAGGTTGTCCAGACCCAGAAATGGCTGTTGAGGGAAGTCATTGAGTCACAGTCCCTGGAGGGGTAGAGAAGATAGGTGGATGTGGCACTTGGGGACATGGGTTAGAGGTGGCTTTGGCAGTGCTGGGGGAATGGATGGACTTCATGATCCTACAGGTCTTTTCTAACCCAAAGGATTCTATCTTTCTATTCTACTCTATGAAAAGAAACTCAAAAGATCTCCATTGTCTCATGCCATGAGGATCGTTGGCAGGGCTGGAGCTCATTCCAGCCCGGCTGAAGGGAGAGGGATGGATGGCAGGGAATTCCTTTGCCTCCACTGAGACTCTAAATCTTGGTTTAACAGCGCTGTCCTCTCCAGATTTGAAACCCCCTGCATTTATGGATGTTCTGGGAAAGTGGCAAAAGACATCTATTCACAATAGGATTGCTGGAGACAGCTGAGGGACTGTTTCCTGGAATGATGGAAAAGGCTGCTTTGTGGATATCTGGCTGGACTGTTTCTACTAGAGTGATGACTTGATTGCTCCTGGGGTTTGCTGAAATCCTGGTTATATATTAAGCCATGCTGACCCTTGGATGAGCATGCTTTTTGGTGTTATTTGAATAGAAAGAAGCTGGTGAGCATTTGGGCTCAATAAAGGCAGCAATATGTGGCTGAAGGGAATACATTGAATTGAGAAAGGGCCTGGGTCAGAGATATCCAATCATTCCTCTACATGGCTGAGTTTTGAAGCTACAGCCTGGCGTGTTCCTGCAGTGCTCTGTGTTAGAGGTGGTTTTTCTGGGGTGAGATGGCAAATGCATCCTGGTTTTCCCACAGGACAAACCCACAGGCAGGTGCTCTGCATGTGTAGGCACTGCTGTGCTCTGGGAATGGGGATTTCTCTCATCCTGCAGAGTTTCCAGCAGGCTGCTCAAAGCAGTGGAAACAAAGCCTTGCTGTGTCTGAGATCAGGGAACTTTCCTGCTTGCAGGGAAGAGAGGAGGCTCAAGTGCTCACTTGGACATTTTCCTGTGCCACCTGCATCCCTTCCATTATCTTCCCTCCTTCCCTCAACCCTTCTCTTGCCCCTCTCCTCTTCAGAACAGAAGTGCATCACATCCTTCCTCCCTGCTGCAGGAGCCTCATGGAATCACAGAATTATTTCAGGTGGAAAAACCCACTGAGATCATCCAGTCCAACCATTCCCCCAGCACTGCCAAGGCCACCACTGACCCCTGTCCCCGAGTGCCACATCCACACAGCTTTTAAATCCCTTCAGGAATGGGGACTCCACCACTGCCCTGGGCAGCTGTGCCTGGGCTGGAGAGCTCTTTCCATGAAGAAATTTATCCAATATCCCACCTGACCCTCCCCTGGCCCAGCCTGAGGCCATTCCCTCCCCTCCTGTCCCTGTTCCCTGGGAGCAGAGCCCGACCCCCCCTGGCTGTCCCCTCCTGTCAGGGAGTTGTGCAGAGCCACAAGGTCCCCCCTGAGCCTCCTTTTCTCCAGGCTGAGCCCCTTTCCCAGCTCCCTCAGCTGCTCCTGGGGTTCCAGCCCCTCCTCCAGCTCTGTTCCCTTTCCTGGACTCTCTCCAGCCCCTCCATGTCTTGGTGTGAGGGGTTGGGCCATGGTTCTTGCACCATCCCATCCTTCACCTTGGTTCTAAACAAGCTTTTCACTCCCCACTCCAGACCCAGCAAAGCCAACCCCAACCTCAGTGGGGTCAGTCCCTTCTGCCACCTGTGGTCACCACCCCAGCACCACCCTGGGGCCAGTCCTATCCCCTGAATCCCCACCCACCCTCTGTCCAAATTTTATAACTCCACTTTTTGCTACTTTAAAAAAGAAAAAAAAATCAGACTCCTCTTTGCTTGAAGAAGCAAAGGCCTTTTTTTCAACCCTTTCATCCTACACCTCAGCTGCTGGGAGTTGATGCCTTGATGGCAACACCTTTTTTTCCTCTTCAGCTGGTGTTTCCAGGAACATCCCTTTTGGCTGAATCCCCAATCCCCGTTTATGGCCTTCCATGGACATCCTGAGCTCACCCTCCTCGCCTGGGATGACAAAACCACTCCTGCCCGTGTCTTCTTGGCCAGGCTTCACACTGCCCATCCATTTTCTGATCTGTTTGGGCACCATCCCCTCACTCAACCATCTCTGTGCTGCCCACATCCCACGTCTCCCCTCTCCCCTCTCCTCCAGCCCCGAGCAAACAAACTACTGCTGTATGAAAGGGAAGAGGGAAAGCCAACAGCAGCTGCTTTAAATCTGCTGTAATGCTGGCGGCAATTGCATAAGGCAGAGGTTTTGCTGATGTCCCCACCCCATTCCTGAGAAATATTTGATTTATTTTGGTGTCACTGTGCCCGCTGCCCGTGGCAGCGCGGGATCCAAGAGCAGCATCAAAGAGCATCTCTGGATTTGCTCCTGCCCCGACGCAATCCCACAAGAAAAAGGGGCAAGATTCAAAACAGCCTCCTGAGCCCGGCCCAGCCGAGTTCCCTGGCATGGCCTGGACGTGCAGAGCTCAGGGAACAGATGGGTCTCACCATTCCCAGGGGGTCGGTGGCTCTGGGCGCTGACTGAGCAGCAAATTTCAAATTAAGTGACCCCTGAGTGAGAGGGAGCAGCCCCAGCTCTCATCTGCTGGCAGGAGGCATGGCTCAGCCCAGGGCAGGGCCCTGTCCCACGGCTCTGCTTTGCATTGCACGTCTGGAGGGAGAGAATCCTGGAATGGCAGAGTGGCCTGGGTGGGAAGGGACCTGAAAGACCATCTCATTACACTCCCTGCCATGGGCAGGAACACCTCCCACTAGCCCAGGTTGTCCCAAGCCCCATCCAGCCTGGCCTTGGACACTTCCAGGGATCCCGGGGCAGCCACAGCTTCTCTGGGCACCCTGTGCCAGGGGCTCTCCACCCTCACAGGGAACAATTCCTTCCCAATATCCCCTCAAACCCTGCTCTCCTAGTGGGAAGCCATTCCCTGTGTCCTGTCCCTCCATCCCTTGTCCCCAGTCCCTCTCCAGCTCTCTTGGAGTCCCTTTAGGCCCTGCAAGGGGCTCTGAGCTCTCCCTGGAGCCTTCCTTTCTCCAGTCTGGACATTCTCAGCTGTCCCAGCCTGGCTCCAGAGCAGAGGGGCTCCAGCCATGGAGCATCTCCGTTGCCTCCTCTGGACCCTCTCCAGCAGCTCCATGTCCTCCTGCTGTTGGCCCCAGAGCTGGATCCAGCACTCCATCACTCTTTAGGCAGAAATATTCCAATTCCAACGTTCTGCCTCAACCATCAAGTCAGGTCTCGCTCCCCAACCTCCAGCTGAGACCTGCTGCCTGAAAATTGAACATTGGTTTGCTCTTGGCAGGTGGGATAAGGGAGGGGACGCTCTCCCAGACGTGGCAGCTGGCCCTGGCCATGCCAAACCTCCGTGGGAGCAGGAAAGAGCCACGTCACAGTGGGAGAGCACTTCGATTTCCCTTTGCTGCCCGGCTTTATGGGTCATCTTTGCGCCCAAGGATGTTTTTCTGGTATGAAAAATCCATCAGCACAAAAAAAACAAACCAAAAACTGTGGCAGTATTTAGAGCCCACCTGCCATTTCTGCAGCATGAGCTGCTGGGCTGATGTTGTGTCCATCCTGTAGCTGAGCACAAGATCCCCTCTGGTCTGCAGAGCATCTGAGGAGAGGTGGGACCCAGTTTACAGCTACATCAGTGCAGGGAAAAACTTGCAGCTGGAGAGGAAAGAACAACTTTTCAGCTGGAAACTGTGATTGCCCTGTGGCTGCCCCATCCTTGGAATTGTCCAAGGCCAGGTTGGACAGGGCTTGGAGAACCCTGAGATAGTGGAAGGTGTCCCTGCCCGTGGCAGGGAGTGGCACTGGATGATCTTTAAGGTCCCCTCCACCCCAAATCATCATTATTGCATGATTTTACCTGCAGGAATCACAGGAAAAAAAAAAAAAAAAAAAAGTCAGCAAAGAGCAAATAAACTAAAAATAAATTAATCTAAAGAAAAGAGATCCTCAAGGTTTCTCGAATCACAACCCCTTCCACCCCTAAAAAATCTCTCCCAGCCTCTCAAATCTCTCCCTTTTTCCCTGCCTGGCGTGTTGTGAGGAGACTGGAAGGACGAGCTTTATTCAGGAAAGGGTTGAAGAAGGAATGTTGAGTGAGAAAATCTGCTAGACTCAAAATCTGCTGCTCCCATATGGATGTTTTCCCTGGCCCACATTCCCTTCTCTCTGGGAATTCAGTCCCACTGAAGGCAGTAAACACCTCAAAAATGGGTAATGAAGCGCTCAGGACTGGGATGTTTAAATCCCTGCTAAGATTTATTTCCCAGTGGCTTGTTCAGAGCTACTGAGGGTATTTGTAGGTCTGACAGGAAATAAATCCACATTCCCTGAGCCCCAATAAGTTTTCTTAACCACAACATAATTCATCCTATCTCCCGATAGGAATATTTGGTGTTGTTAGTCTGGGCTTCCTGAGCAACAGGATATTTGTTCCTCCAAACATTTAAAATCTCTATAAAAATAGAATTGATTTTAAGGTGGATGCTTGAAATCTGTCTCCTTTTTTATGTCATCAACTATTGGGATTTTTTTTTTTAATCATTATTTTAACTTCACAGCATCTTGCTTCATCTTGTTTTGACTCAGTTTAGCCCAGAAGTCAAAATAAAATGGGATGATGAAGTCTAAATGTCGTTTCCCTCTCTCTCCTCCCTCTTTCAAAGGATAAAGCTGGAAGAAAACAGTTTGTCTTCATCCATGGAGAAAGGTGGATTTTTCTTCCCATGTTTTTCAAAAGGATTTTAGATCAGGACGTAGAGAAAGGCTTTTCTCTGCCTTGGGGGACTCACAGAGCAGAGAGGGAGAAGAGGTGACATGAAGAAGACACAAGATGATGGATGAGCAGGCTGGGAATCCCGTTCTCCACTGCTTTCATCGTGTCTAGAAAAAACCCCAAACCCATCCAACTCAGTTCAAAGGCAACCAGAGCACCTCATCAATTTAAGCTGTGTGATTACAATGCCTAATTAAGCCGTGGAACTCATCACCAAGAGCGATTGTGCAAGCTCAGAGGTTAGAAAGATTGCAAAGAAATATTTTTTTTTATATTAAAAAAAAGAGAGAGAGAGAGAGAGAGAAAATGGCATTTATCTCTGTTTTGGAGCATCTACAGCTCTGCTAGATTGGTCTGAAAAGGGATATCAATTCTCATGCTGCAGAGCACAAACAAGCTACCAACAGCCCATTAGGACAAAACTTCTCCTGTGGGAAAATTGCATAATTTATCAAGTGGAGCATTTCTTCCATCTTTCTTTGAAGCAGCTGGGAATGATTAATGTCAAAAGCAGGGTCAGGAGTGAGGCTGGCCACTGGTTCTGGCACACTCTGGCCCTTCCCGTGTCACTGAGGAATTAAAGCTTGGAAAACTCCAACAGGAGTTAAATCATTCTATAAATTAAGCACTTCCCATCTGAGTGCAGAAAATTTGCCTTTTCCATAGACTTATCCCTGGGAAAAGTAGATTGGAGGTAGCTATAGGAAGGGTTTCAGAGCCAGAAGACAAAGCCACGTGTGTCCAGATCCCCGGAGTGAATGCTGAGGTTGCCTTGGAAACACAGGGATGTGGATGTGGTGATTGCAGCTCCAGAGGGTTTTAACCCAGGGGATCAATCTGCCAGCAGGAGAGGGAGGCTGCTCTTGGCCAGAAATACGAGGCACTGCCATGGTCCTTGTGTTTTCCAGCCCTATAAATTGGATGAAAAACCTGTGACATCCACCAGCAAAGGTGTCTGGTTATCAGTGGAAGCAGTCAGGAATCTTCCTGGAAAACCATTTGAGAGTTTCTTGTCTGGCACATCAATTGTAGGGCAATTTGGGACCAGGACTGTCCTTCCATCCCATAAATTAGCACAGATCTATCTGGGTCCTCCACTGGTACTTTTGAGTTTCTACAAAAGAAATACAAACGTTACCCTAATACAAAGAAAGAAACCAGACTAAAGGCATTGACAAGTCTTTTCTTTTTTTTTCCCCATTTCCTGGAAAAAATGTTTTACTTCTCACTGAAAGGTTTTTAGCTGGGCAAAAGATTCCCTGAGGTACCACAGCCCCAGAAAATCATTGTGCACCCTGAGGGGACCTGGCATGGGAGGGGAAAAGCCATAAGCTCTTGCTCTTGGATGGTGCAGAAGGCTCAGAAAGGAACAACTTTTAGCGATATTTCCAAAATTTAGTGTCACCCTCATTGTGTTACAGGACAGCAGCAAACTCCTTTAAATGACAGCTTGTCACCTGAGCCACCCAGCCAAGATGTGAGTCCATGGCAAGCTGGGAAGGTTTAATTAAACTCCCAGACACAGTAGGTGCAGCAATGAGCAGACAGACACACCTGAGTGCTGTTCTCACCTGAACTGGGATCTGCTGGAACTCAGTGTCTTGGATATCAAGGAGGACACAATATCATAAAATCCTGGAATGGTTTGGGGTTGGAAGGGACTTTGTTCCATCTTGTTCCAACCCCCTGCCAGGACCAGGTTGCTCAAGCCCCATCCAACCTGGCCTTGGACACTTCCAGGGATCCAAGGGCAGCCACAGCTTCTCTGGAAAACTTGTGCAATGGCCCCACCACCCTCACAAAGAACCCTGTCCACAGGCTTTTGGGGTGAGGATGAAATTTCTGGAGGATAACTCTCCCACTGGGCAATAAATTTGATGTTCCAGCTGTCATGTCTGGCCCTGGAGCTCTAACCTGCTGGTTGCTGCAGGGGATGGGTGCTTATTATCTTTTTTTCTCTGCTTATCTCATCATCCTTTCCTCTTGGGGACAGGGCACTGGGCTCAATGGACCTTGGGGACAACAACATTTTGCCATCCTTCTGGATGGACTCTCTGTTTGGTGCTGGCCAAGAATTTCTGAGGTGTAGGAAATGCTTTTTTTCACACCAGCTCAGGGTCTGCTTGCTTTTTGTCCTTGTTGTCCTTCCTGATGATTCCTTCCATTTCCTTTGCGAAACTTCCATGAGAATCCAAGTGTCAGAAACCTGCTGAAACCCCTGTCCTCTTCTGGTCCCTTTCAGCTTCCCAGAGATGCTGAAAGCACTCTTTGGAGAGAGAAGGTGAAGCCACCTGAATTCCTGTGGTGCCCGCGTGGAATTCTGGATTCCTCAACAAGGAGAGAATCCCTCCGAGGGATGCCAGAGCCCCCGTGCTCAGGAGTACCAGCTGCAGCTGACTGCACTAATAACATTAGCATGGGCACTTACTCCAGCTAAATAGGACACTTAATTCCCATTAATGCTGGACTAATTAGAGCATGGTGAACAACCAAAGAGAAAAACACCATCTTTGTGTCTGTGCAGAACTATTCTCCATCTCCCACAGAAAACAGAGGCCACCCTTCCCATCCTTGAGCTCAAAGCTCTGTTCCTTGACAGGAACAACCATCAGCAGTTCTCAAGATTTCATCTTTCATCTCTCCTTCTGGGATACACAAATATCTACAAAGAAAAATCTCTAGATATTCATGAGTGCAGGCAGAGACAACCACATTAGTCAAAAGAAAAAAAAAAAAAAAAAAAAAAGCCTGTACTGCTAAATGCCGTGTGTGCACTGAGAGTGACCTAAATATGATTAAATTACCCTGCCTAATTTCAAGCAAGAAAAAAGCTACCCAGAATTACTTTAATTAGCAGGAAGGGATGCTGTCAGCCACTTTCTGGAAGCAAATCTAATGTTCTGTGTTACTCGTTGTACCCATGGCATCCTGTGGTAGGAAAACAAAATGCTTGTCTACTCCTCCTTGCTAAAATCAACATTATTTTTTTTCCTATCCAGGTCTCCTTAGGAAGTGCAGTTTGTGCTCTGTGGTGTTCTCCATCTGTTTGCCCCCCAAGGTGTTTCAAAGCCACTTGGCAGTTCCCAGAAACTGGAGGAGAGCTGCCACTGACTGAATCCCACGTTCTCTCCCAGAAAAGTCTGGGTCTTTCTGACCCTTCAGCACAGTGGTGGGTCAGACCTCAGCATCCCAAGCTGGAGGGCAGGAATCTTGCCCAGTGACTGGGAAGCATCACTGAGGTAACCTGGGGTGAGGTAGGGGCAGAATTTGGGTCTCCAGATAAACATCTGTGCCTTGCATGCCTTCCAGTTGTGATGGGAGAATCCAGGAAAGAAAAATGGGACTGAGGATGTTAAACATGCAGGCAACTCTGGTTTGGGAAGATCCTAAACAAATGGTTAGAGGTTGGGAGAGTGTCAGAAACATCAAATTGTTTGGGTTGAACAGAGCTTAAATATCTCAATCCACACCCTGCCATGGGCAGGGACACCTTCCACTGGCCCAGGGTGCTCCAAGCCCAATCCAGCCTGGCCTTGGACACTTCCAGGGATCCAGGGACAGCCACAGCTTCTCTGGGCACCCTGTGCCAGGGCCTCAGCACCCTCTCAGGGAACAATTCCTTCCCAATATCCCATCCATCCCTGCCCTGGAACCCCCAACATCAGAAGGATGTGGAGCTGCTGGAACAAATCCAGAAGAGGCCACAGAGATGCTCCAAGGGCTGGAGCCCCTCTGCTCTGGAGCCAGGCTGGGAGAGCTGGGAATGTTCACCTGGAGAAGAGAAGGCTCCAAGGAAACCTCAGAGCCCCTTCCAAGGCCTAAAGGGGATCCAAGAGAGCTGCAGAGGGACTGGGGACAATGGATGGAGGGACAGGACACAGGGAATGGCTTCCCACTGCCAGGGGGACAGGGACAGATGGTATATTGGGAAGGAATTCCTCCCTGTGAGGGTACTGAGGCCCTGGCACAGGGTGCCCAGAGAAGCTGTGGCTGCCCCTGGATCCCTGGAAGTGTCCAAGGCCAGGTTGGATGGGGCTTGGGGCACCCTGGGCTAGTGGGAGGTGTCCCTTCCCTTGGCAGGGTTTGGAATAAAATGATCTTTCAGGTCCCTTTCAACCCAAACCGTTCTGTGATTCATTCTATAATGCATTATTCATTAAGCTCATTGTGCAAAGCACAGGGGGAGAAGAGAGAGCCCCATGTCTCAGCCCAGCCATAAATAAATGAAGTACCAAGTTTGCAAGCCCTGGCTGAAAGGGTGAGGGACTCCCATCTCTGTGAGCACACCAAACTTCTGCTTTCCTGTTACACTTCAAGGACTGGAGTACAATTAAATAGGAAATAATCAACCTGTGTGGCTAAGGGCACTGCTGGGTGACTTCAAACATTTCATGTCCCCATCACCTCTTGAACCCCAGAGCTGGCTCAGTTCCTCTCCCATTCCCCAAATTTAGCTGTTGGCTTAGGAAATGGGAGAGGATCTGTGACATGCAAGCAGGACCAGAGCCCAACAGAGCCTTCCCAAATCTGATAAGAGCTCCTCACAGCAAAATAAGATGAATAATTAAAAAAAAAACAAACCCATACTTGCAAATCAAAGCCTTTCCCTCACCCAGACTGACAAATGTTTTCCCTCTCACACCTGGACCCCCAAAGATCCCCTTCACAGGAGCATCCAGCAGAGCTGGAGGACCAACAGGGTCTGGAATACTTCACCCCTTTTGAAACCCAGTTTGCCATAACTCAGTGGCACAATGGCTCTCCTGGGAGCGTTTTGAGGAATGACCCAGAATCACAGGATTTTTAAGCTGGAAAGGAGCTCCAAGATCACCGAGTCCCCCTCAGCAGATCCAGTTTGCCACCAGGTCCCCCTCACCCTTGGCTTTGTCTGTGACACCTCTGGCTCACTCTAGGACTAGGAACCCTTCCAGATGGAAATGTAAGGAATGTAAATTGATGTCTTCTCTGCGACATGAATTATCTGACTCCTGCAGCCGCCTCTGTGAGATTATTTGAGCTGAACTTGACTGTTGCAGTAATTAATTCCCAATCAAGCAAATTTGCGTAAATCTTCCCTTTTAGAAATCTGCCTTAAATCAGGGGTTTAGGCACCACGTTCCAGCTTGGATTCATTAAAAATAGATTGCTATTGAAAGCTGCCAGCGCTGTAAATACAGGCACCACGCCACCCTGCAGGACGGCTTGGATACACGCTTTCCACATAATGAAAACCTGCCCCAAAAACCAACCCCACAGCAAATGTCCCCTGCAACTGGGGGTGCTGGGCTCTTATCAGCAGCCCTGACAGCCTTTCTCGTTGACAGATCTGGCCTTGCAGGGATGGCTTTGAAGCAAGCGGGGTAAGGGTGACAAAGGCTCCTCCAGGAGAGGGAGAGGAGGTCTTGGCAGCTTGAGAAATCTTCTTGGAGATGTTTTGTGGGCAGCCCACGAGTCAGAGAGCAGTTTCTGCTGCTCTCGGAGAGGAGGAATCATGGGATGGTTTGGGTTGGAAAGGATGGGAACCCATGGAATCCAACCTCCCTGCCATGGGCAGGGACACCTTCCACTGTCCCAGGTTGCTCCAAGCCCTGTCCAACCTGGCCTTGGACACTGCCAGGGATCCAGGGGCAGCCAACAACTCCTTTTCCTGTCACAACAGGCACTACTAAAAACTCTGTCTTCATTTTTTTTATAAACCACCTTTAAGGAAGGGAGGAAGGGAAGCCCCTCTCTGTGGGACATGAACATCATGAAGGCCAATCAAACACAGTGTCAGTGACGACAGAGGCTGAATGAGGAGACACAAGGAAGGGTGAAACTACAGCTGTCCATCTCTAAATCTGTGTGAAATACCTCTCCTCTGCAAATCTGGGGTTTGCCAAGGGTGTGGAGTCATGGCTGCCCAGTGCTGGGAGGAAAGGGGTGAACACAGCACTCCTGGGGCCTGTGCTGAGCTTGCAACAGCCTCCACCTCAGCAGGGTGCAGGTGGAGGGAGATGTCCTGGAGAAGGGATCATAGAATCATTAAACCATTCCAGCTTAGGTTGGAAAAGATCTTTAAGGTCATAGAGTCCATTGAATGAGTGGAATTTTTTTTTCTTTGCTCTCTATTCCTTTGCCCTTCCTGTCCCAAATGCTCAGCTCTACCTCAATGCTCTGCTTGGGGCATCTCCTCAGAGGGAAAGGTACCACAGACCAGCTCTGGTGGGCACTGACGTCACAGAAAACCATCCTGGAACGTGGAGAATCCATCCCAGCCATCTCTGGAGACAGAGGCTTGACTCTCTGAAGGACCAACCCCATGATGTGCCAAGCAAGCCCAGTGCTGAAATCTTCACAGGACCAGGCTGTGTTAGAGAGAAATTCAGCAAAATGCCCTGAAAAATAGAAGTTTGTTCTCTTATTGCTGCCCAAGCCATTGATGCCTTGGAAGGGCTGACCTGGAACAGAGACTGGACAGAGCTAGGGAATAAAGCAGATATTTATTGAAAGGCCTTTAAGGGTACACCTTGGGCAGGACAGGGCCTGGCCAGGGCTACACCCAAGGTGGACTAAGAATGCTCACAAAATGGACGACTGGTCACAAAGTCTTACATTTTTATAAGTTCTGGTCCATTTGCATATTGGGGTTTAATTGTCCAATTACAGCTTCAGGTTGTGAGGTCTCAACCTTCTTGTTCCTCCCTCCAGTCCACTGTTGTTTGTGCTTTTGGGTCTGAAAGTTGTCCTTGGTCTTGAGCAGGAAAAGGATTTGTTTTGTCTCCCTGCTCTGTGAAGAGAGATGAGTAACACTGAATATGAGGCTCAGAACTGCACCCCTAGGCAGCACAGAATCTGAAAAACATGAAAGCTGAAAAGGCATCACCATCACCCAAGTTTTAGAGACAAGGTCCAAGTGCTCCAGCCACCACCAAGGTTTGTGTCCAAGCAGCCCTGAAGCCCTGAGGAAAAGTTGCTGTCTCTGATTGGTGGTGGTGCCCTGTCAAAAGGAGATATTTGTGTGGGAAAAGAGCAGGATGATGTGGAGCTGGGCAGAGGAATATCAAGTAATCCTGATTTCCAGCTTCCCCCGCCGCCAAACCACAGGGAGGAATGAAAACATGACAGCACAAGCCTGCCCAGTGGTTGAAGCACACCATGTATTCCGGGCCTGTGAATGAATGAGAAACCTCCTGGAGGAACTGGTGTCTCACATGCTGTTCTGAGACCTACCACTGGTGTTTTGTCAGGGCAAGGGATCTGTCATCTTTCCTCCACACTGGGATCCAGGAGAGGATACAGCTTGTTTCTAGAGGAGACATTTCCTTTTTTTTTTTTCCTATTTTTTTCTCTCTTCTTTCTTTTTATTTTTCTTTTTTTATTTTTCTTTTTTTCTTTTCTTTTTTTGGTGACATTCGTGCACAACTTTTCTATTACTTTTTAAACAAAACACTCCCTTGCTTCTGTTTTGTTGGTTTGGGGTTTTTTTTACAGAAGAAGAAATGAAATCAAATATGCTTCCACACCTTGATCACCACAGCCTTCCACACTTCTCAGACCCTCAGGAGACAAAAATCCAACACCTGCTAATCCTTTCTCCTCTTGTGAGCTGCTGTCAGCAACGGGACAAGACACTGAATATATTCCAGATGGGCTTTGGGGTTGGTACTTCTTCAGTGCCCCAAATTAAGAACTCTGAGGAGCCTTATTAAGTGTTTGTATTTCCCTTTCCTCAGTGAATATGTAAAATCCACAACCCACCACTTCAGGAAGCCCTTTGGCTGATCAGTATCTTGGATAAAGTCTTGGATAGAGGCTAAAATCCTTCCAGGGCATTTATGGTCCCCCTCTTACTCCAGGATAGAACCTGAGGGTCTGACTGATGCTGGAGTCACCCACAGCACAGAGGGTGACAGGGTCAGACTCCAGTCCAGCTCCTCCATGATAAAAAACTGCTGCTCTGAGAAGTTTGGGAGAACCTCTGAGGGGCAGCTGCAAGGTCACCTCAGCCTGTTCCAACCCCGTGTACTTGGTGGGAGGTGGCAAACTGGATTTGGGATGAGTTCCTCACCCAAAAAAAGACAACACAGAGAGGTATCCCCTGACCAAGGAGAAACAGGACAGCAGTGGCAGAGTCCAGCCCTGCTGACCCTTTGTTGAGCAAAGTCTGCTGAGCTCCTCTCCTTTGCAGTTGAATCGTGGAGCATCTCCCCTGGGAATCAGCCTGGGCAAGCATGGACTGATGGCTCACCAGGCAAGGATCAAGTTGTAGGGGTGTGAAGTTGTGTTCTGTCCTGCCACAGAGAGTGTAATTTATGCTCTCCAGTCACCACAGCTGCTGAGAGAGGGGAATGGAGGAGAAATCAGGGAGAAAGCACCAGGGAAGGGAAGAGGGTCCTGGATTGGTTTGTTTTTCCAAAGCTCCCCACCACATCCAGCACTTCCCCTGGAGCTGCATTGCTCCCAAGAGCTATTTAAAACCCTGTCCTGGAGAACTGGGGCTTCTCCTCTGCCATGTGCTGCTCTGAAGCCACTGTCACTACTCAATAAATAACAGGGATGTACACTGAAGGCATTCCTGCCATTCAGCATGACCAAACCCACATCCCCATGAAGTGCACTGATAGCACATCTACCATCCAATTGCTGTTTCGAGAATCTTTAAAAAACTCTGACTATAAGGTTTCTTATTTTTCTGGCCTCTGCCTGCCTGGCTGTGTTAAGAGACCACTGCAAAATTACTTTCATCAGCTACTGTTCAAGTTGGTCTCAGAATCTATTTTCCAGACTCTAAAGCAAAATTACAGTCATTCAATATTAAAGTATTTGCAGCGTGGCTTTAAGCAAGGGTGCTGCTGTATTATTTACCATGGCAACTCAGGTTGCTAATTTCTCTTTTTCCTGAATGTGGACGAGCCAAGACACTCGGAAATGCTCTGTCCCTGAGGTGACAAAATGCATTTGTGTTGCACAAAGCATTTCCTTCACCAGAGAAGTCTCCCTGTTAACACCAGGACAGGCAGAGCTGGGGAAGGAAAGGTGTTTTTCTGCTGACTGGATGACATGGGATTGCCTGGAGGAATCAGGATGCAGAATCCATTATCCTCCCTCTAGGAGAGGATCTGGATATCTTCTGCAGAGCAGCATGGGTCCCTTCTCCAGGGAATCTCTCCCTGGCTTCTGCTTCAAAATAGGTCATTTTGAGTATCCCACAGTGGGGGTTTTCATCCTCACCATTCTTCCATGAATGCTCCTCAGCTCAGGTGTGGCCTGAAACAACTCCAGTGCCCAAACGTGCTTTCATTTGATTTAGCTGTGACACCTTTCATCTGTACCCAGGGATTTTCTGCTTTCCACAGCTGCTGTCACCACTTGTGGTGCACAGCAGGACACACAGAAATGCTGACAGTCCTGCTGAAGGAGCCTGCAACATCCCCGTGCTGCTGAGGTGACACAAGGTGAATCGATTTATTCAAGTTTGGCAGAGCCTCTGAGTCCCAGCCTGGTGGGTAAACTGATGTGGTAGTGCCTAAATATAATTTACATTTGGACCCAACAAACTTCTTCATCCTAAGCAGTCTTGGTATCTCCAGCATCTTCCCATTGCGAGTTTTGTCCTGCTCGTTCTGCCTGTGGTACAGACAGGTCCCAGATGTCCTTTGGAGCACATCCTAAGTGTTTCCCATAATAAACCCTTCTGGAGGATGAACTGCAGTGCAGTGCAGCTCATCCCACTCCTGCACAGCCAGATCTCCCTTAGGAACTCACCTCGACAAGGCCCTGGCTCGTGACACAAATTCAAATCATGGCCAAGGTGGGCTGAGGAGCCTGGGCAATTTCATGGATTGCTGCTGCTCCAGAGTCAGCTCAGTTTCTCCTCCCAAGGAAGGAGGCCAGGACGGGCAGTTCTGTGGGAAAGAAACACATTTTGCAGCAATGGCATGATAATGTCTGATTATTAGCAGAGACCTCGCTCACTCTGAATTTCTGCTGTGGTTTGTGTGGTGTTCCTCTTCCCATGGCCACTGGTGTCTGAGGATTGGGCTGACAGGCTATTCTTAGCCTGCTTCAACATTCCCCTTGGATTTCCAAGGCACAGTGAGACGTGCACACAGCCCAACAGTTCAAACTGTGCATTTCTCTGTGTCCATTTCTCATCCCTCCCTTGCTGGTCCAGCCCAGCACCTCGTGGTCCAACCACCACAACCATCTTGCAGCCTCCTGATCAGAAACAAGACAGGCAGGAGTTGTCAAATCACATCAGCTCCATCAAATCCTGCGTTTTCCCTTTCAGTCAGGGGCAATCACAGATCCCTGACTGAAAGGTGGTCCCAGTCCTGCAATCTGTCACTTTTACACCTCAACAGCCTCTCTGAAACCCTCCTCCTCTCACCCCTTCTCTCATCCCCTCCAGATCTTGACTCAACTCTTCTCTCTCATTCCTCATCATTTAATAATTAAACTTCCTTCTACTCTGCCTTTCACCAACCCTCAAGAGCTCATCCCCTCTCTCTCTCCTGCCATCTCCACCACATTTGTCCCTCTTGGCACACCAATGACATCTCCCACCACACTCCTGAGCCCTTGGCTGGTTTTGCCATCCTCAAGCACCACAATCATCTACTCAGTGGGTCCTGACTCACACCCCATATCCAATTCAGGAAGAATTTCTTCATGGAAAGGGTTGTCAGGCATTGGAGTGGAAAGCTCCCATGCCCAGGGAGGTGGTGGAGTCCCCGGCCTTGGAGGTGTCCAAGGAATGCCTGGATGTGGCACTCAGTGCTCTGGTGACAAGGTGGGGGTCAGGCACAGGTTGGACTCAATGACCTTGGAGGGATTTTCCAGCCTTGGTGATAATGGGATTCTGGGATTCCATGATCTCTCTCTGCTACTGCCACGTGCCCTTAATCCTGCCAATCCAGCCTCCTTCTTCCCGCTCCGCCACCTTCCTCAGCAGACCACTGCACTTCCAAAACCCCTTCATCCCCAGTCACACCCCATTCCCACCCTTCTCCACCCACCTTTGCTCCACTCCTCCCCTCCTGCCCCATCCCTACCGTGCACACCACTCCCCGTCCCAGCTGGAGCCTTCCCGCTGACCATCCACACAAAGCCCTTTTTACCTCACTCCCTTTGGCAGTGCCCAGGAACGACTTGCTTGGGAGACAGGCGACAAAATCCTTCTTTTTGGGCTCTCCATCCCCGTGGCTCTGCTCTCAGGGCCAAGGGAGGGCTGTGAATGGAGCTGCCCTCGCCGGGCTCCAGCCCCAGCCCACCATGTGTCACGCAGGACGGGCCCTGCAGAAATGAAAGGCTCCCTGCCAGCCCGCAGGCAGCCCGGCCCTGCACAATAAAGACATAATTATGGCTTCAGCGGCTTGGCTTGGCTTTGAGGCTTGCACCAAGTGGTGAAATGTTGTTCCGTGCTGACCTCGGGGGAAGCAGATGATCTCATCAGCTCGGGCTGCCCGGGCCACGCTCACCAGGGAGCTGGTGGGATGGGAGAGCTCGTGGCTCCAATCCTCATCTGCTGACTGGAGGAAGGCAGCCTCTGATGTTCTTCAGGTTGCATAAGCAGCTGTGGCTGCCCCCTGGATCCCTGGAAGTGTCCAAGGCCAGGTTGGACGGGGCTTGGAACAACCTGGGAGAGCAGAACATCTTTAAAGTCCCTTCAAATCCAGACCATACCATGACTGAAGTACACCCCCCTGCCTCCCTGGGTTCCTGTGCTTGCTCAGTTTTTGGGGAGCTCTTGGGGGGAATACCTCACGGGATAGGGTAAAAGATTCAAAAGAGGCTCTTACCTCAGGGTGTTATTCCAAGGCTTTATTCGTGAAGGGGTTCCAGAGCCAAAAGAGGATGAAAGAGTAAGAACATGGGTTTTTATCTAGTCTCTGTCTTGGTATAGATAGCTGGCACCAAGCCATAGGTTAGAGATAAGGGGAGGTAGGGTCAAACTAAATAGTTACAGGTTTCAGGGGTCTCTGGGGAAAAACCATTTCCCCAGAGGAATACAACACACGATTGTTTGCCTTGACTTCTGAAGCATCCCTCGTATTCCTGGGTTTATGTGCTAAGGTGCAGACTTCTGGCTGTAATTTTAATTTTTCCCTGAGCTGGGCAGTCATGGAAGTCGACTTCCCCCCTGCACGGGGATGGCTGCAGTTCCCCAACAGATATCAAATTGCATGATATCATCTCAACCCCGTGTGCATTCCCATAACATCCCATAAAGTCCCCTGAGCACCATATTCCATCAGAGGATGTCTCCACTAAGGAACAGGTCCCTGCTCAGCCCTGCTCTTGTCTCCAGCTGCCCACCCACCCCTCAGACCTGCAGCCTGCTCACCACCTCACAGCTATGGTGTTCAACAGCCACCTCCCAAACCTCACCCAGAATTTACTTCTCCACAGTTCACACCACCAGTGTTGGTGCAGACAGTCTGCTATCTTCCATGACTCTCCTCCTTCCCCGTTATTCACACCAAACACACCCTCTCAGTTCAGGCTCTATAAAAACAGCACATTAGGCAGGGCCAAGCGTTGAGCAGCAAATAAAGCAGGGCCAAGGCCTCCCCTCTGGCCCTGGAGACACATGGAGCAGTGAGGTCTGTGATCACAGTCTGCTCCTTACTGCAAAATGGGACATTTTTTTTTCCATATCCCCCACAGGTGTCAGCCCCTGACTCTTGCTGTCCCCTGCAAAGTTTCCAGACCTTGTCAGGGAGGGCAGGATGTGGCACAGACCAGGCCAAAATGTATTAAGAAAATGAAACCATTTGGATGATCATCTGACAGGTTTTTAACCCATTTTCCATTCCGTTTTTTTATGGCATTATGTCTGTTTAATGGAATCTGGATTTCTGTTGGCCAGCAAACTCTTGATTTCATTTGGGTGGGTTTGTTTGGGTTTGTTTGTTTAGTGTTTTTTGTTTGTTTTGGTTTTGGCTTTGGTTTCGGTTTTTGTTGGGGGGGGTTGCTTGTTTGTTTGGTTTTTGTTGTTTTGTTGTTGGTTTTGGTTGGGGTTTTTTGTTTTGTTTTGTGGGGATTGGGTTGGGGTTTTTTTTGTAGACGTGTCTTCTAATATCATCCTATTACTTCCTCTCTGTCCCTCCTCTTTCAATTTCAGTTCATCTCCCTTGACATGGAGAGGAGGAAGAAAACAGAGGAAGCCAAAGACATCAGGATGAAATTCCTCCAGGACCCTGCAAATCACCTGGCTTGGCCAGGTCAGCCACCTTTGTCACTTACTTGATGGTCATCACACATGATGAATTCCAACTCTCTGCAGATCATTCAGTGAGTCTGAATCTTATTTTCCTTGTTTGATTCTGAAAGTATTTCATGGGGACAGGGGTTTGGGTCCAGCTTCCTCTGCGGTGGAAGGATCTTGAAAAGCAGGATGGTGAATGTGCTGCATGACAACAGTCAGAGTTTGCTAATCCAGTCCAGGCAACCCCACTCTGTTTCTAGGCTCTACATTCATTTCCAACTCTGCCCTGAAAGGCATGTTTTGTTGTAAAGCTTTTTTTTTTTTTTCTTTATATGACATTCAGGGGTTTTAAGAGAATACAATTAAACCCAGCTTTTACCAACAACAAACTATTTCCAACAGCACGTTCAGATACTCCAGCAAACATTCCCCCAGCTCCAGTCCTCCTCTCTGGCTGCTTAAATTGACTCTGAAAACAATGCATTTGTCATGGTAAACCATTCACAAGCTCTTCCCTTTCCATGGATTTTGGTACCCAAAGAACCCCCCCACAATAACAGCATCAAACCCTCAAACACAAAGTGGGCTGAACAAAAAATTTTAAGCCCATCAAGCCCAATGAGCACATTTCCTAACAAGAAAACACTTTTTCTTTTCCACAAACTCCACCTCCAAGCTCCCCAGGTTGGTGAGGAGGAAACCATAGTAACTGGACAGTTTAATTAGATGTGTGTTGGCTGGAGAGAATGGGAAAGATTGCAAAATTGGTGCTCGGGAGTCTACATAAACATGGCATGGTTTGGAGAGCCCAGGGATTCTGCTGAAGGGGAATGTGATGCAGCACATCTGGCACGGGGGTGTCTCCTTTATGTAACACGGAGCCAGAGGGGGTCAGGAGCTCTGGGGGGGCTCCTAGGAAACACAAGTCAGCCACTGCTCCCTGCTCCATCAGCGACCTGGACCTGGGACCAGAGTGGGAAACAAAAATCAGTGATTTCTCCCAGGTTATTCTGAGCCCTGCCTGCTTCCCAGCAAGGAGGAACAGAGCATAGAGCAGCCCCAGCCCCCCAAACACAGTTCCATGGGATCCCAGTGTGCCCAACAGGCAGCAATCCTCCCATGATGTGTTTTGACTGCTCAAACATGAAAAAAACGCAGAATAAATCTGTTTAAGAGTGCTGTCTGCTCTGCAAAAGGGAGATTTTTAACCTGTCCTGTGAAGTAGCACTGGCATATATGAAAGCAGGTCCTGAGATGTTTTAAGACACAGTGGAAACCCCTTTTGAGCAAATTCAGTGAATGAGGTTTCCCCTGAGCATTGAGGGGGTTACTGGAGATAGGGGGCTGATCTTTCCTCTCTGTAGGTTGAAGGGTTTAAGGTGGCAGAGGGGCAAACGTGTCCAGTTCTTCTGAATTTTTTTGTCCATTTGACCACCAGACAAGCTGGGACAGTGGAAGGTGTCCCTGTCCATGGCAGGAGGTTGGAATGAGATGGTCTTTAAGGTCTCTTCCAACCCAAACCATCCTATGATTCTGTGACCTCAAATTTTCCACCTCTACAGGACGAACTGACAAGCTTTGGGCTGATTTAGTGCTCTGCCCTTCCTTCTTCTAAATTTCTCCTTTTGTCCTCTCTTTCCTTCTGCTCAAAACACAGGTTCAGCCACTCTTTCTCCAGCCTTCTCACTGAGCAATTTCTTGCTGCCCACTTGGCTGAAATGCAGCATTTACCCAGCACTCGACTGCTTCTGCCCAAAGTTTTTGAGCTTTTTGGATGCCATGTCCCTTCTTCCCATGGCTGACAACAAACCCACAAAGAGGCTTGAGAGTGCTTGCACAGGACAAGAGGAGACTGCCTCAAGCTGTGCCAGGGGAGGCTCAGGTTGGACATCAGGAGGAATTTCTTCATGGAAAGGGCGGTCAGGCATTGGAGCTGCCCAAGGAGGTGGTGGTGTCCCCAACCCTGGATGTGTCCAGGGAATGACTGCACGTGGCACTCAGTGCTCTGGGCTGGTTGACGAGGTTGGCAGGGTCAAGTTGATCAATCAATGGTTGGATTTGACGAGCTTGGAGGTCTTCTCCAACCTCAATCCCTCGATGCTTCTGTGGAACCGTTTCGGTCGGGAAAGACCTCCAAGCTCATCAAGCCCAGCTGTCAGCCCAGCCCTCAAAAAAAAAAAAGGCGGGAAGAAAAAGGGATCTGGCCGTGTCAAGAAGGTGAACCAGAGCACACCCCTGACCTCGGCACGAGAGTGGAGCCCACCCTTGTTCCAGGATGTCCCAGAGGCGCTCGGCCGCCCTTTGTCCCTCCCGTGCCTCTCCCGCGGCGCTCGGGGAGCCGGCGGGAAGGAGCCGGCGTGCTGGGAGCCAAGCCCTGCGTGTTTGGGGAGTGAGCAAACCCCGCTAAGTGGGATCTGGCTGTGCTGTTTGTGTTGCTAAAGAGCAGCACATGGGGCACGGATCCGCCCGGCTCCGCCGGTGGGTGAGGAAAGGCTGGAGCCCAGCTGCATTTCGAAACACGAGACGTAAACAATGATTTGCCAGCGAGAGTAAAAGTAAGAGGCTCTCAGCAGAGGCTGTAAACAGCCTTGCACATTGTATCTGGAACCAGAGGGCCATTAGCCCTGTTATTGATACCCCAATAATCAGAACCAGGGGGGGAATCGCTGCCAAGCTGCTCTGCTCCACGGCTGTCCCTGCACATCCTCGTCTGGTACAGGCCGTGCCTCCCTTCCATGCCATTGGCAGAAACTGCCTTTTTCTGCTCTCTCTGGTGCCTGGGTTGGCTTCTCCAGAGCAGTTAAAAACTCATTGTAAGCTCTTATTAGATGTAGAGTGAATCTGAACCGAGAGAAAGCACCTGATATCCATCAGGGAGGGTCTGTCCCACGTCGGAGCAGGATCAGCCCTTCCACAGTGGATTTGGAGACAAATGCACGCCTTGCAAGCACTTCCAAGTGCCTCCTGACTGAAATCCTGGCACTCCAGCCTTATTTAATCTTGCCCTTGGCTGTACAGGACAGATGGGCTTCCCAAGACTCATCCACAAGGGTGACAGGGCAGGAGGGGATTGCACAGCCAGGATTCACCTCAGCTGGTGATGACCCTGGACTGCAGGGAGCTTCTGGCCAGCTCTGAATCGTGTTAACCCCTTTCCGTTGGCTCATTCCCTGTTTTTAAATCCCAGATCTTCCCACCCAAGTGTGGAAACATCCTCCCTGCCCCTCACCTCTCTCTCCCTGCTGGTCTTCCCTCCTAATTCCCTGATTTCCCCTTGGCCCTGTGCTTCAGGAGGTGCTGACAGCCGCGGAATGGGAGCAGAGAGGCCAAGGCTGCTGACAGGGAGATGTTCAGCTGATGGGAGGCCACCAGCATGGTGCACCTCAAGGGATGCTGCTGTCCATGTCCTGCTCCTTCTGCAGGTTCTCCATCAGAGCTGGTGCATTTCCAAACCTGGCAGGGAGCATGGGGAAGTGGGGGGATGCAGACGCAGGCAAAGGAGCAAAGACCAAATTTTAATTAAAGCCAAAGAGCACAGAAAGGCACAGATCAGTGAATCCCAGAGCTCTGAGCAGTGGGGAAAGCTCACACAGATTTACTTGGGACCATGTGCAGCCCTTTTACAAAATAGTTTGCTTTTAATCCTTTACAGCAAGGCTTCAATTAAAGAAGAAAGAAAAGCAAACAACGGACCAGAAATGGCTGAGGATTATTATCTAAGAAGAGGGAGACCTGCACAAATGTTTCCCTTCACCACGAGATGAGATGTTTTCTTTTCTCTGGCTTAGAGGGCAAAGCAGATTAAAGAGGAGCCACCTATTTCCCGTGAGAATAAGGCCCACACTCACCCCGTGCTGAAATCCCAAGGGTCTGGTTGTCTCAGTCCCCTTGGGGCTCCTTGAAAGTCCTGTTTAGCAACACAACGTGAATATTGCATCAACAATGAAGGCATAGACCCTGCATTTCCTTGGAATTTATAATTCCCAGTTAATACAACACAACTCACAGCTCCAGGGAGATCTGGGCTGGATCTGCACAGGGTGAAAAAGAAAAAAGGGCTTTGAAGGCCATTTCTATGATGAATCAGGAGGAACTTTTTTTAAAAAAAATGATGTATCCAAAAATTTTATTTTCAGACTCCATTTCTTGAAGTGAGGCTGAGTCACCTGAGGTCACCAACCTGACTCCACCTTCCTCCCTGAGCTGCCCCACATCACACACAAAGAGCCCTGACACTTTTTTTTTGGTCACAGCGTCAAACTGGGAACCAGGACTCAACAGGCCAGTCCCCAAATCCTTCCAGTCCCTGCTTCCCAGGCAGCATCCCAACATGTCTTACCTGATGTCCTTCTGGATTGAGGGTGTGGAAATAAACACATTTAGGCCATGAGTTTGTGTTTCCTGGGATCCCTGAGGCCAATCCTCTGCACAGCACCATGGGGTGCTCTGTAGAACACCAAAATTGAAGGAATTTGTCCCATTCTCGTTGTAAAACCTTCTCAGGCACCTTCTCAGGCTGCCACTGGAATTTCTCATGAGTAGTTGGACCACTCTACAGATGCTATGGAAGTCACAGAATCATGGAGTGGTTTGGGTTGGAATGAGCTTAAGGAGGAGTCCACAACCTCTCTGAGCAACTGAATGTTGCCAAAATCCAAAATGTCTCATGACTATTATATGGATTTTTTTCTGGTTCTTTCCTTCTAGACTAGAAACAAAGAAAGGAGACCAAGACAGAGTGGAAAAATAATTGAAGAATTAATGTTGGTTAAAAACCCACAATGACTATTTGCTTACTTTTATACCTGAGCTCAGATGATTCTCTGCACATCCAGAGAATGTGCTCATATTTCCTTTCCCTGCCATGTGTCTTCTCTTCACTCATCTCTCAGCAGATGCACCCCTCTCAGAAAAGGTATTTCAGACCCCAAAACACGCAGCAGAGAGGGATTTTCCCCAAAGCCACATCTGCCCTCCACCTCCTGCTGACAGCCAAAACCCTGGGATTTTTTATCATTTGTTCAGAGAAAAAAAAATTAATAAAAAGTGTGATTTTTTTTTTCTTGCAAGTCTTCACCCTGAATAATTGAAATCTGGGGGTGTGCACAACATGGAGGCCATGGGAGCACCCTGCCCTGGATTTTCTTATTTCAATTTAGAGAGATCCATTGCTTGGGGGTATCTGGGAGAAGCAACAGTGCTCAGCTTTGGAGGGGGGGCACAGACCCCAGGCTCTGCATCAGAGATATCACAGAACTCTCTGTCCTCCACCCCCAGTGCTCAGCAGGTGCCCGGAGGGGGAGAACACCCTGCAGAGAATGGCACAAAATTCATCAGCGCCCCGTTAATGAACTGAGACAGCCAGCCAAATTCACTGCCTTATCTCTCAGCACACAAATGAGGCTGGTGAGACAATGCTGCCTGGGAGTGGGCTTCATTAATGCCCAGTTCCGGAAGGAAAGTGTCCAAGGAAATAGAAAATATAAATTCATGGCCGTGTCTCCGTCGTTTCCACCTGGGGTGACAAAATAAACCTCGGCCCTGCGCCTGAAAGATTTCATAATACAAAAAAAAAACAGAGATGGAGCAAAGTTCTTCTGTCCTGGGGGCTGTCACCAACAGGTCAGCATGAAGAAAATGCCAATTAGAGAGAATTCAGTGCTCTGAAAAATTCAGCAAGTCTTTCCTTCATCTCATCTCACCTATAACAAGGGGTTTCTGACCCTATAAATGGGTTCATTCCCCACTGAATATTTTACTTGCACCTGACACATGCACATTTTCTATTTGCTTCTCTTTCTTTAGTGCCTTGTGGGAAAATTTATCTTTTAGCAGGGGTCTTAGTGTCAGTCTGGAGTTGGTCTAGAAGGACAGGAGCAACATTGGGCTTTGTAACACTAAGATGTAAATAAAAGCGGAGATATTTAGGTGAAATATTGGGAAGGAATTGTTCCCTGTGAGGGTGGGGAGGCCCTGGCACAGGTGCCCAGAGAAGCTGTGGCTGCCCCTGGATCCCTGGCAGTGTCCAAGGCCAGGTTGGACAGGGCTTGGAGCAGCCTGGGGTAGTGGGAGGTGTCCCTGCCATGGCAGGGGGTGGGACTGGATGATCTTTAAGGTCCTTTCCAACCCAAACCATTCCATGATTCTATCATTCTATTTGGAATTTCTTCCCCACATCCCATCCATCCCTGCCCTCTGGCAGTGGGAAGCCATTCCCTGTGTCCTGTCCCTCCATCCCTTGTCCCCAGTCCCTCTCCAACTCCCCTGGAGCCCCTTTAGGCCCTGCAAGGGTCTCTGTGCTCTCCCTGGAGTTTTCCCTTCTCCAGGTGAACATTCCCAGCTGTCTCAGCCTGGCTCCAGAGCAGAGGGGCTCCTGTGTGATTCAGTCCTGTGGGTTCATCCCCTCCTCACTCCCTCTGCTGCCCATCTCCCACTTCATGTCCTGCCCACAGTTTGGGGATTGAGTTTCTCCCCGTTATTAAGCAGTGTCAAAAAAGTTCCCACACCAAGGAACCCTCCAGAGCTCAGCCTGGAGCAGCTCCTCCAGCAGCAGCAGCTTTTTTTTTGTTTACACTGCAGGGAATAGACAAACCTGTGGCATCAATCACATCAATAACATCAGCGAGGGACAGACCTGGAGCTGCTCCTCCTCCTCCTGAGCACCAGGGATTCAAAGTGGATCTTGCACCAGGACATCAAAATCCAGGTGGGATGAACCGCAGCTGTCATGGCAGGAAATCAGCTGCAGCTCAAGGCAATTGCTCCTGACTGCAGGAGCTGCCTCCATCCCTGATTTGCTGCCATGAAGCAGAGTTTTCCTAGAAAAGTGAATTATGAGAGTTCTCCTGTCTGAGAGCCTCGCTGATCTATTTGCTGGCATCATGCCTGGCACCTTGTGCTGGTTTGAAAGCAAAACCAGTGAGACTCCCAGTCAGAGATACAATTTAATAGGAGAAGAGAGGGTAAAAAAAGATAAAATAAATGGAATAATACAACCTAACACCCTGTTGGTCAGGGTGTTTGATGCAGTCCAAAAGTGAGTCCTCCTGGAGTGGCAGATGTGATTCTGTTGGGGCAGAGATGATCCTGAGAGAGAAGGGTCCAGTGATGGTGAGAAGGGTCCAGTCTTCCTCCAGGAATCCGGTGGAACCAGATCCCTGGTGTTCCTACATCTCAGTTTTTATCCAAGTAGGAATGGTTGGCTCCTCCCACTGGGTGGAGCATCTCACAATGGAATATGTCATGCCCTTAGTGAGCCTCAATGGCCCATTAGCAGAAAATATCCCCCTGGAGGGAGGACAGGTGGTGAAAGAGATAACAAACACTGCCCCACCTGGTTTTAAAAGCTGGCCCATTATCAGAAGGCATCTGCCCTCCTCCCCCCAAAATTACAAGAGATAAATAAGAACATTTCCCCAACTGCTTTCAGCAGATGAAATAGAATACACATTTTAGGTTCCATAACCCAAGACACACGTTATTTATCCAGTAGTGTCCCAACAAAAGAGGATTTGTTTGGGATCTGTGAAGACGAGGCAGCACCTGGGGGTGGACAACACCAGGTTTTGATGGGAGGGGAAGCAATGGATGGGAATTGAGTTCCTGGTGGAGTTGAAATGTGAGACTTTGGGTGCTTTTCTTAAAAATATATATATATTTTCACTAATAGGACTGAAGGAAGAGCAGGAAGCTGATGATTGCTGTGGGCATAGAGATAAAGACTCTGCAGAGGGAAGAATTGGAAATTATCATAAAAGACAAAAAGCCTGAGAGCTAAAAAGGGTAGAATTTAATAAGGTATGAGGGCATGTGCTGAGGGGATCAAACGAAAACTCAGATTAAAAGAAATAAAAATTACAGTTTGGGAATGGTGGGGGGAAATGAGGAGATGAGGGATATTTATCTTTGAGAAACTGAGGCCAAAAGTGTCATCCTGGGATGTGGGATGCTCCTGGGCTGGTCAGGAAGCTTTGATGACACTGTGAGACCACAGCTGGAGCATCCTGGGTAGTTCTGGTGAGATTTATTTTGGGAAGAGGCTGAACCCAAACTGCCAGGCTTGGAGAAAAGAGATGCTGGAGTAGTGCAAGGGTGAGTAGGAACGGAAAAAAATCAAAGTTTTCAGCCAAACTGGGGGACTTGGGGGAGCTGAAACAAGTCCTGCCTCTCTTCCAGGGTGCTTGACATCCAAGTTCACTGGCTGGGACAGGCTGTGAGGCATCCAGGCTCCCAGCATGGATGGCCAGGGGTCATCCTAAACCTCCAAAGCTTAAAAAAACCTTCTTTTTCCCCCCAAAACCATACAGAGGAGCAGTTCTGTGCCAGCTGGGGTGAGGGCTTGTTCATCAGGAGCAGACACAGCAGGATGGGAATCTACTCAGGGGGAGAGTATAGACTGGGATTTAATTGGCAGGGATTTAATTAGGAGCTTGCATTGAGGGGAGTGAGGATCCTCAGCTGCCTTCCAAAGCTCCGTGACTGTGGCATGGCCTGAGGGCTTTTAGGAACAGAGCTGGGGAAGGGTCTGGAGCACCAGGAGCAGCTGAGGGAGCTGGGAAAGGGGCTCAGCCTGGAGAACAGGAGGCTCAGGGGGAACCTTCTGGCTCAGAGGAGTCAGCAATAATCAGAGCATCAAGAAGTAAGCTCTGGCAGGAGAGGAGCTGCCAGAGCATCCCAACTCAGACAGAAACTGGAGATCCCTCCATTTCTTTTCCTCCTGCCAGGAAAGACAGATGTGCAAAAGGGGAACTCTGTGGAGAAAAAAATAAAATAAAATAAAATAAAATAAAATAAAATAAAATAAAATAAAATAAAATAAAATAAAATAAAATAACCACACCAACCCTGAGAAGAGCTGCTCCAAGCCTGAATAACCCATTTGGGCAGCAGTTCCCACAGGCAGAACCAGAGCAGAGGACTCCACAGGAAAGGCCACGAGATAGCTCCCTAGGAGTGGCAGGGAAGAGAGATTACAGATATTTCCTCTGTTTGTTACTCAAACAATATGAGGAGACTCAATTTCAGTCGGAGCAGCAGCACAGCTGCCCTCTCTCCTTGTGCAGTGTGCTCCCTGGTGTCCCTGGCTGTCCCAGGGGACAGCAGGGAGCAGAGAGGAGGATGGAGATGGACTGCAGGGGCTTCAGGATGCCTTGTGACCACTGCTGGCTCAGCAGAGGGACACAGAGCCCGCCCAGGGTGACAAAGATCCCACAGCAAACTCCAGTCCCTGTGCTCTGTGACAGGGACAGCACCCAGGGAAGGGCTGGAGCAGGTTTATTTTGGATATCAGGGAAAGGTTCCTCACCCAGAGGGTGGTGGGGCACTACCCAGGGAATGGGCACAGTCCTGAGGCTGCCAGAGCTCCAGGAGAGTTTGGACAACAATCTCAGGGGCAGGGTGGGGTTGTTGGGGTGTCTGTGCAGGAACAGGAGCTGGATCAGTGATCCCTGTGGGTCCCATCCAGCTCAGGATAATCTGTGATCCCATGAAATCTGTCAGACCTGGGGAACTCTAAAAACAGCACCTGAGGGAAGGAAGGAGGGAGGGAGGAAAACTCTTCACCTCCCACAGGGAGAGCTCTCCATCTGCCTCCCCACAACTTCCAGCCAAGCCAAACCCGTCTGTGCAGCTCCCTCCCACCTCTTTTTTCACCCCATCTGTGGTGCCAACCCCTCTCTGACCCTTGCTGCCCACATGCCCTGCACAGGCAGGAGTGGAGCAGGAATCCCTCTAAAAATTCTCTGTCAGAAATCCTCAAGGAAAAAAAAAAAAAAAAAGAAAACAGCAGAAATGTGGTCAGGCTGTGGGAGAGCCCCTGACCCCCACCAGAAGTCCACACTCACTGTCCCAACCCACGACCACATCTGGTGGCTGGAGCCCTCACTGGACACCAAGGGTCAAAAGCAGAGCAGAAGTTCAGGTCCAGCTTAGCAGAACACCCCTGGAGGGGTTTAAAAGCCGTGTGGATGTGGCACCTGGGGACATGGGTCAGTGGTGGCCCTGGCAGTGCTGGGAATGGTTGGGGTGGATGGTCTCAGGGGGTTTTTCCAGCCTAACCAAATCCATAATTCCGTATTTCCGGGGCATTTTTCCCAGCTCTAAGTGTCATTATAAGGTTGAGGTCATGTTTCTCAGGTCAGGTGCTACCTGCAAGACTTGGAGATGCAGTCACCTGCCAAATCCAGGAATACCTTGGAGCCTCCACTCTTTTTCTTTTCCATGGGGAATAATGCTGCTTTTTATACACCTACAAAATTCTGGAATGGCTTGGGTTGGAAGGGACATTAAAAATCATCTCATTGCACCCCCTGCCATGGGCAGGGACACCTCCCACTGTCCCAGGTTGCTCCAAGCCTCATGCAACCTGACCTTGGACACTTCCAGGGATCCAGTGGCAGCCACAGCTTCTCTGGGCACCCTGTGCCTCACCACCCTCACAGTCAGGAATTTATTCCCATTTCTTCCATTTTCCCACATTAATTATTCTTGTTTTCATCCCTGACCACGATTATATGAACTTAAACTGAGATTATTTTCAAAGTAGGAGGTGTCCTCTGAATATTTGCAAAGCTCCTGCTCCATAGGAGCTGCAGTCCCTACGAGCCAGTGATTAAAAATGGATTAACCACAGAGTCATGGAATGGTTTGTCCTAGAAGGGACCTTAAAGACCAATCTGGGGCTCCAGCCCATGAAGAAGGGACTCAGTCACTCCTGGGCTGTTCCTTTGGCTGTAAAATGGGCAGAAAATGGATTGTCTGATCTCCTGGGGGTGTGCCTGAGCCTCACAGCACAGGTCCCGTGGGTGCTGCAGGTTTATCACGACTGCAGCTTCTCAGAAAAACAAAGTTTTGGCAAGACTGAAAATTTCTCTTGGAAATCAATCAGTTTCCCAAGAAAAAAAAATAGCATTAAAAGAGAAAAAAAAAATTACATATAGCAATCTGCCTGGGCCAACAGCTGGGTGCCAACTTCACCTAGGATTTCTCCTGCCTGCCTTCCACTCCAGCTCCTCATTTTTCTGCTGCTTTTCTTTTCGCCTGCTATCAATTTTCCACAATATTGCAAGCAGCTGCTGCTCTAATGAAACATCTTATCTGCTTGTTTGAGGTGTGTCTCGCTGCTGGGAGTTGCTTGACATTTTGAATTAGATGGTTAAAGAAGCTGTTTCACTCGATGTTAATTGGAGTAGCAGCTGGTTGTGGTGGGTTTGTTGTTGGGTTTTTTTTTAATACAACACTAAGAGTAAATTAAAAGAAAAATAGTCTGGTCTCCCTTAGAGCAGCAGCTCAAGGTGCAGGTTTTGAAATAGCTGAGAGAAGGAGTTCTGGTGTTCTATTTCAGTATTCCTGTTTTCTTAAGATTTGGTAATTCTGAATCACTGTTTCCCAGAGAACTGAGCTGAGAAGCAAAAAGGAATGTCCGAGTTTTGCCTGGTGGTAATTGTGATGCACAGGCACTGCTATTAATTTCCTTATCCTCCAGGGATCCCACAGATTACAATGGGGTTTAATGGGTCTGTGGAGACCCATGAAGAATAAGAATTATGATTACAGAGCTGCTGGTTACACCAGCGAGGATAATCAATCCAATAAAATCGTCCTGGGCTGAGAACACTGGATCCACAGCTGATGCCAGCCAGGATCAGACCTTTCCTTTGAAGCATCCAGTACTCACCCAGTCCTCCTAAAGGGGGCAAACTCCTTGGAAAACACCATCCCTGGGTGCCCACAAATCCTGCATGATCCAGTATCAGATGTTAGGAAGAAATTCTTCTTTGGACAAGGGTCTGGAGTGCCAGGACACAGGGAATGGCTTCCCACTGCCAGAAGGCAGGGACAGATTGGATATTGTGGAGGAATTCTTCCCTGTGAGGCTGGGGAGGCCCTGGAATGGATTTCCCAGAGAAGCTGTGGCTGCCCCTGGATCCCTGGGAGTGTCCAAGGCCAGGCTGGCTGGGACTTTGTGCAACCTGGGATTAGTGGGAGGTGTCCCTGTCCATGGCAGCTCTAAGGTCCCTTCTAACCCAAACCATTCCATGATTCCATGATGATTCCATGATTACAGTCCAGGCTGATGGCCAAGCTCCTGTGGAAGAGGATCCTTCCTCTTGACCCTTGCAGAAGGCCTGGCTACTTCTCTCAGAGCTTCCTCCTGCCTGGCTTTCTCATCTCCTGGTTGTCCCAGGGATGAAAACCACCCATTTTCCTTGTAAAGTCACCTCTGAGCTGAGTCTTGGTTTAAAATCCAGGCTTTTCAAGCCCAATCTTGCCTTAAAATCCTGTTTACTTCTCTCCTCCCTTCCAGTCTGCAAGGGCAGATCATTTGTTCTTCCCAGACGGAAGCAGGGATGTGTGAAAACAATCAGCAGCACATTTCTGTGCTAACAGCCTGTCCTGGCTGCTCTGAGCCAGGGAGGATGAAAAGGAGGCTGGAACCAGTATGAAACCAGCAGACACCACATGGTGACAATGCCAGTGCCAGCTGGGCAGGTTCCTTTGTCACCACACTCCTGGCGGCCTCTTCTGCTGGTGGTGGTCACATCTTAGTTCCACCTCCCAGCAACCTGATGTGGGATCCTGTCTTGGTTTGGAAAGACAGGTATCTGCCAGGGAAAGCTGGAGTTTCCCTTAGGACAGAGAATGTAAACCCCTCACCCCTCGCCAAATTATAATTTTGCAATTAAGGGCTTTCAGGGAAAAATTTGGGAATAGGAATAATAGTTCTTTACTAGGAATATTAACAATATAAATGTAGTAGAGAACAAAACCACCCAACCAAACAAGCAAACAACAATCCTGGAAAACCGTGGCAGAGTCAGAGCTACAACCTGACACCCTGTTAGTCAGGGTGTTGGAAGCAGTCCAAAAGTGAGTCCTCCTGGAGTGGCAGATGTGGTTCTGCTGGAGTGGAGATGATCCTGAGAGAAAAAAGGGTTCAATGATGGTGAGAAGGGTCCAGTGATGGTGAGAAGGATCCGGTGATGGTGAGAAGGGTCCAGTCTTCCTCCAGGAATTGGGTGAAGCCAGACACCTTCTCATCCTACGTCTCAGTTTTTATCCAGGCAGGAATGGTTGGCTCCTCCCACTGGGTGGAGCATCTCACAATGGGACAACTTGTGACAAGCTTGGGGAGAAGAACAGCTTGGGGAGTCTTAATGGCCCATTGTGAAAGAGATAAGAAACACTGCCCCACCTGGTTTTAACAGTTGGCCCATTATCAGAAGGCACCCACCCCCCTCCCCCCAGAGTTACAAGAGATAAAGAAGAACATCTCCCCAGCTGCTTTCAGCAGATGAAATAGAATACACATTTTTGTTCCACAACCCAAGACAGATCCACGTGGATCCCGTGGACCCTCTGCCTTTGGCAAACAGACCTCAAGGAACCGAAGGTTTGGTCAACAATTTTTTTTTCCCCATCTTCGCCCCAAAAATTGCATTTGGAAATTTTCCCAGCGCTGAGAGCCTTACAGGATATCCAGCACATCTCGTTTCCTCTGGGATACAGCAGATAAAGGCATTAATGGCTTTAAGTTAAATTAGATATTAGATGTTTGGTTTAGAAATTAGGAAGGAATTCCTCCCTGTGAGGGTGGAGAGGCCCTGGCACAGTTTCCCAGAGAAGTTGTGGTTGCCACATTCCTGGAAACATCCAAAGCCAGCTTGGACAGGGCTTGGAGCAACCTGGGATAGTGGAAGGTGGAAGGAAGTAAAGAATGATCTTTAGAGTCCCTCCTATACCTCATGCCACAGGGCAGAAAAATCGTGGAAAAGCCCCAGTAATCCCATTTTCTCTAATTCTTGGCTGTTCTCCCCATTACTCCAACATCCTCCAAACAAAAAGGTCACTTCCATTGTTCCCTTCACTTTGTTCTGACAACCCCAGCACGGCGGCACCGGGGCCAGCTCGGTGATGTCAATTAAACACTTGCCCAGGCTTCAAAGCCTCCAGTGTCACACTGGAGCCAGGAGCAGGGGACAGCTCTTTGCAGTGCCATGAGGAGCTCGTCAAACACATCCTGGGTCATCCTGTGGTGGTGCCAACGCTGAGTTCAGACAGCAGAACCTGCCCGGTCTCTCCGCGGGACGTTTCGTGCTTTTGAGCCAAAAAAAAAAAAAAAAAAAAAAGAAAAAACAAAAAAAAAGGAAAAAAAAAAGAAAAAAAAAAAAAGAAAAAGAAGAAGTTGATTCATTTCTGGTTCAAGAATTCACCTGAAAGAAATGACAAAACAAAGCGAAGACAAACAAAGGAAACGGTGACTGAAGGGAAGCGTCAGAAGCGCCGTGTGTCCCTCCTCAGAAAAATAACTGTTCATTAAAGAAAAGCTCTTGAAAAAGGTCACCTGAGACAGTGATGCATAAGATGAGGCAGCCTGGTGACACAGAGGTGTCTGATGTGTTATTTCCTCTGTGGTTCTTTAAGTTCCTTGGCACCACAGCAGCTCCTGGTGAAGAGGGGTGAGCTGGACCCACCACATTTGGCTGGGAGTGGCCAGACCTCTGTGATTTGTCTCTGGGGAGATTTTGCTGTGGCCTTCCAGTGCCTAAAAGAGCTCCAGGAGAGCTGGAGAGGGACTGGGGACAAGGGATGGGGGGACAGGAGACAGAGAATGGCTTCCCACTGGGAAAGGGGAGATTGGGCTGGGATCTTGGGAAGGAATTCTTGGCTGGGAGGGTGGGGAGGTCCTGGCACAGGGTGCCCAGAAAAGCTGTGGCTGCCCCTGGATCCCTGGAAGTGTACAAGGCCAGGTTGGACAGGTGTAATTTATTTTTTCTTTCCTTTTTTTTCTTATTTGCATTTTTTTAAAAAATATATAAATATAATATATATAAATATATGATTTTTATATAAATATATAAATTTATATAAATATAAATCTAATATATATAAATAACCTTTCATTATAATTTTAAAATAAACCTATTTTACTCTTTATATTCTCCTAATCACATAAAATACAAGAAATAATAAAACCATCACAACAGGGCTTGGAGCAACCTGAGCTAGTGGAAAGTGTCTCAGATGTCTTTAAGGTCCCTTCCAACCCAAACCATCCCACAAGTCTATGATCCAATCCACCTTACAGCCTCAGGTGGGAAAGCAGAAATCCCAGTTTTCAAATTTTTTTTTTCATGAACACCATAAAAAAAACCCTCAAAACACAGTGTTACAGAGACCTCCAAATCAACATGTTGTGAAGCATCACTTACTCATTTCTTTTTTGTTCTTTTTTTCTTTTTTTTTTTTTTTTTACATTTCCTGCTTTGAAATACAGCCCCAGGACACAAATCCTTCCCCAGCTGGGATTGCTGGAAAAAACCAGACACGAGCAGCATCCCTCAGACACTGACCCCAGCCCAGCAGGTGTGGTACAAACAGCACAGCAAGGTGACCCTGACTCACAAGAAGTGCACATTTTCACAGAATCAATGATTCAAGCATAGCCCAGGGCTGGTTTTCCAGCTCTGGATTTCCCTGCTTGGATCTGCCAGGTGAGGAAAGCTGCTGTCTTGAAAAGCCATCCCACACCTACTTTTAGGTGTGAAGGTGCTTATCTGGAGGGTTTTAAAGCACTGGGTTTGATTTATTTCCTCCCCCTTTTCCAGGAAAATACACTGGAAGAGTGGCTTGCTGCCAATGTCTGAAGGGTGAGCAATTCTCTCTTCAATTCTGGATTCCTGCTGAGCTCTTTATATAAAAAACCATCCCAAAAAAACAGCTCCCAGCCATTAAGCCAAGAGATTCCCTGAGCCTGGAAAGTTGCAAAAGTAAAAGAAAAGGTGACAATGAAAATTACTGTTCATGTGGAAGCTGCAGGACCACGATCCAGAGCCTGGGTTGGGAGTCCACAGCTGGTCCCTCTCAGAGAGCCCTGGAACCCCAAGTTTCTCATGGCTCTGCAGAGTTTGTCTGTCTGAAATTCCTCCTTGCTCTGCAGGATGAGCAAAGCCTCGTCT
The DNA here is from genome assembly GCA_017589585.1 of Phylloscopus whistleri. Taxonomy (NCBI): domain Eukaryota; kingdom Metazoa; phylum Chordata; class Aves; order Passeriformes; family Phylloscopidae; genus Phylloscopus; species Phylloscopus whistleri. The sequence goes on along the minus strand of JADMLD010000605.1, from coordinate 284,366 downwards.
CAGGGATGGGGATGTCCAACCCAAGAGAGCATTTTTATCTTGTTCCATGTCCTGGAGCCAAGGTGGGCTCACCACAGCTCTGTTTGTCCTGGCCTGATCTTCAAACACCCACCTGCATTAGCTCTACCTGAATGCAGAAATTCCTGTGGATAACGAGGATCCTCAGCTGGTGTGGGCAGGACTTCTACCATCCCTGGAGCCTTCATCCTCACCCCTGGAATTTCCAGGCACTGCCCTCCCAACAGCTCATCAGAGCTCTTGTTCTGCACACGGCTGCTGCCCCAGACTCTCCTCTGGGCTCCTCTGATGCAAATTTGCCTTCATTGCACCTGCAAAACACCTCTGTGCAAGGGGATTTTTAGCTCCTGGAAGTGGTCAGGTCAAGGTTTCTGTGTCCTGACCCTCTGCACCGTTTCCCCCTGTGAGAGGAGGGAAGAAAGGACTGTTCTCCAAAGCCTCTGTGCCTGTTGTACTGGTTTGAAAGCAAAACCAGTGAGACTCCAAGTCAGAAATACAATTTAATAGGAGAAGAGAGGGGGAAAAAAAAAAGTAAAATAAAATAAATAGAATAATACAACCCTGTTGGTCAGGGTGGTGGTAGCAGTCCAGGTGAAGTGGTCTTGTTGAGGCAGTGATCCCATAGGAAGGTCTGGTAGCTCTTGTCCTCTGGGAATCCAGTGGGTAAAGGCTACTGTGCTGTCCCAAATCCCAGATTATATCCAGGTGGGAATGCTTGGCTGCTCCCCCTGGGCTGAGCATCTCACAGTGGGCTGGTATCATGTAATGGGTCCTTGACGACCCATTAAACAGAGATAGCTTTGGAGGGAGTTACCTGTGAGTCATGGGGCAAGGCATTGATGGCCCATGAACAGGAGATAGTTCAGAGAGAGGGGCAAAGGAAACACTGCCCCACCTGGTTCAACAGCTCATGAAAATGGTGATAGAATACATTGGGCACATCTTACATTGCAACCTAGGACACCTGTCTGGCTGCATTGCTGAGGAAAGCCCCCAAACACAACCACAGCAGCACCTTCTCCCTCTGTTTTAAACCCTCCTCGAAAATTCCCCTTTTCCTGCACCGCCTGCAAACACCTTTTGCCTCTCTTGGATGGTCAATAGAGCTGCCCAGCCTTGGCAGCTCCTGTGGGCTCATCGCTTGTTTGGTGAGGCCCTTGGTCAGTCTGGTGTGGGTTTTTCCTTCAATTTTGATTGCAAAAGCTTTAATTCACCCTTCAGACACCACGGAATCGTGGAATGGTTTGGGTTGGGAAGAAGTTTAATGATCATCCCATTCCACCCTCTGCCACGGGCAGGGACACTTTCCACTGTCCCAGGTTGTTCCAAGCCCCATCCAGCCTGGCCTTGGACACTTCCAGGGATCCAGGGGTAGCCACAGCTTCTCTGGGCACCCCATGCCAGGGCCTCAGCACCCTCTCAGGGAGGAATTTCTTCCTAATTTCTAATCTAATTCTCTCCTCTTTTACTCATCTGGTAGAAGAGCTGCTCAGCAAGGACAGCAACAACTTCCTGTGCATCGAAATTCATCCTCACGCTGTTCCTTGGTGAGCATGGATAAGCCAAATCATGGAATCACAGAGTTGTTTAAGCTGGGAAAACCCTCTAAAATCGAGTCCAACTCTTCCCCCAGCACTGCCAAGGCCACCACTCACCCATGTCCCCAGGTGCCACATGCACATGGATTTTAAACCCCTCCAGGGATGGGGACTCCACCACTGCTCTGGGCAGCTGTGCCAGGGCTGGACAACCCTTTTCATGAAGAAACTTTTTCCTCATATCCAACCTAACCCTTCCCTGGTGCAATTTGAAGCCGTTTCCTCTTTTCCTCTTGCCCTTTGCTCCAGAACCACGTGAGCCATGGGGGTGATGCCTGACAGAACCTCCTGCAGTGCCTCCTTGGCTCTCTGGACTGGGCAGAGACCAGCACAGGGTCCCTAATTTCAAACCAGACCCATCATTGGCCACACATGACTGGAAACATCTTGGAGCTATGGAATCTCATTCCCTCTCCCCAAAGGGCCAGGCTCTCCCTTTGGCAGCCTCCCGCTGCCAAACCCCACTCGCTGTGAAAATTTCATTTTGAAAACATTTTCTGCAAATTAGGAAGGTCTCAGTGCAGGGCCCTGAATGACACAGTGGCTGCTGAACCCAGAACAGAGCCAACCCTGCTCTGGGTTGGGGAGAACCTGAAGGATCAGGAGCAAAGGGAGCGAGCCAGGGGGGAAGTTTAAATGAAATTTTCTTTTCTTTTCTTTTCTTTTCTTTTCTTTTCTTTTCTTTTCTTTTCTTTTCTTTTCTTTTCTTTTCTTTTCTTTTCTTTTCTTTTCTTTTCTTTTCTTTTCTTTTCTTTTCTTTTCTTTTCTTTCTTTTCTTTTCTTTCTTTCTTTCTTTTCTTTTTCTTTTTCTTTTTCTTTTTCTTTTTCTTTTCTTTTTTCTTTCTTTTCTTTTTTCTTTCTTTTTTCTTTCTTTTTTCTTTCCTTTTTTTTTTTTCCCAAAGCAGTTGTTTCTCCTTTTTTCAGCCAGAAACTGGGAATAAAATCTTCCAAAAACGCATTTCCCTTCAGTTGGCAAACATTTTTCCTCCCTTATTGTTTCCTGTCTCCTTGATAAAGAAAATTCTCAATATTTGGAGACAGAGTTGAGGGAACAGAAACAAGGGATATGATGCCACTTAGTGGAACATGGATAATAATAAGGAACAATATTCCAACATCCACGGTGCAAATTTTTGGTCACCTCTATGAGACCTCTATGCTCTCAATCCTGATGAGCTGTGGGGACTTCCCAGAGTACAGGGCTTTCAAAGCAGCCTGAGCTGTCAAAAACCAGAAAAAAGAGTCTCCCCTCCAATCCTGCAGATGCAGCCTGATGGCACCGGGAGTTTGGCACTGGGAAAACCAGGGATGCAATCAGTTCAGGGATTGCAAGGATGATGTTGCTCCGTGAGCGTCTCACAAGACATCGAGATCTTTCCAGGCAGTGCTAGTGAGAGGGAGAAAGGACAATCACACCAGCCCGTGGCTTTCCCCAAATCCCCACCAGGGCACAGCCAGCATGATGAAACTCCAGTCACTGTAAGGACACAGTGAAAGATGCCCAAAATTGGGACCAAGGCAGGAGGAACCCTGCAGAAATACCCAAACTGGCTGCACAGGCAGCTGCCCTCCCCAGGCAGGGGGCATGGACATGAGCCAGCCAGGCTGCCCTGCCAAAACCTGGCCACTGATAAGGGAAAACCTCTTATCTCCCCCCAAACCCCCTGCAAACACAACCCTGTGCTCAGCAGAAGTGGCAGGGCTGCAGAGGCTCTGCTTGGCAGCAGCTCTGTTGGCACATTCCTCGATGCTTTACAGCACTTCCAGCCCTCCTGACATCAGCAAGGTACAAAAGAAGGAAGACAGGCTTGGCTTGGCACCTGTGTAAAAGGGACAGGGGCTGGCAGGAGTCTCCTGCCTTCTGCTGCAGCCAGGGAGCCAGGGCTGTGTCAGGAGCAGGGTGAGCAGGAACAGGGTGAGCAGGAGGCTTTGCTGGCTCTGCCTCAGCCCCGTGTCTGCCTCTCTGCTTCTCTGCAGGGTCTCCTGCCACCTCACAGGCCCGCTGGGGATCATCTCCCAGGTGTCCCTCTGCAGTTATTCCCTTGGCTCCATCCACTTCACCCCCTGAAGCACAGCAGGAAAAATGTCACATCCCCATGTGGAGTGGGATCCAGCCTGGCTCTGCTGTTTTTTTTAGCACAGAATCACAGAACGGTTTGTGTTTGAAGGGACCTTAAAGATCATCTCCTTCCCAACCCCTGACTCCTGACCTCCTCCACCTTCTTTGCCCCAAATCCTCTGCACCCCCAACAGGTTTGGTTTTTTGCCAGCTCAGCCCTTCTCAAGCCTTCCCCCTTTCCCTCTCCACCTCCTTCCAGGCTTTTTGCCATGCCAGGGATGCTGCAGGGATGTCAGATGGCCTCTTCCTCTTCATCTCGTGGGGGTTTTCCACTTGATCCATTTTACCTCTGAGCTGCTGCCATTACAGCCCACAAAGGCAAAAGCAATTCCTGTGCTCCTGACAGTGCCACTGCACAGAACTGCCAGAATGAATGCTGCCCAGGGTGCTCTAAAACTGCATTTATCTGCTCTGAGCAGCCTGGAATGCCTGTCTGGGACTGTGAGTCAAGAGCCTGCTGATAGCACAAGTGTCCCTGGGATGCCACCCGTCTTCTCCAGCCACAGATTAAATTCGTGGGGAAAGTAAGGAAGCAGCAGTAGTCCCCTGTTATCCTCTGCTCTGGCTGTTGGCAAGCAGTGATTTAGGGATTTCTCAGTCGGAGGTTGTGTGTGAAGCATCGTGTTTGAGGCATGAGGGGAAAGTCTTCAGGCTGATGTCAAAGTGGTGCTTTTGCCTAAATTCCTTTTGGAGCCACAGATGCAGAAGCAAGGTGGAACTGAATTAAAGTATCAGTTCAAACCCAAGGGAAAGTGCTCAAAGAATAAAACCGGGAAAGAAAGTGAGGGTTCAAAAAAAATGGTTTTTGAACATTTTCAGTCAGCAGAGAGAACACAGGTTTTCCAGTATTTCTGAGATGGGCTAAGTCCTGTGGAGGCATCTTCCACCCTGGTCCCAAACTATTTATCCCAAACGCCACGAGGGAAGGCAGGACAGAATCTTGTGCTCCTGAAGCGCAGCTGTGAAAAAAATTTGGCTTGAAACCCCCCAATTCCTCAATCAAAGAGTAACACTTTGTGTTTGTCCTGCAAAGAAAACCATCCCAGGCACTGGGGATGGATCCAGGGGACATCCTGCCTTTGGGGCACCCTCTGGGTGTAGAATCATGGAATCACAAAGCTTGGAAAAGACCTGCAAGAGCGCCAAGTCCAACCTTTGAGCAGATGAAATGCTCCCCCCTGCCCGCCCCCCCGGGCTCCTGTACTAGCTCAGTCTCCTTGAGGGGCTTTGGGGGAAATATCTCATAGGATAGGATAAAAGATTCCAAAAGAGGCTCTTACCTCAGGTTTATTCTAAGGCTTTATTCTCGAAGGGTTCCAGGGAAAAGAGGGCGAAAGAGGAAGGAGCACAGGTTTATCTGGATTCTGTCTCAGGATAGATAGCTGGCCCTGAGCCAATAGGTTACAGATAAGAAGAGGAAGGGTCAAACTATATGGTCACAAGCTTTGGGGGGTTCTGGGGAAAAAACCATTTCCCCAGAGGAATACAACAACCAGACACCACCATGTCAGGAAGTGAACCTGAGCCTCCAGCATGGATTAACCCTTTGGAGCTACTGGAACCCTCCCAACGTTCGAATGCTTGAGTGTGTGTTAATAACAAAAATAAATAAATAAATAAATAAATAAATAAATAAAATTGGGCAAGCCTGGAGGGGCCACAACCTCTGATCCCTCCTGGAACAAGCCTGCCCCAACTCTGGAAGCCTCAATGCCAAGCAAGGAGGGGGACAAGCAGGGTGGTTGGAGGGAGGGATGAGTGGCATCGCGTTTTCCTGGAAGAGCGCGGCCGGCGCCCCGGTGCAGCTGTTGAAAACCCAGCATGGGAGAGGCTGGATGAATGCGGAGAGTGACATTTCTGGGCTCTGCTAAGTGGCTCACAGCAGGCTCTGCTATTTGCATTGCACAAATAGTCATTTTATGATTAAAAACAACAACAGCAAATAGAAGCGAAACCGAGATAAAACTGGCGAGCGCCATGCAGAGGTTGGGGAGGGTGCAAGGGCTGGCTCTACCCACAGCTTTAACCCCTAAACCTCACCCATCCTGGGTTGAACCTTCCCTTCCACTTTTTCACATATTTTCTCCTGCAAGCTTCTCACCCAGCACACCCACATTTCAAGGGTGAAGAAACAATGCCAAAAATCATGGGTGTTTTCTGCTTGAGTGGCAGAAGTGGATCAGAGCAAAACAGAAACATACCAGGTGGGAGGAGGTGGGCTTTCTCCTGAGGGAAAGATTTTTGTAGAATCCCAGAATCCCTGAGGTTGGAAAAGGCCTCCAAGATCACTGAGTCCAACCTGTGACCAATCCCCACTCCAGGGATTGGGACTCCACCGCCTCCCTGGGCAGAAGTTGCCCGTCACTGTGGGAAGTTGCTCTCCAGTCCTCCATGATGAAGAAGGGCTTGGCAGCTTGGAAGAAGAGAAACAGTCTAAAAATTCCCAGAGGAAGACCAGGAGGGATTTCTTCTCTGCCTGGAAGTTTTTAAGCTGTGTAGACACCCCTGTCCTACACCTGGGCCATCAGGGGGGTCCTGGTGTCAGTCAGGAGGAACAGAGATGGTGCCATCAGCAGATAAAATCACTGAATCGTTAAAGGTGGAAAAATCCCCAAAGATCATCCAATCCAACCATTCCCCCAGCACTGCCAAGGCCACCACTGACCCATGTCCCCAAGTGCCACATCCACACGGTTTTAAATCCCTCCAGGAATGGGGCTCCAACATGTGACCACCTTTTCCATGAAGAGATTTTTCCCTAATTTCCAGTCTAAACCTCCCCTGGGACAACTTGAGGCCATTCCCTCTCCTCCTGTCCCTGTTCCCTGGGAGCAGAGCCCGAATCTCCTCTGGCTGTCCCCTCCTGTCAGGGAGCTGTGCAGAGCCACAACGTCCCCCCTGAGCCTCCTTTTCTCCAGGCTGAGCCCCCTCCCAGTTCAGATGGAGAGCAGGTTTCATCATGGGACAGGAATTTTCCAGACAGAATTGTTGGGGCTGGAGGCATCCTGGAAAACCTTCTAGAAAAGATGCAAGAAGGAGAGGAAAGGAAGGGACACAAAGCACAGGATGCCCCAAGGCAGCACAGGCTGTGTTTTTCCAGTGTCCTTCCACAAAAATCCCACAAATCCAGCAACAACCACACAGCCTGGCCGTGTCCACCAACCCCTTCATATCTTCTGCAGCCCAAATCCTGCTTTTCCTGGAGGAGGAAGCATCGGTTGTGTCCTTTCAGACTCTGTCCTTACATGATGCTCCCACTTTCTGGATGCTCGGGAGCCCGGAGGGAGGGAGGGAGGGAGGGAGCTGGATCCCGTAATACCTCCCTGTTCCCTGCCCGTGTAATCTCTGCCCCAGGGTCAGCACAATCTCCTGAGCAGCGGATGCTGAACCATCGCAGCTCCCGTGTCAGCTCGTTAGCGACAGCCGAGAGGCACAAGGGATAATTGTGCTCTCCCTTATTGTTAAACCTGTAATTTGTGCCTCGCCCGAGGCCAAATATCCCTCGGGAAGAAGGATGCTTGAGGATTTCAGAGTCCACCTAGTCTATTAAAAAGAGAAGAGAGAGGAGGAGGAGGGGTTTGGAAGATAGGAACAAGAGGGTAATAAACAACCAAAAATACCTGCAAGGCAGTGGGGAGCCATGGGAACAAGTTGTTTCCCTGTTTATTCACAGCTCCAGCTGCACTAAAACCTGGTGCACTTCGTCTCTTCCTCCGGGCCAGGAATTATTGGAGCCAAGAGCAGCAGTGGAGGAGTTTACTGCCCACCCACGAGTGGGGCACTGCACCTCTGCTGCCTGGCTCTGGTGCTGTGGGGCACGGGATTGTCCCCTGTCCCCACCAAGCCCTGCTGCAGGTCCCCAGGGTGCTGGAGGGGAGAGCCCCAGGCAGTGCAGGTGCAGAGCTGAACTTGTTTCTGGGCCATTTGGGAGTAATTCCCAGGGTGCTTACAGCCAACCATCCATCCTTTCCATGTGGAAACATCTTGGCAGGATCATTTCCTGGGTGGCTTTGGAGGAAGCGGCTCCATGCTTCGACTCCAAACTGTATTTGGAGTTAAGTTATATTTTAGTATTCTGTTAAGATTAATTTCTGTATAGTTTGGTTTAAGTTTAGGTTAAGTATTTCTCAGTTAAATCATGTTATTTTAAGTTCTGTTAAGTTTGGGCCCTGTTAAGTTCAGGTTACTTTTAAGTTTTGATAAGCTTAAGTTTTATAAAGTCCAGATGATATTAGATCTAGAGCCTATTAATTTAAAGTTTTATTACCTATAAGTTTTATCAAGTTAATATAATTTAAGATTCTTTTTGCCAAAAATTATTCATACCAAGTTTAAGTATTGTTTAGTGTCGCAGTACGACACAAAAGAAATTACACTCACACACTGAGATGTCTAAGGCAAAAAGGGGAAGTTTATTTATAGACTTTGATATTTATAGAATTCTAACAGTGATTATGGATTGGAGGAAGAAAATCTTCCTCTCTAACTACACTGGTTAACTTAACAGTCTATTAACAGGTTTTTTTTCTTATGAGAGGAATGTAAACATGAAAGGACAGTTACAACAGCAATAGGTTGTTTATGTGAAAATTGTGAGAGACTTCACAATTACAAAAAGTAAACAATCAGAAGGCTGAAGGAACTTTAGAAAAACTTTAGAGAAAACAGAGGAGAACAGAAAAACCCCAGGGCAACAGTTTAGTACTTAATTGTTTAATTTGCAACACAGAATGCTCTGACCCATTTCTTCAGGATCTTCCAAGCCCACCTTAGAGTGGAAGATGTCTCTGCCCATGGCAAGGGGGTGGATCTGGATGACTTTAAGGTGCCTTCCAACCTAAACCCTCCTATGATTCCATGATAGTCAGGGCTGGGATTCCTTGCAGCTCTTTCCTAGGGCCTACTCCTTACCATCAGTGTCTGAAACAAAGAATTGATACCCAGACACGGTATCAATTTGAGATGTTCAGACAGGCAAGGAGGTAGGTATTAGATGGCTGAGTAATATTTTTTTTTCTTTGGGAATAACTATTATTCTTTTTGTGCCTCACAGCTGCAGACTCACAAGAGCCCCATGACAGAAATGTGGATGAGCAGCAGGAGCACCATCATTTAGACACAGGTGCTCTCCTGGCTGCATTAATTCCTTCCAAAACCCACATCCCAGGGAAAATCTTCAGCCATTACAACACCAACATTTCCCAGAAGAGAAAAAGAAAGGAATTTCCATCTGTGTGAAACTATCTTACAGATGGTTGAGACAGGAAAGTCTTTGAGGAATGAAATAGCAAGGGCAGGACGCTGGAGGAATGAGCTGGACTAAATTTAACCCAGGGAAAGAAAAGCTGCTAAAAATGCTCGTGCTATCACAAAGGAGGGAAGAGCCCAGAAATGGGAATGTTTGAATGGGAGGAAGGGGCAGGAAGGGGATTTAAAAAGTGAAATTTTAGTGGTAGGGCAAAAAAAAAAATCCCTTTCCACTCAGTTTGGTGCATGGGTTTGAGTGGGGTTTCACAGCCTCAAAAAAACCCACAAAAAAACAACTGAGCCACCAGCCTGGTTCTCTTCTGCACACGTACAGGGAGATGATAACTGGGGAAGGGCTGGAAACCTTCTGGCACTGCTTGAGTGTTGCAAAGTAGCTCCACTGGAGGAATTCGTCTCTAGGACAAGATATTCTGGGCCAGAGGACATGCTGAAGTGGCACAGAGAGCATCAGGACAATGACACTGCCCATCCCAAACAGCTGATCCAAAGGAATGGGAAATGCCACCTTCATTTCCTCCAGCCTGCAACTCCAGCCCTCAGGCCTTTATAAAACCAGGCCTAGAAAAATGAGGGAAACGCCCCATTCTGCCACAAATTGTATTTTTGCATTTTAAATTCCAAGTGTGGGGGGGAAAAAAGCGGGTTTGGGGGTTTTGTGGCGTGCAAATCCACAAATCCAACACATGGAACAGTCACCCACCCACATCCAGTTCCCTTTGACTCACCCATCCTCCCCACTTCAGGTGAAGTCTGGGCATTCCATCCAGGCCACCATCATCCCACTGATCCCAAATCCCAGAGAGAGCTGAAGATGGTGTGGGCAGTAAGGTTTGAAGTCTGGTTCCACGGTTCTGCAGACAGGAAAGGTCCCTTTTATCACAGCCCACCTCCTGGATTCAGCCTCTTCGTGTCCTGTGTGGAATCATCAAGGCTGGAACAGACTTTTAGGATCAAATCCAAACAGGGAGAGCAGAGCAGACTCCACAGGATTCCTGCTGCAGACGTGAACTGAAATGTCCCCCTCCTGAATTCAGGAAAATGCCTGGAGCAGGGATTAGTTCCCACCATGGAAAATGATTCCAGCACTCAGGTGAGCCCAGACCCCCAGAGACACCAGCAAAGCCCCCCCTGCTGCCCCCTCAGTGCCCTGGGGGTTGTTTCCCTGATAATGGGAATGCAGCAGGGCTGGCAGCAGTCATTTGGGGACACGGGACTGCCAGCACAATGCGTGGCTTTGTGTCCTTCATCCTATGACATCCATGTGTGGTAGACAATGCGAGTGTCCTGTGCTCCCCTGAATGGGGCAGGGCTTGTTTACATGGGAACTCAGCAGCCCCAGGGCCTTGGCAGCTTTTTGCTCCTTGAGTTATGATGGCTAGAAGAGCTTCCAGGGTGGGTAGGCACAGAAGTAGGGTTGGGCAGAAGGAATGGGATCGTTCTGGGGAATAATAGGCCTTTATGCTGGCCTGAAATTGTGTGGTGTTTTCCCTTTCCTAGAACAGGATGTGGATGGAATCTCTGGTCTCTCTCTCAGAAGATCCACATGCCAGAGCAGGTCCTGCAAACCTCTATTTGCAAACCTCATTTTTGGCAGGAGATGTGCAGCTAAAATTCACCTTGGGCTTTCTCCTCCAAGCCCTTGAAGGTCTGGGGAGGGGACACAACTCTGACCCACACAACCAGAATCATTTCAGCTGGCAGAGGGCAGGTTTGGGGTTAGATATTGGGAAGAAATTCTTCCCTGTGAGGGTGGGGAGGCCCTAGCACAGGGTGTCCAGCAAAGCTGTGGCTGCCCCTGGATCCCTGGAAGTGTCCAAGACCAGGCTGGACAGAGCTTGGAGCGACCTGGGATAGTGGGAGGTGTTCGTGCCCATGGCAGGGGGTGGAACTGGATGATTTTTAAGGTCCCTCCCAGCCTAAACCATTCTGTGATTTCATGGACCCACCATTTCCTTGGGCAAAGCAGCTGCCTCTCTCCTCCTCCTCTTGGATGGAGGAGCACATCTGGCTTTGACAGATTAACCAGAACCAGGAATATGAGGGATGAGGGTTGGGAGTCACTGTGGGGACAGAAGGGAGCTGGATCAGAGCTGAACTTGTCCATGAGTGGGGTCGTGGCTGTAAGAGGGAGGAGCTGTTCTCACCACGAGGGTTGTGTTGCTCTCCAAGAAAGCAAGAACAGAGCAGGGTTTGGTCTGCATTTGTCTCCCCTGCTGACTGTGATGGAGCTGTGTCACAATACAACGTGAAAGAACGACACTCACGCACTGAGATGTCCAAGGCAAAAAAGGAGCAGTTTATTTACAGACCTCAACAGTTACAGAATTCCAACAGTGACCATGGATTGGAGGAAGAAAACTGTCTTCTCCAACCACACTGGTCAACCCAACAGTCCATCAATTCTCTCCTCCTGCAGAAACGAATGCAAAGCAATCATTATTTACATGAAAACTGTGTGAGAAACTCTATTTCAAAAGGTGAACTTCAGAAGGCTGAAAGAACTTCAGAAAAACAGAGTGACAGAGCTGTGTGGAGATCCTGGAGCCCAGGCTCTCATGGAGGTGCGTGGTACCAGCAGCAGGAGAGGCTGGAACACCACAGAGATGGAAGGACAGCGGTGCCTCCTGGACTCTGCCTGGGGGCAGGTTGGTGTCTTGGGTTGCAATGCAAGATGTAACCAAAAGTGTGTATTCTATTACCAGCTGTTAATGGTGGGGCAGTGTTCTTTATCTCTTTATCTCTTTATCTCTTCCAGGATCCATCCTCCCTCCAGGGGATATCTGCTGTTGATGGTGGGGCAGTGTTCTTTATCCCTTCCAGGACCCATCCCCCCTCCAGGGGATATCTGCTGTTGATGATGGGGCAGTGTTCTTTATCCCTTCCAGGACCCATCCTCCCTCCAGGGGATATCTGCTGTTAATGGTGGGGCAGTGTTCTTTATCCCTTCCAGGACCCACCCTCCCTCCAGGGGCTATCTGCTGTTCATGGGCCATCGAGGCTCACTGCAGGGCTGATACAATTACATCATCCCACTGGGAGATGCTCCACCCAGGGGAGGAGCCCAGCATTCCCACCTGGATAAAACCTGAGATTCAGAACATCAGCACAGCCTGTTTGCACTGGATTCCCAGAGGAATCCAGACCCATCTCACCACCACTGGACCTTCAGATCTACAGGATCTACAAGATCACCTCTGCTCCAACAGAACCACATCTGTCACTGAAGGAGGACTTAACTGGACTGCTCCCAACACCCTGCCCAACAATATGTCAGGTTGTATTCTGACTCTGGCAGAGTTTTCTTTTTGTTTGTTTGCCTTTTGGGTTTGTTGTTTGGGGTTTTTTTTTGTACTACTTCATTTTTATTTTCATTTTCCTAGTAAAGAACTGTTATTCCTATTCCCATATCTTTGCCTGAGAGCCCCTTAATTTCAAAATTGTAATAATTTGGAGGGAGGGGGTTTACATTCCCTATTCCAAGGGAGGCTCCTGCCTTCCTTAGCCTTCCTATCTTTCCAAACCAAACAGCTGGTCATGCCCAGGTGAGACCCGTGCAAGGTCCCCGACAGCACACACAAGGCTCACATTGATTCTGGACATATCCCAGTATGGCCATTCCAGCCCTTCCAACACACTCCTAAAAGTCTGGATTCACCTGGAGCCAGAGGGGATAATCCCAGAGGGGATAATCAGTCTCATAATCTGAAAGTCGTGAGTTCAATCCTCACCCAGGGCAGCAATTTATCAGATTATCCCTTTTTCTGACCTAGAGATGGGGCTCCTGAGAGGCATTTGAAAGACTTTTATTCCATTTTCAGTCTCATGTGAAGGGTGAGACAGTACAGATGTTACAATTCATCACAACCAGAAGCCAAGCTGTTTCCTAATTACAATACATTATAAGCATTTCTTGGCCTATCAGATTTTGCCACACAATGCTGCTAATGCTTTGAAGCCAATCATCTAAGCATAGTTCTTGTAGGTCCTACTACAATACATCTTTCATGGTTCTATTTCTCCAGAATATCTAGTCTATTTGCAAAGCCATCCTTTGAGACTTGTTTCTAGTTCCATTTCTCTCCCAACAATGTCTGCCCTATTCCATGGCCTTTCTCAGTCAGCATATTTTATCTCAGAGTTTGCATACAGATGCAAACTATGTGAGCCTTCTGTCAGGCTTTCAGAATCCTCTACAAATCCACTTCCCACAAACTCCTTGCAGAAGATCCATGGAGTTATTCCTCTCATCCTCAGCTATGGTGGAGACTCAGGCATCTCCTGGAAACGTGGATCATCTCCACGGAGACATCACCATTCCTGGGGCAGGAACTTTCCAGATGATGACCTTCTCCCTGCAGCTTGTTTTTAATCTGTGGTGAGTGTCACTTACAAAGTGACAAATCCTCATTTTCACAGCAACTCTGCTCTGATGTGGCTCCGTATGTAATTGCCTGGGATTTCTCAGCCCGTGTTCAGCAAATAATGACTCTCATGGAAGTTATTTGTAGAACTTAATAATTTCTATTAATTGCATTACGGGATTGCATTTTAATTTTTTTTTCTCTGTAATAATACATAATGAAATAATTGTGGAATTTCTAATAGGTAATTATCTCGCTGAGAACAGTTTAAAACACCAGTGAGTGTGGGTTGTTTTTAGCTGAGCATGGGGAAAAGAGAAGGAGAATGAAACATCACCTGGAGCAAGAGGCAGACGTAACAGCTTTTCCTGGATCCAACAGTGTCCTCAAAACTTCAGGTTAACAGGATTGCACAGGATGAATCTCAGAATCACTGAGGTTGGAAAAGATCTCCAAGATCACCAAGTGACCAAACCCCACCTTGTCACCATCCCAGAGCATTGAGTGCCACATCCAGGTGTTCCTTGGACACCTCCAGGGATGGGAATTCCAAACCTCCTTGGCCAGCCCCTTCCAATGCCTGACCATGATTTCCATGAGGAATTTCTTCCTGATGTCTAACCTGAACCTCCCCTGGCACAGCTTGAGGCCATTTCCTCTCATCCTGTCCCTGTTCCCTGGGAGCAGAGCCTGACCCCCCCTGGCTGTCCCCTCCTGTCAGGGAGTTGTGCAGAGCCAGGTTTGAAAAGTCAGGGGAGGCACAAATTGGAACCAAGAGGCCTCTTGATTATTAAATCACACATAAATTCTTGGAAGGGCTTTAAACTGGGATCAGATGGAATATTGGAATATGTCCTCAAGTAACAGGCCTGGTTAGGGGAATCACTCCATAAAATTATCTCCTCTGCAGGTCATCCCAGCAGGCTGCTGGAGAGAGCTGGGAACTGCAGTCTTTGGGCATCTCTGTGAGAAAAACAGAGAGAAAAATAAGGGCAGGAGACAATGAAATGCCAAGTGAGAGCTCAGCCCTCCTTTGCTGAAGCTGGTGAAGCTCTGATGGTGTGGAGGAAGCTCCCTTCCCTTTCCGTCCATCCCATCATGACCACTCGGGATGCTGAGAGTTTTCCTGCTCTTTCACCTTGCAGGAGCAATGATTTTCTTTTTTTCTTCCTTTCTGACCCTCAGCACTTCATTGAGACCCAGGGTCCCTGAGAGCCCTCACTGGCAGCTCCTCCAGCCCCTCATGTCATGGGGAAACCTTGAGCAGAGAGTTTTTAAACCATCAGAGCCCTTCAGACTTCAGCTCTCCCTCCTCTCTCCAAACCCTCCCCTCCTCAAAGCAGGTAAATGAAACACGAGGGCTAAATGTTGATATAATTTTTATATTTGTGATATAAAATCTCGTTTGGAAAACATTTCTCCTTCCAAAATGGCCCATCTGCCTATTTTTATGCACATGTTTAACATCAAGCAGAGCAGAGGCACATATTTAAGCAATTTCTGAAATCAGGGCCATTGTGTGATGCTCTGATTAGTAAACTGGGAATTAGGGTTCATAAATTATAGTTAATTGAACCAAATCACTTAAGCCCTTTTGTGCTTGTCTTTTCCCATCTAAATTCACCAACAGTAGCAAAATAGCTCCAACATACCTGGGACACAATCCTCATTGTGTTCCCGAGCTGGGAAGGGAGACTCCCAGATAAAATGTGCCCTGAAACATTCATGCTCCAGTTTTTTTTTTTAAATGAAAGGAGTGGGGTGGAGTTGGTTTTCTGTGACTGCAGCTTTATAATGATTTTTCAGATGGAATCAGCACAATATTCATTTTACCCAGGCACCCTTTGTACATCCATTCCCCTGGATGGTCCCAGGAGTATATGGATTTTTCCTGCAATTTATTTCAGCGAAGTGGGAGATAAAGCAATCTGAGGTTGAGGGGAGTCATCTGCCTTATAGAAAATAAATGGATAGCAGACAAAGCACCCTGGAAAGCTTTTGACTGAGGGAGGTTATTACTTACCCAGAAATCAAACTGCTCCAGTATTTCCAGGATGCCAAGATGGGCTGTGACAGAGCTTTTGAGCAGAGAGTGGCCTGTGTGAAACAAATCAAATTGGGAATAGCTGAGAGGTCAATTGTGCCCTTTGTGTAAAGCTCTCGTGGTGCTTCTACACCTCAGAGCATCCCGGGGAAGGGACTTTGCCTCTCACCCAAGGTCACCTCTGTGGCAAAAGAAGGAGACCTGGAGAAACTCCTTCCAGGCCCAGGTCTACAGGGAGGATCCCAGGAAAAAAAAACAACAATAAACCACTACCACCACAATGTCTGTGACCTCAGAGGGAAAAGATGAAAAGATGAGATCAGGAGTGCAGCCAGTCCCTTCATCCGGGTGCCAAAGTGATAAATTGCAAAACACAGACTCTCACCCACTGCCATTAGTGGTGGCTCAAAAGCCCGAAGGGAAGAACGAGGGAAGAGAAGTATTTTGTTATTCTGTCCCCTCCCTCCCGTGGTTTTGATAGTCAAAGGACACGGGGGTGGAGCCCAGGGGCTGCTCAGGGCTTTGGGTCCTTGCTGGCTGCAAGAGATGCCAGGGGGACCAAACCTGCCTGGCACATCCCAGCCCCATCATTCCTCTTTGGCTGGAGGAGTTCTTGTCCTTCAACTGCAAAATCCACTGGGGTGGCAGCCACAGTTTCCTTTTCCCTCCCAAAACTGAGGTGAAAGGAGATTGTTCCGTTAGAACCAGGGTGGGGGGAACAACCAACCTTTTTTTCTTTGTGAATTTCTCACCTTGTGGAGGGAAAGAACCGTAATTCCCAGAGTTAACCTGAAAAGTTTCACCACTGCAAGCAGCCTCAACAGCCAGCCTTGTATCAGACATGTGCTTTAAAGAAAAAATTGCAAACTCAGAGTGGAAAAATAAAACCCCAGACGTCTACACCAAACCAGTTGTTGATCCAAAATGATGGTTATATTGATCTAGGCTGAGGGGAGCAAGGTATCACCTCACAGGGTACACTTGAAAAATCTCAGCCTAAAACCTCTTGAGATCTCCAGTCCAAAATCAGCCTATTTTTCCTCTTTGACTACTGTGGATCAATTCCTGCTCTATTAAATTTGAGCAGCTCCCGTTTACTTCAAGTGCTTCCAAGCTATCAGCCAAGATTCCTCACACAAATCACCCTCTGATGGGATCTGGAGCTGGGACACCTTGAAAAGGGACCTGATTTTCAGGAAATACCTGGCAACCCACCTGCTGGACGCTAGAACCTTTTAATTTTTAGCATGGCCTGGGCCATTACGGTTGAGAACTGCAGCAATGAAGGCATTCAGTCATGAGATTAAGACTTTAAAAGATAATTTATTTTGTACAGAAAGGCTGTCATTGGTGGCGTGCTGTCCATACAATGGCTGGGATGGGAAATGGGAAGAGTTTAAACAAGGCTCTGAGAAATTAGAAACATGCCTCTACTTTAATGGTGGGGTTTTTTTCCTCCCCCCCAAACAATTAATGCAACATACATTGACCTCCCACAGCCCCGAGCGTGCTGACATGGGAACACATGCCCAGCTTCACCTGGAAACCAGGAATCTCCAAGGGACGGCTCGAATTAACTCAATAAACCAAACAAATGTTTGTTTTAAAACGTAGCAATTAATTATCTCCTTGGGTCTCCTTCCCCAGCGCTGGCTTCCCTATCACCTCATCGCTGGCTGTGCTGCATACAATGTTCTGTTCCTTTCTTTCTTCCTAAAGATCCTAATAGGATGCAGCCGGCCGGGCCAGCAGCTTCGGAAACAAGCACAGAGCGAATTTAATAACAAGCAAACCTGCACTTAATAAAGTCTGTCATCAGTAATGTCTCCACTGAACGCTTGCCAGGGGAGAATTGTTTGCACTTACTGTGTGAGCCAAGTCACAGCTTTAACAGGCAAGGCACAAATAAAACCCAGCCTTTCCCATTCTTTTCGCTTCTCTGTTTCGACCTAACCAACAGAAACTCCGGGGCAAACAATGAAAAAATCCAGATTCGTGCAGGAAAAAAAAAAAAAAAGGGGAAAGAAAAAAAAAAAAAAAGCCAGCATCCCCCCACCATTATTCATTACATTATGAAACACATTTCATAATCTAATAATTAGCAAGGGGACAATTTTGTTCAGCATGAATCTGGAGTCTTTTGTCATTTCGTGTTAGCACCCAGAACAAATGGACATTGTGCAGAGCGCGGGTGCCGAGCCCGGCCGAGGGCTCCCGCCGTGCCGGGGCTCCCTCCTCCCCTCTCTCCAGCAAAACCGTGGTGAGGATGGGAGGATGCAGAGCAGCCACACGCTGGACGTGAGACAATCCATCCCTGGGCACCGGGGGAGCCTGGGGAAGGCAGGACAGGCTGCATCTGCACAGCCCTCGAGGGCGCTGGGTTGAGGCACGCAGCTCGATCTGTGTGCCAGTGCCAGGCCCTGCAAAGCTAAACAAACTCCAAGTCTTGCTCTCTGTGGCTTTTTTTTTTTCTTATCCCCACGTTTTTGGTTATACCTGGAGGGAAAAAAAATAAAAGGTGGAAAATAGCATTTAACGAGGGTTTTCTAGCCAGGTATTCTAGCCTGTGGCTTCACGTGGGGTGTGGAGCTCGAGAGGTGCTGAGGTCAGACAGCCTCAGCTTCTTCAGGGCCTGTGAAACCTTTCCCTGTCCCTGGTGCAAAATAGATATCCCTTCTGCCCAGGAGCAGAAGGAAATTCCTTGAGAAGACTTTCTGCACCAAAATCTGGTCCCTTGTACTGCAGAGTGGGTTTGTGAGGAGCAGGACACAGCACATGGAGAGTTTGGGTGATACCAAGGCCACCACATTTCCCTTCCACAGTGACCTCCCCAGAGGGGCTTCATTTCTGCTGGGAAGGTGGGTCCAGGCTGGTTTTAAATCCTGGAGGAGCAGATTGAGCTGCTGCTGGTGACCATTGGGCGGTGAGTGATGATGCTGAGCAGGAGGTTGATTGTGTCCACCCAAGGAGCAAAAATTCTTTGGGAAAGAGCCCAAGCATTGCTGCACCACCAGCACCTCTCCTTTGGACCTCCTGCTCTCCCCTCCTCCCTGGTCAGCACACAGCCTGAGCCAGAAGCTTGTGGGTTTCTGTGATTTGGGGAGGCCAAAATTTAGAAAAAAGAAATTATTTTAATAACAGTACTAATGATAGTAACAGGAAAATCAAATTAATTCCTAAAACATGGCAGTGATTTGGGATCCTACAAGCAAGGAACAGAGCTCACCTCCAGCTCTCCAAAAGCCAGGACAGAACAAATGGAGAAGATATTCATGGGATGGTGATGAACAAGTGACCATTGAGGTCACTCCCCCAACCAAGGGCCTGTTTGACCACACTGACTCCCAGGACAGCAGCTGGCTGTGCTTCTACCAGATCCAGTGCCTGGGGCTACACAACAGAGAAAAATTGCCCCAAAAGCCTTTTAATTTCTGGGGTGTTTCACCAAAAGTTGAGAGATTTTGGCACCAAGGAGAGCAGCCCAAAGGGGAACTTTGCTCCTGACTCTCCAGGCACCCCAATCTTTTCTGGCCATGTCTGAACTGGTTAATAAAGATTTAGGTGCTGCTTTGAGCAAGAACTACCCGAGGAGCTCTGCCCTCTCCAGGGTCACTCCTGGCTCTCTGTGTTTGTGCAGGATTTAGGAGACACCACGTCCAGGAACGCGGCCAATTCCCTCACTCCTTGTTTGGGACCCATCAGCCAGAACGGGCTCTTCCCTTGGGGGCTGAGCCTGGACTGCAGGAGTGGGAGCAGCTCCAGGAGCCACAGCCTTTCCAACCCCGGCCACTCTGCCCCCACTGTCACCTTGCACATGTCCCCAGTGTTGAGGTGGCCACCAGCTGGAGCAAGGACAAAGCCACAGCCACTCTGCCCCCACTGCCACCTTGCACATGTCCCCAGTGTTGAGGTGGCCACCAGCTGGAGCAAGGACAAAGCCACGGCCACTCTGCCCCCACTGCCACCTTGCACATGTCCCCAGTGTTGAGGTGGCCACCAGCTGGAGCAAGGACAAAGCCACGGCCACTCTGCCCCCACTGCCACCTTGCACATGTCCCCAGTGTTGAGGTGGCCACCAGCTGGAGCAAGGACAAAGCCACGGCCACTCTGTCCCCACCATCACCTCCCACACGTCCCCAGAGTCGTGGTGGCCGCCAGCTCGAGCAAGGACAACACCATCAGTGCCAGGTTCACCTAGAGAGGCCCATCTTGGTCACCACCTGAGGAGTAAAGTCAGTGTGAGCGTTGTGCTCCCACATTTGGGCATCTAAAAACGGGGAGAAGCGAGGAAAACAAGGAGTTTGTCCATATCTGTCACTGTTACCTGCTGCTTCTGCCATCCCAGGGAGAAGGGAATTTCCTTCCCCAGGGAATACAGCCCGTGGAGGAGAGGGGATGTTGCTGGAGAAAAAAAATGGGATGGGGATGTGTTCACCAGGGCTGCAGGAACACACATCAAACTGGTCAAACTGGGAGCCAGCGCTGCTCCTCCCTGGAGGCCGTCCTGGAGCTGGAGGTGAGGCACGGCTCACCTGGAGGCGTCCAGGGCAAGCCTGGATGTGCTGGGAAGGATTAAAAACCCCAGGGAAGGAAGCAAACGCTCTCAAAACTGGAGGATGTTGAGGAGACAGGGACGAAACTCCCAGAATTTTGTCGGGGAGGGGAGGGAGTCAGGGTGTTGCCCACAGATCTTTTCTTCCCACAGGATATCCAGATACTCACTGGGGCCTCCGATCCCTCTCGGAGATGCTGCCGCCCTTTAAATCAGCACCGACATATGGAAGGCTCCTAACATTGTGCTTCTGTCAGAGGAAACCATTGTTCAGCTTCTCTACAGGAAGGATGTCTCACTGCTTATTACCAGCTTGAATAATTGTTTGGAATGTTTTATTTGACATTTTTGCGAGGAGCTTGGAAGCCCGGGCGGTTTCTTTCTCTCGAGAGGATAACAACAACAAAAAATGAATTTAAAAACAAAAAACAAACAAACAAAAAACAAACAAACAAAAAACAAAACAAACAAACAAAAACAAACACACACACAAAAAAACCAAAAAAACCCGAAAAACAACAAAAAAAAACAACCAAACAAAAAAAAAACAAAAAAAAACAACAAAAAAAAACAAACAAAAAAAAACAAACAAAAAAAAACACACAAAAAAAACCAAACAAAAAAACCACACCAAAACCCCCCAAAAAACCCACAAAAAACCCCAAACCAAAACAAACAAACAAAAACCAAACAAACAAACAAAAAACCAAACAAACAAACAAACACCAAACAAACAAACAAACAAACAAACAAAAACCAAACAAACAAAAAAACAAACAAAAACCCAAACAAACAAAAACCCAAACAAACAAACAAAAAACCAAACAAACAAACAAAAACCAAACCAACAAACAAAAACCCAACCAACCAACCAAACAAACAAAAAAAAGAAAGTCCAAACTGGAGCCAACAGCTTCAGATGGCAGCAAGATTTTCAAAATGTAAATATATGGTAAAGCAATAAAGCCTCCTTGCTTGGGCAGAGGAAAGAGGAAAGAAAGTAGAGATGCAATATTTAATCCTCTGTGTCTTTATGATATCTTCCAGGCCTTTGTTATCAAGGATGGTGTATAAATCTTGAGGATTGACATAGAAAGGATTGAAACGAAGAGAGGGAACAGGCAAGGAAGCAAAACATCTCATCACTGGACAGAAAGCACAGGCAAGTCTGCTCTTAAACTCTGACAAGCCCCAAATTCCTGATATAAAACCACATAAAATTCCTGCTTAGCTGTGTTAAAAGATGCAGAGAGGAAATACTGCTCCATACCTGCCCTGGACTGATGCTTCAAAGGGGGATTCTGGTTGCAATAATGAAGGAAAAAAACACTGGGCTATTTTTTGGATGCTCCACCAAAGGTAGTGGGGGAACATGATTTGCTTTCTTCAGCCTGGCAATTTAAATTTGAGTTGTAGAGGAAGCTCAGGTAGGTTTGAACCTTTTCTGGGTCAGGAAATAATTACTGCAGGTGAAACACTAGGATCCACATTGGAAGTGAAACCTGCAGGGGCCACGCTGGTGTGTTGGAAGATTCCCCTGAAGAACAAAGTACAAGGTCCACTTTCAACCAGGGGAGGAACTTGTACCAGTCAAGATCAGCTGAACTTCTGCCTGTGGTCCTGGAGAACAACTGAAGAAGAAAAGATCCCCAGAACTTTCTCTTCTCAACCGTGTTCTCAATATTCCATATCAGGCCATCCCCTTGGGATAAGGGAAAGAGAAGTACAATGGGACTTCAGACCCCTTGTGTGTCTTTTAGGATCAGGCTCACAGAATCATTTACTCCATCATTCCACTCAGATCATTGAGTCCAGCTATTCCTCCAGCACTGCCAAGGCCACCACTGACCCCTGTCCCCAAGTGCCACATCCACAAGGTTTTTAAATCCTTCCAGGGATGGGGATACTCCCACTGCCCTGGGCAGCTCTGGGCTGGGAATAACCCTAGACAGAAAAAAAAAACAAACCTCTGCTCCCCACAAGGCTGGGCAGGCAATCCAGAGCCCTTAAAGTCAGAGCCTGGAAAACTGCTGGAAGTGTCTGTTGTCCTCCAAACTCCCCCCATCAGCTGTGCATGAGCCTTCCTTTCCAGTGAGAAATGGAATGCTGCTCCTCCACTGTCCAGAGCTCCATGCCCAGCTGTCCATTGTCCTGGGGCTGCTCTGGAAGGGAAATTGTACAGCAGGCTCCCAAAACCTGTAATTTCTCTTGTATTTTGTGAAAGTCTGGGAGAAGAATAATGACTGGCAGAGGGTGCCCAGAGAAGCTGTGGCTGCCCCTGGATCCCTGGAAGTGTCCAAGGTTGGACACTTGGCTTGGAGCCACCTGGGACAGTGGAAGGTGTCCCTGCATGGCAGGGGGTGGAACTGAGTGGTCTCTGAGGACTCTCCCAACCCAATTCCACGACTCTCAGTTCCCACTTCCATCTCCCTCTCTGTGTCCTTTTCCTTCCCAATCCTTCCTTTCCTGGTCACTTTTGTCAGCTGTGCTGCCCAATCCTCCCAAGCCTCTCCCTGCACCTGTGTTTGCACACACGGTTTTAGCTAAAAGTGTCCCCTCTTTGCCCAAATTTCAGCAGGCAGGTCACGACCACACGCCTCCAGAGAACAATCCCACTTCCATCCCAGTGATTAATTCCTCTTTATCCATCACAATGAGGTCCAGATTAGAGTTACCTCGAATTGTGGTCCAAACAACTTATGCCAGAATATAATTACCTGGAGGTGCTGAGCACTTTAATGCCACTCCCACGGGGGATTTTTCACTTGAAGGATCTGAAGTCAGTCTACTCGTATTTCCTCTCTGCTCACTCGGGGAGAGCAGGCAACCTATTTTAAATGTCATCCTTATTTAGATTTACACACCTCAAAGCCCCAGCCAGAGCTGGAGGAGCCTCCACAATAAACACGAGCACCAAACTCTCCAAAAATAACAGCCCTGGGCTGAGAGTCACTCGTGAAACAACAGTGAGAACAAACCCACACATCTCTGCTCCTCTTGCCCCCTCTGCCCAGCAGGATTAAATCAGGGAGGAAGAGATTACAGCACATACCTGCAGCTATAAAACACACCTTGTTCTGAGCAAACTCGGTTCAAAAAGTCAGGAGGAGGCCTCCAGGCAGGCACAGAGCTGTGCACGGCCAAAAGCTGAACAGGAATCACTCACTGGTTACTGCCATGGGTAGAACAGGCTCAGCTGGGGGAATTAATTTAATTTATTCCAGCAGCTTGCCCCAAGCCAGTCCTGCAGCCCCTGGCTACCAAAAGCTGGCCACACAAACCCAATGCAAGGAGGTTTCACCCCACTCTGGGGTCCATCTTGCACGAGAGACTCCCCTGTGCTGCTCCCACAGCTGGGGGGTGATGGAATTGAGGCCTTAAGTTTTATCTTTCCTGTTTTTCAGATTCTGTGCTGCCCAGGGGTGCAGCTCTGAGCCTCACATTCAGTGTCAGTCAGCTCTTCACAGAGCAGGGAGACAAAACAAATCCTTTTCCTGCTGGACACCAAGGACAACAAGTACAAGTTTTCAAGCCCAAAAGCACAAATAACGCTGGGCTGAAGAGAGAAAACAAGAAGGATGGGACTTCATAACCTGAAGCTGTAACTGGACAATTAAACCCCAATATGCAAAGGAACCAAAACTTGTAAAAGTGTGAGCCCTCGTGACCAGCTGTCCATTTTGTGACCATTTTGGGTCCACCTTGGGTGTAGCCCTGGTCAGGCTGCTGTCCTGCCCAAGGTGTACCCTTAAAGGCCTTTGAATAAATATCTACTTTATTCTCTAGCTCTGTCCAGTCTCTGTTCCAGATCAGGCTTCTCAAGGCATCAGAATCACAGAATCCTTGAGGTTAGAAAACACCTCCGAGGTCATCCACTCCAATCATCAAGTGTAGGATACAACAGCAGCAATTATCTGCACAGCTTTAAAAGACCAGACTAAATAAAAGCCTGCATGTCATCAAAAAAGTTCCAAAATTAGTAGAACAGCACAAAAACTTTGGTCAATCAGGGCAGAGAACACGCCAGGAAAAACAGGCCTAACATCGCCCAAAGGACTTCAAAACACAGAAAGATGAAAAAAAAATTTAAAAAAAAAATCATCCACTTCAAGTTAAAATTCAAATAGGCTTCAAACTTCCCCTTGTTGGCCTGACAACTGGGATTTCGTGTGAAAATGCAAGGGAAAAAACCGGGTACAGACAAGAAAAATAGGTGTAAGAAGTTTATTTCTGAAAGCAGAGCTAAGCTCTTTTGTGCACTCACCAGAGACCGTGTAAGTGAGAACGATCTTGTTCAGCGAGTCCCGGGGGGATCTGCCTTGGGAAGACAAGTGGGAGGGAGGAAGGGTTAAAAAATATTCTTCAGAGCAAGCTTGGCTGCGGGATGTGTCTCCAGAGGGCCTGGAGCACAGGAGGGACTGGAGATAAACAGACATCTGGAGGTGCCATCCTCCCCACCAGACTGGAGACACAATATTGGTAATGTGGGGAGAGAGGGATCTGGAAATTCCCTGAGGAGGAGAGCGAGGACACAGCACAAGTCACAGCTCTGGCTGTGGAAGTCCCACTTCCCACAGGAAAAGGGGGGGGAATTATGAGCAGGAATTTCTTCAGGAGAGACCTTCCAGAGCCAGAGGATGGGGGAAAGCCACAGAGGGGCATTTCTATAAGAGAACCCAGGCACTGTCCTGGCTAGGCTGAAGATTGGGAAGAAAATACCTCCCAAATCCAACATGATTAAGGATTTAAACCACAACCTCTTTTTTTTTTACAAAGCCATCCAGCCATGGACACCTCGTTAGCATTTTCAGCCAGAGGTTGTTTCATCTCCATGAGTTGCAAACACAAATCTCCACGGGATGTGAGTCGGGCAAGAACAAAGGGGAGAAGGAACAACTTCTCATTGTATCAAAGACTGGAACTCCTCAGGAGGGACTTGCCAAGAGCACTGGAGTGATGAGAACCCCGTGACACCACACTGACAAGACTTTTCTTGCCTCACCAAAGTCCTCCTTGCCTCCTTGCTGTGCCGTTTCCCCTCCCTGGGTACACGGAGTGCTCGGAGCATCCGTAAGGGAAGGACCTCTCCCCTCAGCCTTTCTGCCCACCACAAATGGAATGTGGTAACCAAGGTTACTGGGGTTCTGCTCCTGAGAGTTTTGTTCCCAGAGAAAGCAAAATTCCCCCTCCCTCTTTTGGTGGTGCACGGGTGGGATGGAAGAGGGCTCTGCTGGGCCAAACCCTGAGCACAGGAAAACAGATCCTGTACCCAGAGCAGTCAATAAATCACAGAATCATGGAATGGTTTGGGTTGGGAGGGGTTTAAAGACCATCTTCCAACACCCTGCCACGGGCAGGGACACCTTCCACTATCCCAGGCTCCTCCAACCTGGCCTTGGGCACTTCCAAGGATCCAGGGGCAGCCACAGCTTCTCTGGGTACTCTGTGCCAGGGCCTCCCCACCCTCACAGTCAGGAATTTCTTCCCAAAATCCCATCTAACCCTGCCCTTCCTCAGCTTAAGGCCATTCCCCCTTGTCCTGTAATTCCATCCTTTGTCCAAAGTCCCTCTCCAGTCCTCCTGTAAGCCCCCTTTAGCTACTCCCCAAATCCTGCTCTCCACAACCAGAGCGTCACCTCTCCTTACCCTTCCAGTTTCCAGCATCCTGCATCCTCACCCTGGCACACACCAGATTTACCTTCCCGTTTTCCTTCTCCTGAAGGAGAAGTTCTCCAATTTTTTGCAACAGAGCAAGAATTCCTGGGTTGAACTGCAGGTTGTTCCCAAGAGAGCCCCAAGGGACCCTGGAATCTCCATCCAGCCCTGCTGGGAAATACTGAGGTATTTGATGAAGGGTTTTGTTTTTGGTTTGTTTTCTTTTTTTATCTCAGGGCAGTTCCTGCTGCAAGGAATGGGTGAGAACTGACCCAGTCCTCACATGCAATGATGGATTGATGGCATTCCTGATTATCCAGCTGGAGGAGAGGGTGTTGGGCTCCTCTTTCTGGGAATGACCACGAGCCAAGTGAGGACCAAGCACCCCTGAACCTCCTGGGAGGAGGCTGCAGATCTTGAGCAGCAACAAGGGAACCAGTGATCAACAAACTTCCTCATTTTACACTTTCTAGCCTCAAACTCCAAGGATGTGTCTGATTTCCCCTTTCCAAGAGCTGAGGGAGGACTTGAGGGAACATCCAGCTGCTGTACCCGGAATTTTTGCTCACCTGTGCTTTATAAACACAACAGAAGAGATTTATATTTTTTTTAGCTGTTTTAGGCATTTTTATCTCCAGAAATTCTCCCTTCCTTGGAGAACTTGGTCACCTGTGGGACCAAGATGGGACAGCCAGGCTGGAGGTCTGTTTCCAGGTCGTGTTATTAACATTTAAATTCAGGTTTTACTTCAGTAACTTTACTAGAAATGTGCTGAATCCATTCTTTTTTTTTTTCTTCCCTTTTTTTTTTTTTTTTTCCCCTAAGCCTTCCCCTGAGACCTTCTGAACTGAACATTTCAGGTATCTCAAAAAGGGAACAAAACACAGCTCAGATCCCAAAATAACCATCAGCAGAGGCAACACAGGAACAGGGGGAAAGCTCTGCTCTTGGTTTTCTTTCTCCTACCCTCTTTTTATCTTCACTTAGGAGGAAAAACAGAGGAATTTCTGCTCCTTGCTCTGCTGATTTGGGGCAAGGGCTCCATGCAGGGGTCTGCAGCCCCACAGGAACTTCACCTGGGGGTCTTTTAAGCACTTTGACCTGGATTTAACCAGCTGAATCAAGGCTGTCCCCTTCCTTTACATCATCTGTAGGGTCAACTAAAAAGCAGGAGCAGGTGGGAGGATTTTGGTGTTCAGAGTCTTCTTTAGCTGAGCTTTTCCTCCCAAGCCTGAGAGGGGATTCACTCTGCATCTTTTTCCCATTATTTTGCTTTTCCCCCCACTTTTCTCCTACAAGAGGCAGCTCTACAACAGCACTGAGGCTGAGGATGGGTTTTTAACACAACAGAAAAGTCCAAAATCCCCTCTGTGGATCAAGTGACCCCCTCAAGGAAAGAAGGATGAGACTCCACGGAAGGAGGAATCCAGAGGGGTCATTCCCTGCAAACCAGGCACAAACAACTCAGCACCAGGGCTGGGTTTTGAACCAGAAACCACCATTTCCCCCAAACCCCTGCAGCTTTTCTTTCTGGACAGGGCTCACCAGCTCCCTTTTCTTCCACTGGAAATGAGAGGAAATCTGTCTTCATAAGATATATAAATAACTGAAAGCCTCTGACTTAGAGACAAAAGAAAAGGGGGAAAAAAAGGAGGAAAAGAAAGGCAACTGAATTAAGTCACAATAATTTATCTGGTGTGATGCTCCGGTTGAGACAGGTTTTCCCCAAACTTCAGCCTTGTGCAGGTGTCAGTGAGCTCACCAAGGGCTGACTGACAGCCTTGAGGATGTTTCCAACTCGTTAAGGGATGAGTTCTTCAGGAAAAGCTAAGAGCATCCTTCACCTTCTGCTTTAGAATCATGGAATCCCAGAAGGGGTTGGGCTGGGAGGGACCTTAAGGATCATCTCATCCCACCCCATCCATGGGCAGGGACACTTTCCACTGTGCCAGGTGGCTCCAAGCCCCATCCAGCCTGGCCTTGGACACTTCCAGGGATCCAGGGGCAGCCACAGCTGCTCTGAGCAGCTGTGCCCACACTTGGGGGGGTAACAGGAAGAAAAACAGGTCTGGATGAGGTTGCACAGACAACTGCACACCCAGAGCAGAAAACCAGGGATTTAAATTATCACAAAACCTCTCCAATGTCCAGATCACAAAGAAAATGTTGATTTACCCCTCCCTGTCCTGTTAGTAGGATGAGAGTGTGGATTGTGGCCTGGACAGCAATGGGAAAACTGCTGGCAGAAGACCGTGAGTCCCAAACCAGTGAGAGAGCCTTTGAAGGCTCTCTGCAACAGCGCAGGAATTGTGCTGGAAGTGTTGGATGGGCAGGACTCCCAAAGGCACAAAAGGGATGAGAACACCTCCGTGGAGAGCAGGAGACGCTCAGCCACGGCAGGCTGGCTGCAGACAGTCAGGAACGTTCACTTCCAAGAAAAGGTTGAGCCAGGACAGGGGGAAAATGCCTCCCTGGCCCACTCCAGCAGCCGTCTTCCCCCGCCGCCGGCTGTGCCAGAGGAATCCTCGGGGCTCTTTGTGCACACATTAGGCTTGGATTGAAAACTATTGTTGTTCCTCCCCTCCCCTGCTGCCAAGACAGAGCAGATGGGTGAGCTCAGCACTGTCTGGGAGCCAGAGGCAGCAGGAGCTTCTTCCCAGGAACTGAATTCTGCATCCCAGAGGGATGTGTGTGGGATGGAGTTTAGCAGATCCTGGATGATGCTGAGCTGTCCCTCCTCGTGTCCCTCAGCACCAGCTAGAGGGGCTGGCTTCTAGAACTGGAAAGAGGAAGAAATTCTTTGCTATAAAGGTGGGGAGCCCCTGGCACAGGGTGCCCAGAGAAGCTGGGGCTGCCCCTGGATCCCTGGAAGTGTCCAAGGCCAGGTTGGACGGGGCTTGGAGCAGCCTGGTCTGACCTGACCATGGCAGTGGTGGAACTGGATGATCTTTAAGGTCCCTTCCAACCCAACCATTCCATGCTTCCGTCATTATAATTTTAGGAAGGAAACGCAGTTTGAGCCTGGTTGAATCAGGGAGAGAAAAGTCCCACAGTCAGGTCAGACTGGATTGCTCCAAGCCCCTTCCAGCCTGGCCTTGGACACTTCCAGGGATTCAGGGGCATCCATAACCACCCTGCACCCCTTCTTCTCTCACTCCATGCTGCTTTAATGCCTTTAATGGCTTACCTTGGCAGGAGGGGCTGAAAGGACACAAACCCAAAGCGATGATGACCTCTCTCCCTCCCTGTGAGGTGGATGAGACACCCAGAGGAAGGAGCACATCCCAACTCTTTCTGTGCCCACTCCATCCTCCCACATCACCCCCCAGGATGCCATCCCATGCCTGCTGCTGGTTTGTGCTTTTTCCCTGACCTCTCTGAGAGCCATCACGTTCCCAGGGAAATTTATTGTTAGAACTTGCACCCAACCTCACCTAAGCAAACAAACAGCGGCCAGCGGAAGGGACACCCTTCCCAAAACCCAGCCAAGCCCAAACCATTTGTGTTTCATTTGCTCTGCAGCAGTGATTTTAATCTGCAGCAAGCCCAGGCCTTGCCTATGAGCAGAGAAATCTCTTACCAGCCCTGCTCTGCCATGACCACATCCCACTGCCAGGGACAGGCCAGGGGACAGCAGGGCCTTTGAGATTTTAGGGGGAAATTGTGTAATTCAAGGAGATATTTCACTCCATCTTCAGCCAAAAGAAAGCTGCAAGGAATGCAGGGAATCATGGAATGGGTTGGGCTGGAAGGGTCGTTAAAGCTCTCCCAGTTCCACCCCTGGAGCAGGGACAGCTTCCACCAGCACAGGTTGCTCCAGCCTGGCCTTGGACACTTCCAGGGATCCAGGAGCAGCCACAGCTTCTCTGGGCACCCTGTGCCAAGGCCTGCCACCCTCACAGGGAAGGATTCCTTCCCAATACCCCATCCATCCCTGCCCTCTGGCAGTGGGAAGCCATTCCCCTTGCCCTGTGATCCCGATGGTCCTTCAGGATGGAACACAGTGGATGGGGCAGGTCAGCTCCAGCAGCTCAAGGCATTTAGGAGGCACCACCATTTGCAATTCTGTCTTTGTGCTCTTCTTTGTGCCAGCCAAGGGAGAAGGGATGCGTCTGCTGGTACAGGAGGAACTTCAGCACTTACCTCAGGAGGTTCCTCAGGGAAATACAACAAAATTCCCTCTTGTTGCACAGGAAACACATCTTTCAGGAGTCTTCAGCATCCAGTCTGCCTCTGGGACCTTCCCTGAGTGCCGTTGACATCCCTCCTGACCTGGAGCAGAGAACTTCCTCCTCATTTCCCTGGGATGAGTGAGGGCTGCCAAGAAGCCCAGAGCACGGGGAGGGCAGCAATCCCAATCCAGCATCACAGCCAGAAGGGTGTGGGAAGCCTCCAGATCCTGGAGAAGGCTCTGGGGACACCTTCAAACACCTTCCAGGGCCTAAAGGGGCTCCAGGAGAGCTGGAGAGGGACTGGGGACAATGGATGGAGGGACAGGACACAGGGAATGGCTTCCCACTGCCAGAGGGCAGGGATGGATGGGATTTTGGGAAGGAATTCCTCCCTGTGAGGGTGGGCAGGCCCTGGCACAGGGTGCCCAGAGAAGCTGTGGCTGCCCCTGGATCCCTGGAAATGTCCAAGGCCAGGTTGGATCCACCTGGGATGATGGAAGCTGTCCCTGCCCAGGACAGGGGGTTTGGAACTGGATGATCCTTAAAAGGCCTCAACTTCTGGTTTGATGCACTCAAGCACCTTGGATATCCCACATCCCTGTCCCTAAAATCCAGTGTCCCATCCCTACAGCCCCTGTAGCCTCTCCTTTTCCAGCTCCTGTGTTATCCTTTCTCCAGAGATTCCCAAAGCAAGCAGAGGCCCAAGGAAAGGCCGTGGCCAGAGCCAGCTCCGAGGCTGACAAGATAAAGAGTTAAAGCAGGCGAAGCCAAACCTTTGGAAGAAAAAGGGCTCTGCAATAAATCAGATATTAGAAGGCAGGAAGGTGCTGTATAGAGGAATCAAAGTCCGGAACAGGATGTATACAAAGCAAATATTGAGCTAACTTTGATAACGCAGAAAAATGGAAGATTTTTTTTGGTGGGGTTGAGCGAAGGCTCAATTTGAACCATTAGAAATTTCCTGTTTCGCTCGTGTGGGGCGGTTTTGCAGTGATCTATACAATGCATTGTGTGCCTGCTGATTTCCTAGCCATGAATGGGTCACCCATATTTTACTTTCCATGCCTTTTTTTGTTGGTTTTTTTGTTTTTTTTTTTTGTCTGTCCTGGAGCAATAAAGCTATTGAAATCCTCCAGGCCTTGCCCGTTGGGTGTTTTCTTTCCTACCAAGACATCAAACTGCCCTGAAGGTTTATTTTAAGCCAATTCAATTGGAGGGATCACACAAGCACCTTGTGGAACGTGTACAATGGGAGCCGAACCCAGGGCTATTCAATTAATAAGTGCTCCCATTTCCATGCAATTCCTGTTGGGAATTCATTACTTTAATTAGGCTGGTAATTTATGAAGCTAAAGAGAGGCACCATTTGTTGGTGGACACGTAGGCAAAGAAATTCCAGAGGAGTTCAAGTAGAAGGAAGAGGAGCTCGTGAAAAGCTGAGGAGGGCTGGAAACCTCTCCAGATACAACCAGACTGACCAAAATGAGATAATTAAGAGCAAGAAACAGGGCTAAAAACCCTGATTTGGGCTAAGTTCAGGAAAATCTACCTCATCTCTTTTAGGAAATGAAACTCAAGACAGTTTCCCATCATCTAAACCCTCTCAAAACATTTTTAACTTTCCATTTCTTCACGGAAAGGGTTGTCCAGCCCTGGCACAGCTGCCCATGGCAGTGGTGGAGTCCCCATCCCTGGAGGGGTTGAAAAGCTGTGTGGATGTGACACTTGGGGACACAGTGCTGGGAGAATGGATAGGCGTGGTAATCCTGGAGAGCTTTTGAGCAATGTGTAACAACCTTTTCCATGAAGGAATTTTCCCAATGTCCAACCTAAACCTCCCCTGGCCCAGTTCCCTCTCCTCCTGTCCCTGTTCCCTGGGAGCAGAGCCTGACCCCCCTGGCTGTCCCCTCCTGTCAGGGAGCTGTGCAGAGCCACAAGGTCCCCCCTGAGCCTCCTTTGCTCCAGGCTGAGCCCCTTTCCCAGCTCCCTCAGCTGCTCCTGGGGCTCCAGACCCTTCCCCAGCTCCTCCTGTACCTGGAGACCCCAAAACCACCCCCAGCACTGGAGGTGCCCCAGCAGTGCCAGCACAGGGGACGGGCACTGCCCTGGCCCTGCTGCCACCCCAGTGGTGCCACAGAAATTCCTGATTTACAGGTGGGAGCTGCTTTCCAAACCCAGCTGCACAGCAAGGGAAAACTCCTGGATTTCAGTCCCAAGTCCATGCCCCAGAAGCTGCTGTTTTTTGTGCACACCTGGAATATGCAAAGCAGGCTGGATTTAACAGGCTGGTTTTACATAAACTGTTCATCAAAACAAAATCGAGCCCCAAACCTCCCCCCAACGAATGCAAAAGTGATGCAAAACAGAGACAGAAAATCAGCTGCAGGCTCAGTTTAATCAGCAAAAATCTGATTCATGCTCAGGCCCTCAGGGAAAGAAGGGTAAGGTGGGATTGCCCTCTCCATGGCAGCCAGATTTCAGATCCATGGATCCTGAAGCTGCATCCTCATTTCTGTGAGCACAAGGAGGAAGGTTTAGCATCTCCCTCTGTTTGTAAATCTGTAAATATCAACTTATGCTGCACACAGCTGCTGAAAAACAGAGACAGCAGCACAAAGCAGATGAATCATCTTCTAGTTTGAATTTTACCCAATTAAAGCAAAGTCTAAACTTAAAATAGCAGCTAAAAAACACCCCCACAAAACCTTAAATTTTTGTATTTTAATTTGAATATAAACAACTCACCTTTCTACCAATTTAAAAGTTTTAAATGACAGCCACTCAAAGCCTAAAAATTCCAGTTTAGGAACCTGTGAGTTTATTAAAGGAGTCAAAGCCAGGCAGTGGATGGATACTGTTTATTGGTTCTTTCCATCACATCTGAGTTACAGGTGTAAAAGTCACACAAACTGCAGGTATAAACATGTAAAACAATACAAAAATAAATGGAAAGGTAATTTTATATTTACTGAATCAAGTTGTGTAATAAATACGAGAGGCAAAAAGCTTCAATCACACCATTCAGCTGAACTGAAGTTACAGTAGTGTTTTGTAAATAACACGTTTTTTAACTTAGACTTGCAAATATTAAAGCATTGAGAACTAGTATAAAAGTGAATTTTGGCACATTGTAAAGTGAGAAGTGTTAGGTCAGGATCCGGCTGTTGTGTAAAAACGAAGCGATTTCTCACGAGCTCTCTGAGGTACATTTTTAACAACCTAAGATTAGATCAACCTGGTGATTCTACCAACTCACAGTTCACAATTCACTATACTAGTCACAATTTTTTTTTTTCCCTTTTCAAGAATACCAAAGTATTCCAGAGCTTAAATCTGTGCAAATTCAGACAAGTTTCAATTAAAAAATAACAGTAATTTAAAAAAAAAAAAAAAAAAAAACTCAACTTATTAGGGAACTCTCACATGCAACTTAACTCCTCCCTGCAATCCGGTGTGTTAATTGCAAAGTGTAAAACTGGATTAATCCCAAATTGCACAGCTTAAAATTCAGATCCTCCCAGACTGCAGAGCAGCTCAAGTTGCAAAGGTTCCCCTGCTAAGTTTGTCACATTTGAATGCCTATAACTTCAGTAACTTCTGATCACACTCATTCTCGGTGAGGAGAAAGAAAAAAAAAACACCACCACAAGCTGCTAACAGAGGTCAGCAAAGCGTGGAAACCCCTTGAGGACTCTTCAGCACTTTCCCAAGCTCAGGAATGCCTGGACACAAATTTTTCCAAGTACAGTAAAAGAGAAAAGGAACGGCGTAATGGCACTTTTGCTGTATCCAAACATCAGTGGGTTAGAAATGGTGCTTTCTTTGTTGTTGTGGTTTTTTTTTTTTTAGTTGTACAGTAGCAAAAAAAAAAAAAAAGTTCAAGCCTCCATCTTCTGGAGTAGCTCCATCCTCACCTTGACTTCCAAGGAGTGAGGACACCAAATCCCCTGGGCTGGGGATTCCATACAGTACAAACAGCTTTGACCAGAGTACAAAAGTTACACTCTTCTTAAAAAAAAAAAAAAAAAAAATTTTTTCAAAAAGCGCTGCTGATCGTTAAGAATTGACTCCCAAAAAATCAGCAACTGCTCTTCAAAAGCAGCAGCATCAGGCATTTACATATTTCAGTCCTCAAAGAGTTTTCTTTTAAACAGTTTAACCATTTGTGCTAATATTTGTCACTAAGTTAATTTTTTTTAAGTCCTTTCACCAAAACCGTTATTTTTCCTTTAAAAAAAGAAAAGGGGGGTGCAACCCCTGACATCCATTTATTTGGGGAATAAATGGTGTCATCTGCAAGGCACTACTACATTTTAAAGGATACCATAGTCACAGTTTCACTATTTTGGTATTTTTTTCTGTTTTCTTTTTTTCTTCTTCTTCTTCTTCTGCTTGAAAGTCACAGTTCAAAAATAAACGATAAAAATTGAGGTAATCAATTTCTTTCAATACCAAAATACATGAATTGAGCCAGTACCAGTCTGGTGAAAGGTCTTTGTAATACACAGCTATGACCATAGAGCACATGCAGCACAGGACAGGAGGGTTCTAGGCCTTTGTTCTGAGCTCTTCTGCTCCAGTTTTTAAGGAACAGCTCAATTTGCACAGTCACACCCCAATTATTTCCTCTTTTTTATGTTCACAGGGCTTGGAATTCCAGCTGGATCAGCCCCCATCCATATTGATTTGAGAGCTGCACAAATTGGAGTTCTTAAAAAGAGTTCAGCAGAGCAAAAATCAGCTACAGCATCTTCATCTATTTTCAATCAATTGCACTTAAATCTACTCTGTATCCACTCACGAGTTGAGACAAAGCCTGCACCACGTGCCTGCTGTCCCAACCACTGGGATTTCTTCCCACATCACATCCCACTACTCTAAAAATATGGCTTTGCAGATGAGAGAACTGGGACTGGAACAGCTTGGGTTTACACCGAGTTAATTGGCAAAGCAATTCCAATTGGAGCTCAATTTCCTAATGCCCCTTTTTATTGCAGCGCTTACCACCAGAATTTTGGGGATTCCTAAAAAATTCTGGGCTGTGAAATAATTTCATGCAACCAACTGGATTTAGCTGTAAACCCCCTGGCAGTCCCCCCCCAAACCCCACTGCTAGCTACCTTTGCTCTACAGGCACTACAGGATATTAAGACTAAAATTTAGCCATGCATAGATAAAACTCACGAGCTTTATCAGGATATGCTCCACACTTGTGATCCAGGGAATACATCCCAGGAAAGCCTAAAAACACAAACTAATTGCTGGCTTTTACTGGCCTCTAATAGGATACAAGTAGGTTTTTTTTTTTTATATAAAGTCTCGTGGTGTGCAAACAAAAAAAAAAAAGAGTAAAATAAAATATTAAAGTCTTCAATTCAGACAGCTTTTTTAAATCTAGGAGGAAAGCGAGGAATGAAATCTTATCAATATTTCTATCCCAGCCTGCAGCACCTGGAATTCCACCTCTGCACTGTGGAACACTCACAGGACAGGCACCCAGCAATGAAGACCAAAACCACCTAAAATGTGCTTCAGGTCACTGAAATTTCACTTATTTCATATTCCAAAGGTAAAAAATACATCTCTTTAGTAAAGCATAAACTCTTAATTTAGCCTCAGGTTTGATGGCAGGGGTTAAATCTCATTTTCCTGCCACAGGGATGAGGCTGTGCAGATACATCTGAAGGATTTTAAGCTCCTGCAAGAGATTTTTCATTCCATTTCTTGCCGTATCACAAACATCTGGTCAGAAAGAAAAGCTGCAGTTGCAGTAAAAGATTGAGCTGTCCCTAAGGCAAAGGAATATGAAAATAAAAATTCCTGCTGGGCTGTTCTCACCTAAATTCTGAACACATGCATGCTACAGTAATCTCCTTATTCAAAGAAACTCCAATAATTACCTGTAAGTAGCTGCTAAGGTACTTTATAATCCCTTCAGTCAGGGATTTATAAAGCCTCCTTTCAAAATGATACTGAATTAAGTCAGGACAGGCTGCCAGCATTCCTGTTCTATCATTTAGGAACTATAAAAATTCTGTTGCAAGTACTTAAAAGCTGATTTCTCACCAGCACAGTGAAATGTTACGGTGTGCAAACTCTTCTGGAAGCTCCACAAACAAGTTCCTGCCTCTTTCAAGTAACATCCTTGGCTATTTTTTACCTTTGGAAATCACTCATCTTCATGAAAAGGAATTCTTCACATGAAGAATCTCCCCCTTGCCTTGCCTAGTTTTTAGGACTGAAATAGGAATCCTCCAGGGATAATCTAAGCAACAGCAAGGTGCACATTGCAGCCAGCCAGGAAATATTTTCCAGAATCCCAAAGAGAGCACTGGGAAGAAATTAAGATTTCTCCACTGATTTCACCCTGAAATGTATAAATAGCTTTTCTTTAAAGTCAGAATTTTGAGTGCAGACTCAAACTGTGCTGAGGTTTTGAGATGGGCTGTGCCCTGGCAAAGGTGGGGGTGGGAGTGTTCCCCCATTTCTAGCTTTGGGAACATCCTGACAGCTCTGGGATTGGGGACTTTGCTGAGTTTTTCCCACTGTTTTCCACAATTTTCACTTTGGGAATGCCCTAATTGTGGGATTAAGGACTCTGAGAAAGTGTTGCCTCATTTATCACTTTAGGAACACCTTGGCAGCTGTGGGATCAGGGACTCAGTTCTGAGGTTTTTCCCACTGTTCCCCCATTTCTCGCTTTGGGAACACCCTGACAGCTCTGGGATTAGGGACTCTTCTGAGCTGTTCCCACTGTTTCCACATTTTTCACTTTGGGAATGCACCAGCAGCTGTGGGATTAGGGACTCAGTTCTGAGTTTTTCCTGCTGTTCCCCCATTTCTCGCTTTGGGAACATCCCAACAACTGATGGTTAGGAACTCTCCTGAGTTTTTCCCACTGTTCCCCCATTTCTCTCTTTGGGAACATCCTGACAGCTCTGGGATTAAGA
This sequence comes from Phylloscopus whistleri, assembly GCA_017589585.1. Taxonomy (NCBI): domain Eukaryota; kingdom Metazoa; phylum Chordata; class Aves; order Passeriformes; family Phylloscopidae; genus Phylloscopus; species Phylloscopus whistleri. The sequence continues at coordinate 247,629 of JADMLD010000605.1, read as the reverse complement.
ATTCTTCAGTTTTTTCCCACTGTTCCCCTATCTGTCACTTTGGGAACATCCTAATAACTGTGGGATTAGGTGCTCATCTGAGCTTTTCCCCCGTTTCTCGCTTTGGGAATGCTCTGATAGCTCTGAATTAGGGACTCAGTTCTGAGTTCTTCCCACTGTTCCCCCATTTCTCACTTTGGGAACATCCTAACAGCTGCAGATTCAGGGATTTTAAATTTTTTAGTCATTCTCCCACTTCTTGCTTTGGCAACACACCAACAGCTCTGGAATTAGGGACTCAATTCTGAATTTTCCCCATTGTTCCCCCACTTCTTGCTTTGGGAACACACCAAGAGCTGTGGGATCAGGGACCCAATTCTGAGTTCTTCCCATTGTTCCCCCATTTCTCGCTTTGGGAACACCCTGACAGCTCTGGGTTAGGGACTCTTCTGAGCTGTTCCCACTGTTTCCACATTTTTCACTTTGGGAATGCCCCAGCAGCTGTGGGATTAGGGACTCAGTTCTGAGTTTTTCCTACTGTTCCCCCATTTCTCGCTTTGGGAACATACCAACAGCTCCAGGATTAGGGATTCTTCAGAGTTTTTTCCCACTGTTCCCCCATTTCTGCTTTGGGAACATCCTAACAGCTGCAGATTCGGGGATTTTATATTTTTTAATCATTCTCCCACTTTTTGCTTTGGGAACACAGCAACAGCTCTGGAACTAGGGACTCATTCTGAATTTTCCCCGTTGTTCCCCCCTTTCTCGCTTTGGGAACACGCCAGCAGCTGTGGGATTAGATGCTCATCTGAGTTTTTTCCTCTGTTCCCTCATTTCTCACTTTGGCAACACATCAACAACTGTGGGATTAGGGACTCTGAGAAAGTGTTCCCCCATTTCTCGCTTTGGGAACACACCAAGAGCTGTGGGATCAGGGACCCAATTCTGAGTTCTTCCCATTGTTCCCCCATTTCTCGCTTTGGGAACACCCTGACAGCTCTGGGATTAAGGACGCTTCTGACTTTTTCTCACTGTTTCCACATTTTTCACTTTGGGAATGCCCCAGCAGCTGTGGGATTAGGGACTCAGTTCTGAGGTTTTTCCCACTGTTCCCCCATTTCTCGCTTTGGGAACATCCTACAGCTGCAGATTCAGGCACTCTGAGGTGTTTTTTTTAATCATTCCCCCATTTCTTTCTTTGGGAACACACCAACAGCTCTGGGATCAGGGGCTCTTCAGAGTTTTCCCCACTGTTCCCCCATTTCTCGCTTTGGGAACACACCAAGAGCTGTGGGATTAGGGACTCTGAGAAAGTATTCCCCCATTTCTCGCTTTGGGAACACACCAACAGCTCTGGGATCAGGGGCTCTTCAGAGTTTTCCCCACTGTTCCCCCATTTCTCGCTTTGGGAACACACCAAGAGCTGTGGGATTAGGGACTCTGAGAAAGTATTCCCCCATTTCTCGCTTTGGGAACACACCAAGAGCTGTGGGATCAGGGACCCAGTTCTGAGTTTTCCCCACTGTTCCCCCATTTCTCGCTTTGGGAACATCCCAACAGCTGCTGATTAAGGACTCAGTTCAGAGTTTTTCCCATTGTTCCCCCATTTCTCGCTTTGGGAACATCCCAGCAGCTGTGGGATTAGGGATTCTTCTCATTTTTTTTCATTATTCCCCCATTTTTTGCTTCAGGAACAAACAAACAGTTCTGGGATTGGGGACTCTTCCGAGTCTGTTCCCCCATTTGTCGCTTTGGGAACACCCCAATCCCAAATCCTGAATTCCCCCACTGCTCATCGATGCTCCTGTGCAACCATTTCCAAGGGACACCCAGGGACTGTTTGATATCTGCACCACGGCCCAATTCCACAATTACATTCTGACCTTTTTTAGGAAATAAATCCAGTTTTGCTTCTTTACTCCTCCTCCTTCTTCTTTTTTCCCAAGTTTCCACCACAAGCCAGAGATTCCAGGTGATGCTTTGTACAGTCTGGAATTAAGGTGAAGTGGAAGCAAACCTGACAGTACAAACAGCTAAGCAGTTACCGTGTTAAATGCCAACCTTAGGGGAACGATCCCTAAGTTTGGGAAGGAGTGCTGAAAACAGACATTTCACTCAATTTCTCATGAGTCAGAAGGACAAAACAGCATTTTTGGTTCCTGACCCAAGGACAGAAACACCCAGGACCCACGTGCTTAAGTCTTCTGCTCAAAGAGGTCGTGGTACTCCTGCTCCTCCAGCTCCCTGTTGTACTTCTCAATTTCCCTGTTGGCTTCTTCCAGGTAATCATTCATGAACTGGTCCATTACTGGTTGGGAAAGGTGAAGGAAGAACATTTGTGCAAATGGAATTTAGCAGGAAAGAACATCCAGGTTTGAAGGAAGGGCCAGTTCTGGGATGCTCAGTGAAAGCAGAAATTCAATATATTACTTTCTGGAAGTCTGCAGTCAGAGCTACCACAACTCAGAGCTCCCAGGGAATAAAGGAGGTGCACAAGGGATGTTTTCCAGCCAGGAGGAAGGATCTAAGAACAGCAGAACCACAGCAGGGTTAGATGGGATATCAGGAAGAAATTCTTCCCTGGGAGGGTGGTGAGGCCCTGGCACAGGTTGCCCAAAGAGATTTTGGACTGCCCATCCCTGGAAGGTGCTGGAAGGAGTCAGCTTCAACATCCCTTCCAACTCAAACCATTCTGGGACTCTGTGAACGCATTTCCAGCTTTTCTGCTGAAGCACAAGTCCAAAACTCTGCCCAAAATTCAAATTCTCCAGAAAGTGTTAACCAGGCCTGCAGCTTTCACTGCCAAACACCAAGGGGGAGGTGGAGTGAAGCATCCTGGAATGGTTTGGGTTGGAAGGGACCTTAAAGTCCATCTCATTCCACCCTTGCCCTGAGCAGGGACACCTTCCACTATCCCAGGATTTTCCAAGCCCCATCCAACCTGGCCTTGGATACTTCAAGGGATGGGGCATCAATAATTTTCCAGTGAATATTGAAGTCCAAGTCTGCTGTTGGGTTTTGTGCCCTGCAGACAGAAATCTACTGATTTAAAGTTTTAAAGTTGTCCCACAGGGCACAGAGAATAACTCTGTTCTTATTCCAAAGCAGCATCACAGAACCCATCTGGATTTTCACAAAGTTAGGTGAAGTTACAGTGAAAAGTAAACCAGGAATATAAAACCAATTTGGAAACTGGTGACCAAAGACAAAAGCAATTGGGAGTTAAGAAAACTGAGAGAAATCACAGAATCATTAAGGCTGGAAAAGCCCTCTGAGATAATCAAGGGCAGCTGTTAACCCAGCACTGCCACGGCCACCAGTGACCCCGTGTCCCCAGGTGGTGACAACAGGAACAGTGTTCCAACATCAGAACCTTGGCAAGGAATGCCAGGGTAATGCTAAGGACAAAAATATGATTGTTTTTACTTGAGTGTAGGCACACATGAAATTACATTCATTTGGAAGTTTTATCAGTCGTGCCCAGGCATTCAGTGCTATTACAGCACTATTTGGTTTGAAAAATATTTCTTTGACAAGCTGTGGTCCATAAATTTTTCCCTGCGTGAGCTCATGGGCAGTTTGGGGTTTGTTTTGTTGGTTCTATTCTGTTTTTGAGATCTTATCTCTCAGAAAAGGCTTCAACACTAAGCTTTAGCTGGCAAGGAACTGGTTCTTTACCATATCTGCTTTGGCACTTTACATATCAGAGCTGCACAGTTCACTGCCTACCTAAAACCTTCCCCAACGTCCCCCATTTTAAAGGATACATGGATGATAATCCATTTTGTCACCAAAAAAATTCACAAATTGAGTCCCATTGTAAAAATAACCAGCTGGAAGTGGATCCAAGTGGCGTTTCACCTGCAGTAGGAAAGAATTTAAATTAAACACCTGTAGGGGCAGTCCTTACAAACTCAAATAGATAAAATGAAGGGCCATTACAGCAACTAAAGATGGCCAATTTTACACCTTCTTCTACTTTCCAGAGTGAATTTGGAGCTCTGAGATCAGATTTATATCTCAAATCCCTCCTGGACAGCTCCAGTCGTGCTCCAAGTACCTCCAAAAGTGCTGCAATAATTTAGTGCTCAGCACACTTGTTGTGGCAGGTGCTCTGTCACCCAGATGGATATTTAAGGGAAATCAGCCAAAAGAAGGGTTTATAAATTATTGGTTTTACTCACGTGAATGTTTTTGATTTCCTGAAGAGTTAACATTCCTCTGGTTTTCAGGGCTTTCCTCTGAGGTTTCTGTATGAAGAATGAGATTCCAGTTATGTGACTACAGACAGTGGTATCACAGCTTAGTTGGTTAAAAATAAATTAAAAACAAACAAACAAACAAAAAAAAACCCAAATCCAACCCAAACCACCGAATAGAAGCATGTATTTCAAAAATCCATTTCTAAAATTATTCAGTTCTGTGAAGGCATTCACAACTATGTTCTGAAAACAAAAATTCACTCATCTTATAGAAAACACTCAGAAATTAAAAATTCTGTAAGTATTTTAAATAAGACAATTTGAATACAGCTTTACTGTAAGAAAGCTGGCACAGGAACAGAAAAGCAACTTAGTTTTGAGTCTGAGAAATTCTGTAATCCCTTTCTTTCCTGCAGCATGTGGTAACTCTTAGAGCTATCTGAAACCCTCAATTAGCCATGACTGTACAAAAAGTGTTTATAGTCTTGAATTGCTCAAAGAGGAAACACTTCACACTTGAGATAAGCATTTAAGTTCCAAGTTTTCATAAAATTTAAGTAGTATTCCACAAAGAGCTTTCTTACATGGCAAAGCATTTGTCTCCATATATTACCCCTGTGATAAGTACAGAGCATGAGATAATGGGCACAGAAAATGGATTAATTCCCTGAATTAACACAGAGGAGCAGCAGATGAGAACCTGAGCATCTCAGAACCTCAGAAATCTTAGAACCTTAGCAACTGCTCCAGCCACAGTCTGTAGGAAACACCCTTCCCTTCCTACACAAATTTTTGGGGGGAGACACTGTGCAAATCCTAATCCACACAGAAGTAACATGGAGTATTTTTAACTTACAAATGTTCCAAAAAGTTCCACTGGCACAGCTTGGCCAGAGGAGCTGTGGCTGCTCTATCCCTGAAAGTTCCAAGGCCAGGTTGGACAGGGTTTGGAACAATCTGGGATAGTGGAAGGTGTCCCTGCCCATGGCAGGCGGGTGGAACTGGATGGGATTTAAGGTCCCTTCCAACCCAAACCACTCCAGGATTTTATGGATCTGTGATTCTATCCATCAGCTGTGGCAGTGCCTCTGTACAAACTGTGCCTTCTGAGCTTCCTACAACAGCCACATTCCCTGTTCCCTACTCCCTATTGCACAGATACATCAGCCATGCAGAAAGACACTTGACTAATTAAGGATGACAAAACGAACAGGACTCCACCCTCCATTTCAGTGGATTACTTCCAAGGAGGTTTAATTTAGTGAATCAAAACAAATTTTCAGCTTTGCCAGCGTTCAGGTACTTGAAGAAGGTTTATTTCACAGCACACTTCAGCCCTTGGCAATCACAGCTCAGCTAAATCATCCAGTGTTTATCCTGGACATAATCCATTTGCTCAAGCATTCAAGAGCAGATCAATCCATGAATAAGCTGTAGCAAGCACTAAAACAATACAGAGATTACAACACACATTTGTAAACTCTCAGTCCCCTTTCTGAAATCCATCTGTAGCCTAGAATGTCAATACCTTGGTAGAAGGAAAAAAAAGAGATTAATTAAGAAATTCAAATGTTTCACGGAGACACTCGGATTTTTCCTTTGGTCCTTAAGAAATGCCAAGCACTGAACAAAAGGAAACCTGTGCACAAACCTGTTTTGCAGTTTCTCTGAGCCAATCTTTGATATCCTCTTCCTTCAGGGAGCAGCCAATGAACACAAGGAAATATTCCTGTTGACTGCTGCAGTCCTTGGGATCATTTCTGAAATCGGGAGGAGCTGTCCCTTCGGGAACAGGCACCAGGCTTAGGGAATTTGCTGCTGTGTTGTGACAGACTTCAATGACTTTATCAGCATCTAACAAGGAGAAGACAGAAGGAAAGGTCTGATAATTGCTCATCTAATCTGACATCAACGCTGGTGCAGACAGAAATCCAGGACAGAAATACTTTTTTAAATACCCATAACACGCAGTGTGATCACAACACCTCAGGAGTAATTTGCCCTTACCTGAAAACTTCACTTTGCCCATGATGTGATAAATGTTTCCAGAAAAAGGACTTGGCTTGAGCAACGACTTAATTGCTGTTTGAAACAAAAGACAAAACAGATTATCTCAACTTATTTTTTCTTCTCCTTTGGTGGAGTTTCTGGTAAAGCCTGTGCAACTGATCTCTAATCCACATCCCAGTGCCTCCAAAGGAAAAGCTGCCATGAGCCTTGCTGTCCCACTATGTAACATTTATTTTCTCAGTCTTTGCCATGGAGTTTGGGAATTAAGATGTGTTTGGCATAAGGAACTCTCACAGTGTGTGTGGGAGGCAAAATCCTCCTCTTTAACACTACTTGGCTAAGGAGAGAAGGAGAGGCTTGACAATGTATCTACTCTAGAGCTGAGCTTGTTTTCTAGTAGCTACAATTATTTGGCACAAAAAGTAGAAGCTGGTGATCACTTATAAAACTGTATTTCAACACCACCAAATACAATGAAACAAAATAAAAAGCAAACATAGGAAGTTTGTCTCAGTCCTAGAAACCAAAAATTAGATTTTCATCTGGACAAAAATCAGGGGACAATTTTCCAGAGCAGACACTAAGGAACAGAATTTACTGTACTTTTAGGAAGGAAAGCTGAGTTTTCAATTAAAAGCTAACTTCAGCAGTGATTAAATAACTGAGTTACGTCAGTGCCTTCCTTCCCCTCTATCCCTCAGCATCCCAAACTTGGATTTCAATCAAGTCAGGCAAAGTTCATTGGTACCTTTGCATTTGGTCACAAATCGTGTTTTCTCCAGAGGGCGACTGAACCACACACAGATCTGAACCATGGGAGGGAACACGGGCCCAGCCCCGTACTTGCCCTCGTACCTGGAGGCAAAAACAAACACCTTCAACAGACAGGAATCACAGGAGCTTCTGCTTCTCATCCAGTAAAGAACAGCTGCTCTTTCTCCACAGATGAGCCTTGCTCAAAGGAAGGAAAATACAGAGCTTTCTTCTCCATGAAAATGTGCTGCCAACAGCTTTAGGTTGGTTAAAGCACTCAGGACTCCTTTTCACAGAGTCATGAAATGGTTTGAGTTGGAAGGGACTTTAAAAATCATCTCATTCCCATCCCCTGCCATGGCAGGGACACCTTCCACTAGCCCAGGTGGCTCCAAGCCCTGTCCAGCCTGGCCTTGGACACTGCCAGGGATCCAGGGGCAGCCACAGCTTCTCTGGGCACCCTGTGCCAGGGCATCACCATGCTCACAGGGAAGATTTTCCCAAACATCTAATGTAAAACTCCCTTCTTTTAGCTTAAAACCCTTCTCCCTTGTCCTGTCACCATCTACCCATGTAAAAACTCATTCTACTCCTTTTTTATGAGCCATCTTTAGGTACTGCAAGGCTGCAATAAGATCTCCCTGGATGCTTTTGATGCTCTTTCTGTTGCTCTTTCTTTCTCTTCCACACTACCCAGATACAATTCTTGCACACTAACATGCATTAAACAGATTAACAACTGTTCAAAGGTTTGAAATACTTTCTTTTCCTGCTCTCTCTCTTTGGTTCCATGCAATCCACAAGCAGCTCTGATGATATTAATTCAATATCCTCATCCCAAGCTTTGAGCTGGTTCACCCCAGTAGCTTTACTTGGCTACTTGCATCCAATTCAGAACCCAATTTATTAATAAAGAGATACAGAGGAGTGCAAGGTATGATAAATAAATGATGTTTCCAGCACAGAGCCAGGAGCTGTGATAGCTGACAGCTGCAGATTTCTGCCAAAAAGGTGCAGCACAGATAACTGCAACAAGATGTGTGAAGAGCCCTGAGCCAGGAGAAATCTCCCTCGGTGTTCAGTGGAAAGTTTGGTGCCACGTGGGTTTTGTGCCTCAGCTGTGCCAAGGCTGTCACTGAGGTTCCTGGGTTTTGTGAATAATTGTTCTGCTAATGGCCAGACTGACAGAGCAAGTTCATTCCAGTAATGCTGAATAGCTGTCAGGATGAAATTACTCCAGTCATTATTGACCTCACCCATCCAAATCCTTCCCAGTTTATTCCCACAGGGTTCTTGCCTATTCTTCTGGAAAGCAACAGTAATCTTGCCATTGATTTAAATGGTGTCCAGAAAGGAGCTTTTTTTTTTCCCCCCATAAAAGGGCAGCAATCTTGTATCCACCAAGAATAATCATCAGCTCTCTTAAAAATGATTTACACAGCTGCTGCCTGTTCCAAATGAGTAGTCTTGGAAAAAAAATATAAATGAAGTTAGTGAAACATTTTAATCTTCAAGTTAATTAGAAAAATAGTTTTAATACTTCTCAGTCTAGATACTTGCCAGCCAGGGTACATTAAATATCGAGCTCTCATCATCTGAGGATTTGAAAAACTGCTTTCTGAGAGAATTAATTCAATATCCTCGTTCCTGTAAAGAGATAAAAATGAAGATTTTCATTTTCGAAGTTAAGTAAAATGGCCACTCTATCTACTTACATAAAACATAATGTGCTAGTGACAGTAAAATTAAGAGCACTTTTCCTTTAGTATGGCAGTAACAGCAGCATAAATCAGACTCTGCAAACAAAACACATTTCCTAATCCCTGTATTTATAAGCCCATAAATGTAAAGGGAAAATCCCTTTTGCACGAGAAGCAATTAAGAAAAAATCTGCATTTCCTTCCTATAAATCACCAGAATAAAAACAAGAGAACAGAAGTTTCTGAGTGCTCGTGGCCCGTGTGCCAAAAGTGATAAATCCTGATGAAGGTTACCTCGTTACAATTCCATTTTCTGCCAGGATGAAGGAAACTCCAGGATTTGCTGCTCGGATCAGGCTCTGCAGCTGCATGAGGAGTGGGTGCCTCTGCTCTGTGGCATGACTTGTGAAAACCACGTTACTCACCAGTCCTGTGGAAGGAAATCAGGGGGTAATTTACACAGCTCAGGCATGTAAACAGTGACTAATAAACCATTCAGTGATATTCCAACCATTCTTCTCTTATTTTCCTTCCCTCTCACTACATTCTTTCATTGAAGACAAAAAGAAAATCCACTACAACAGAAAAACCAATCAGAGAATCTTTCATCTAACAGAATCAATTTAGACTCAATCCATAGAATCAATTAATTCAAATAACAAAACCATAAAAGAATCACTTTGAGCAGACCTACTTCAAAAAAAAAAAAAAAACACACAAAAAAACCCTTAGTTGTAAGGTCTCTTCATGAATTCAATGTGCAGTAAGAGACTAAGCAGCTAAAAATCAGTATTTTGGACACTCAGTTGCCACTTCCAAAAACAAGAGAAGGGTTTAGGGTTATTTTTTTGTCTTTAAAAGACTCCAAAAGGGTATTCAGACAGCAAAACTGAACCCATGAGACATCAAAAAGATAACAGGAGACCATCCAGTTCATTTCAGTTATAGGATCTCTGCTTTCCAATTATACATGACTTGAGTCTCAGCCCAGTTCCTCTAAGAAACTGCAGTGTCAACACTTGGTGACTCCCTAGGATGATGTCTGTATTGTCCTCAATGTGTGAGGCACAGAGAGGAAATGGAAAGGAAACAGCCTCAAGCTGTGCCAAGGGAGGTTTGGATGAGATATTAGGAAATATTTCTTCATGGCAAAGGTTGTAAAGCCCTGGCACAGCTTCCCAGGGCAGTGGTGGAGTCCCCATCCCTAGAAGTGTTCAGAGAACACGTGGATGTGGCTCCTGACATGGGGTAATGGGGAACTGGGCTGGGTTGATGATTGGATTTGATGATCTTTTCCAAGCTAAACAATTCTGTAATTTTACAATAAATGTTGTTTCTTTGCTCAAGATGTGCAGCCCTGTTCTGACACTTTCCTGTGACTACAGGTGGAGTGGAAGGAAGAACAGAAAATCTCCAATATCCATGAACACCTGAGCTAGAATCACTTCCTCTGCCTTCAACTCTTTAAAGCAAAGATGCAACAACTGATCTCACCTGATCTGCTGCCTGAAGTAATTCCTGGTCTTTACACAAGTCTTAAACCACATCAATCCATGCAAAGGTTGCTTTACACACAAATTCCTGCACCAAATATTTCTGGGGCACTTCCATTATTGCACCACACACTCCCAGTCACTGCTCTTTGCATCACTGACCCTTCCAAGCCAGAACTTTATTTAAACAGCACAAATCTCCCTCACTGTATTTCTCTTTTCTTTTAACTCTGCACAGAAGTTTCCACTCCAATTTCAGTAACATCCAGTGTCTTCTCCAATACACATGCTCTTGGAGGAGGGGGAAAAGGGAAAGAGAACAGCAAGCACCCTTTGAAATTTAAGCCACAAGAAGGCTTGAAATGATATCAAGTCTGGGGATATTAATCATGAAATTAGGATAAAAATATAAATAAGATAACCATGCCATGAATAAGATAATAATTCCACCCCTGGAATAATCCAGGCTGGACTGGATGGGGCTTGGAGCAGCCTGGGATAGTGGAAGGTGTCCCTGCCCATGGCAGGGGGTTAGAATCAGATGAGCTTTGAGATTCCTTCCAACCAAAACCATTCTGGGATTCCTGAATCACCCACCACCACCCTGTGGTTATGCTACAGAGACCCCAAAGAGTCCATGTGACAACTGGCAGCACCGTGCCTTGGAGAAGATCCATAATTATCAAGGATTAAGCTGGGAAAGCTCCAAGTTAAAAGAAAAAGATTCAGGGAAAATCAAATCTAGCAAATCACACACCTCTGCACCTCATCTCCTCCTCACCAGCCCTGATCCTTCTCCAGAAATCTCTGCTCCCTGTGACTGGAAACTCCCACACAACCCTGGAAGCAGGAGAAGCCTGCTCAGAGCCCAGGAACCTGCAAGCTCTGGCTCTGCTCACACCCAGCTGTAAATCCTGGAGGTGTTGGGATCACAGGCACCAGTTCATGACCCTGGACTGATGGACAGGGAGTATAATGCAACAGAAAAACTATTTCCTGAGAACTGAGGGTGCCTCCACAGCTCCAGTAATGAACAAATTTAACCTTTTCTATTTAAACTGCCACTGCCATCTCTGTTTCTAAGAGATGCATTTTGAAGACCACCCAGTTTTGTTTAAATATTTCTTTATACACTCCTCTAAAGAAAAGAACCCTTGCAGCCTGGGGAATAGAGTGTTCAATGGAAGCAGGAAAGGAACAGGAGGGATGGATTAAAAATACATGTGCTGTATGAAAATAATGGCTCCTCTTTGCTCCCAAACTTACAATGGGAATATTTAACAATGGTGACGTCTTAATTTGTGTTCTATATGAAATTGTTTCACAAGGGATGCCAGGGTGCCCTTAGACTAGGAAGGTATCATCTTACAGCTTCTGTGCAAGCAAGCAAGAAAGGGAAGACACAAAGAAAAAAAAGAGAAACAAAAGGGAATTACGGCAAACAGATGGTGGCAGGATTTTTTTGGAGAAGTTTAAGCAAGTATGCACAGGACACTCATGTTGGTCATTCTGCTTGAGGCTTTGTCAGTTCTCTCCAGTCCCCATCTGCCTCTGTGAGTCTTGGGGATGTCCAAACCAAAATTTTGGAAAATGTCACATTGATAACATGCTTAGGGCCCCCTGTGTTATAGAGAAAGGCAGCAAAAGACAAACTCAACTCACTCCCCACATTTGGAAGATAGTTCTGAGGAGAAGGTACAAATCCAAAGTGGGATAAATTCCTACTTGCTCATGGCTGCACTTGGCTTTTCTTACACTCACTGTGTTCTGTTTTCAGATCTGTATGATGCCCAGTAGAACACAGTCCTTGGAAATGTCCAGGGCCAGGTTGGACAGGGCTTGGAGCACCCTGGGATAGTGGAAGGTGTCCCTGCCCATGGCAGGGGGTGGCACTAAATGGTCTTTAAGGTCCCTTCCAACCCAAGCCAACACAATTCTAGGAATTATGCAAATGTAAATTCTCTACTACACACATACCACAGTTTTGCATCTCTCTGGAAAGTTAAAGTGCATCACATCTCACTTCAAAGCACACTTTTCCTCCTGACACTTTTCAACAAAAATTGCCCCTATTTATGTGAAATAATTCCTTTAGACAAAGGGACCTCTCAGCCATCTGATGTCACATTCTGTATCAGAAAACTGGATGACAACACTTTGCAACATGCAGGAATTACTCCCTGCCACAAAAAAAAAATTCTTCTAACCTCCAGTATTTGTAATTCTTGCAATACTTTGACTGTAAGAAAATTAGCTACTTTCATCCTGGGTCTTTTGCAGTTTTTCTCCTTCAACAATGACCAATTCTCACCCAATCCAGTCTGTACAAATTCACTTTAAGAAAAACAAAAGCTTTGAGTATTTATTTTTTTTATTCTTTCATGAAACAAAATGGCATTTTTGCACTTCTAACTTCTCTGTAATGATTGATAACTCTTTATATTCTTAACATTCTCCTGCTGTCTTCAAATTTACCAGTGGCTGTACACATGACAGTTTCCCAGTTTGCAGCACCAACATTTTTCTCCAAATAAAATACTGATTTATACAACAGCACCTACTTTCTGCCCAGTTTGTTCACAACTTCATTCTTTTGGGTTCTTTTCACACATGGAAAAGAATTGGCACAACTCTGGCAGCCAAGCAGAGCAATCAGAGTTTAAGCAGCCACAAGAAGAGCACAGCATCCTACTCTGATTCTCCTACAACTGCATTTAAATACGAAGACAAAATAAATCCAACCTGGCCTTGAACACTTGCAGGGATAGGGCAGGGGTTTGGGGGCAGGGATTTGAGGGCAAGTGAGGAAGGATCATATCCAATTTATGCCAACTACCTGCTCTAATTCCCAAGCCTGACAAGGAGGACAATGCAGCCAATGACTCATTTCAGGATATAAAACTGAACACACAGCTAAGGACCTGCCCAGCTGCTTTATCTGCTGCAACCTGAGATGAGCCCTGCAAGGACCCTCCAGGCCACACCAAGAGGAGGATTTGGGGAACAACGTCAGCCCTCATTTTTCCCTAATAGAGCAGAAATGAAAGGAAAGCTCCTTTTCCTCACACATCCCCAAAGGAGGGTGGAACTCCAACCCACTTCACTCCCAGTTACAACAGCTCAAGGTGAGCAGTTTAATTCATGGTCTTAGGAAACCCATCCTGCAGATGAGGACTTCAAAATGCTCCAGAATTCTTTCATTTTCTGCCTGTGATGTTTGACAGTTCTTACCTGCAAGAGTTCATCATGACCCTTTGGCTACATGGAGTAATAGCACAAAATAATAAATACAGGTGTTTATTTGGCCACATGGCTCAGTTATTGTTCTAGAGAGCTCAAAGTCAGGAGAAGTGACACATACCTTGTGAACACTGGTCCAAGAACTTGGGAAAGAGAAGCCTAAAAAACCAAAAAGTTCACATATCAAGAATAGATATTAATATTTAAGTAAAACATTTACATTCACTTGGAGACTGACAGAGTTTCACAAACCAAACCATTTTCATGCTTCTTTTCCTCAATCCATATAATCCATATAATTGCAACATCCTCACAGTCTTTCAGGACTTTTCCCTCAAAAATCAGTTTTGTAGATGGTTTTAATTCTCCAAGAGATTTAAGAGCTAATTCCCACCATGCAATTTATTCTGTGTTCTAAGGAGCCAGAAGTGCTTCAACGTTATTTTAATTCTTATTTAAACAATAGGAATTTAAAGTTTGCCCTAAAGAATTGTGCCTTTCAAAGAGTGGGAACTTTCCATAGAGAGACTGGATGTACAGAATGCCAATTTCTGCTGCTGTTGTGTCAGACAATTATTTTCAGGAGTTTTATCATGGGCACAAAACCTCGAGAGAGTATTTTACCTGTTCCCTTCAACTCCCTCTCCCCCTGCCCTGGTCTGCTAATTCAGAATGGGGAAAAGCTTCATCCCATGCTCATGGAAGAGCTGGATCTCTACAGTGCTGAACTCTGAGGCAGGAAAGGGGTTTGATTTTTTTTTGAGTGAAAGTTCCAAGCCAGACATGAAATCCACTCTGTTCCATTCTCACAGTGAAATCACCAAAGCTTCCCAACTGCAGGGTTTGCCACTGGCACTGTGTGGCTACTTGGTAAATTCTTATCAGAACAAACTCCAAAGCAAAACAAAAATAATCTACAGCACAGGCTGAGCCTCTTCCTTCAATTGCTTCTGCACTTCAGGAGACAAACAGTGTTAAAGGACTGCAGGCTGCTGCTGCTGCTAGAACACTACACATTACCATGACTAATAACACGTTAGTGAGTTAAAAATAAAACAGAAATGGAACTTGTCTTTCCTATAATTATGGAAAGAACAAGTTTAAACAGCACTCCAGCATCAATCCACCAATATTTTATGTAGTCTTTAATATTTATTTGGTATCTTTGTCACGGAGACAAGAAGAAGCAGCAAGGTAAGGTCTATTTATTGACTACTGCAAAGCACAAGCAGCACATTGGTTAGTGTTTAAGAACAGCCAGGAAATGTCAGGAATGCACTTTTAGAAACTGCTTGGGCAGTTCACCTCTAAGCTGTGAGGCACAGTTTGATCACAAACAGAAGCGGTGCTACCAAAACTCCGAAAACTCTAACTGCTGGAACTTACTTTTATCAAATCAGCTGCAAGGCATAATTAAAAAATTGGAGTGTTACAATTTTACAGATAGGTCTGAGAAATGATTTCCATGCTTGCTGAAGTCTGGAGCACACACATTTACTATGACACCAAACTATTTCAAAAGGTCAGTGACTTGGCTCTGCGACCATTTCCTCCCCACCCTGGCTCTGCAGTAACCCAGGATATCAGATTTTAACACTTGCAATGCTTTGGCTTCCGTGCTTTGTCATTCTCTTCCCCATTTAAGGGATTGTTTCCCTTAAATTCTATACTTTTAACCTGCAAAGTCTTTTGAAACATCCAAAAGCAGTGGCAGAATCAATAACCCAAACTTGAGATGCACGTCTCCATTTTTAGTCTGACTTACAAAAAAATTGCAGAAAAGAGAATTATTCAGAGGACAACTGATTGTCCAAATGTCACAAAGCTCTTAAGCAGAGGATTTGTATTTAAACAATCTTTGTTTATTCTTCTAGGAGCTGAATTTTTATTGATATTCCATATAATTATATATCCAGTGGGAACCAAGTGCCATCCTGATAAACCAAACAGCACTTCCAAGTTCCTCCAAGATGGATTATTAAGCAGTTTATGGGATTTAAGTCAGTTCAGTGGCTTTTAACCATCAAAAATCACTAATTATTATAAAAGTGATACCAAAAAACAGACATATCTGTTCTTAAACTTGTAAAAATATTTCAAAGCACACCTGTGTTCCATGTAGCAGCTCAGAGGCTCCACACAGGTGTTGACTGCTCCAATGATGAAAGAAGATTTCACATCTGGGTCAGGGTGAGTCTGCAGAGCTTGCACAACATCAATAACATCAGTGTACCTGCGAGAAACCAAAATGAAAAATGGGTTCAGAGAACCAGAAGGACACAGTTCCCCCAGCCAGGAAGAAATCAATTGCCCAGAGAAAAACTGGATTTCTAAAAGAGCTACCAAAAGAGATGGAAAGCAGCTCAGAACTTGGCAAATCCAGACAAATTAGGCAAATCCAGACAAATCAAGCTGATTGGAAGTTACATTAAAAATAAATTATTAACAACTCCAGAGGAAAACAGTGTAAACTTTGCACTGAACAACTGGAAAGTCCAGCTTGTAGGAAGCACAAAAAGCACAATATAACACCAACATTTTGTGCCTAATGCCAAGCAAATTAAGCACAATTTGAGTAAAAAAGGGAATAAAATGACAGCATCTCTCACTTATCAGCATCCCAATGTTTCTATCATTAATGCATCCATTTGTTATCAGGACTTCAACCACTGCTGTGTTTTATCTCTGTAAGACATCAAGGCTCAAGTGAACCTGAGTTTTAATTTCAGGTATTTATTTCTCAGCCAGTTACAAACTTTTCTCTACTGTCAGTTATCAGCTGGATGGGATATTTAGAGAACTCCAGCCACTCTAAAGCTGTCTATACCAACATCCAACTATCCAGAAAAAATGGAAAACTTCCAATTATCTGTTCCTGAAGCCAGTGCTGCTACCAGAGTGTCAGTTGTTTTGCCCATCACTGAATTTTACACCATCACTGCTAATTACACAAAAAAAAAATAAATCAATCTGGCTCCAACATGGGAAAAATGATAGTTTTTAGCACTATCAGAATGGACCATAACAAAGAAAATGTTGAGCTCCATTTGTATATCCTCAGTAAAAAGGATAAACTGGAAATCATTCCAGCCAGGTCAGGGTAGTGCCTCTCTCACACTGGTTTATGTCACCTTCTAATGACTCAGAAGATGATCCTGGTTCTCAAATGCTACACTGGAGATGGAAATGTCAGAGGTGGCTCAGTCTTCACCTTTATCACACAAGGAAAAAGGCATTTATCCAAAACACATTACTAAGTCTTCTCTGCTATCAGCTGCTCCATCGGGCAATAGGAGATTTTTGACAGTCTGATTTCTGCTGGCAGTGCTGGAGTCAGAATCACAGAATAGCTGGGGTTGGAAGGGACCTTTAAAGGTCATCTTAGTCCCTTGCCTTGGGCAGGGACACCTTCCACTAGCCCAGGTGGCTCCAAGCCCTGCCCAACCTGGCCTTGGGCACTGCCAGGGATCCAGGGGCAGCCACAGCTCCTCTGGGCACCCTGTGCCAGGGCCTCCCCATCCTCACAGAGAGGAATTCCTTCCCAATATCCCATCTAACCCTGTCCCCTGGCAGTGGGAAGCCATTCCCTGAGTCCTGTCACTCCACCCCTTGTCCCACAAGTCCAACTCTCCTGGAGCCCCTTTAAGCCCTGGAAGGAGCTCCAAGGTCTCCCAGGAGTTTTCCCTTCTCCAGGGGAACACGCTCAGCTCTCCCAGCCTGGCTCCAGAGCAGAGGGGCCCCAGCTCCTGGTGCATCTCTGTGGCCTCCTCTGGACACTCTCCAGCAGCTCCACGTCCTCCTGCTATTGGCCCCAGAGCTGGAAGCAGCTCTGCAGGTGGAGTCTCACCTGAGTAGGGCACAGGGGCAGAATGCCCCCTCCCCTGCTGCCCACACTGAGGGGGGTTCTGGGCTGTGAGTGCTTCCAGAACATAGGAAGAAAGGCTACAGACACCTTCTTCCCAAAGCAACAACAAAATCAACAGGGACAGAGAAAAGCTGAGCAAACCAGAATCCCCTCATTCTACACAACACTTCCAAGAGTTTCAAGCCTTTTACCCTTGCAGCACCACCAGGAGCCTCTTGCTCTTCCCAGCATGGGCGGCCTGACGGACCCCGAGGTTCTGCTGGGCCTCCAGGACCCCGGCCAGGAAGCGCTGGAAGTGGGAGGCACTGAAACACTCGGGGCTGTCCATGGTCTGCCGATAGACAATCCACCTGAGGCACAGAGAAAGAGCAAAGGAGTTCATGTACTGAGACACAACAGCTCTGCTTTCTTCCTGTTTTTCTGTTTTGAACCAACAGATCAAAATGAAGTTTGATGAACCCAAAGATTCCACGTCTCTCATGGTGATCTCGTTCCACTTGGCCACGTGGAACGTGGCTTTCTATCATTTCCAACTGGCTTTCTATCATTTCCAGCATCAGCACATTTCTTTATATCACTGCCAAAGGGGTTTGTGGGTGCTTTTTTGCTGTTTTTTTCAATAAAACAATGTTCACCAGCTTTTTCAAAGCTGTACATCATATGAGTAATTCTGATCGCTGGCAGTGATGCAGTAAACCAAAATTAGACAAATCCAACTCAAGACTCTGGGCATGAAAATATTTCACTGCAAAAATGGAAAGTAACAATGACATTTGCAGGAGAACATGAGGAGATGTGTTATTACACAACCTTCAAAAGTCACCTTACGTGCTTGCCCTATAACAGAACCACAAAACTGTTCTGAATCAACTTGATAAAATCAAGACATGAAGCTGAAAGTAAAAATACAGTGCAGAACATGGCTAAGATTAAATGCTAAGGTGTTTGGCTGTAAGAATTAAAAGGGTAAGATTTTCTTTTTATTTTCCAGAAGAAGCTCTATCAACACACAGAGCAGCAAATTCCTACAGCAGTTTTATTTTATTGCCATTCATCAGATGTCCTGAATGTACCTCAAATCAGGCTAAATTAAAAACAATGCTGTAAGGACTGTTAGTACAGTCTTTTCTCAAAAAAAAAAAAAAAAAAAGGCATTTTAGAATCACTACCAATCAATAAATGGAAGCTCTTCACTACATGGAATAGGCAAAGAAATCTCTTGTGCTCTTTTTCTGTCTAATTGTAAATTTAAGGGCAAATCTACCTGGCAAGTCTGAAATTAGGTTTAAAAAACCACCAAATGAAACAGTGATAATTTTTTTTCCTTCATGCCAAGCTGGTTTTTTTGGTGATAAGCAGAGATGCACCAACCTCCCATGCTCCTTGGTAAAAGTGACAAGAAAAGAACACAGGTCAGTGGAACGACATCCTGGCAGCCCAGTGATGATGGTGATGATCACCTGCAACACAGGAACAGGGGACAAGGGAAGTATAAACACCAAATAACCACAGAAGCACTGCTGCAGACACCAGAAAGGCTGTTTTCCATGATTCATATAGATTTTTTTCTTCCTTTTTTAAAAATCCACAGTTAAACCAACCTTAAAATCAGATTTAAAAACGTTCCTAAGGGTTTATTCATTTTCAGAATGGTCTCTGAACCAGACCTCAGCAATATTCTAAGGAAAGATTATATTCCTGCTGCTTTGGCTTTGTTTTCAGCAGATTTCAAAAGCTGGGAAGCTCCAAGGCAATATTTTCTCTGAAAATGCTATTTAAAGCATGCCTTAAGTTGGACAATTGTTATTGCCCCTATAGAGAAAGGAGTGTTGTACAGATAATATCAGCAAATGTTAAATATCATGTGCTACCTCTATGCTATTTAAAGGACTTTTATGTTCCAGAGAACAATTCAGTTACATTATTCAGCATTTCATAAAAACAAGCTACTGCTTTAGGGCAAAGTCTCTCTGGACATTAGAGAAAACACTTCACTTAAAGATCCACACCTCATTTTCTGCCTCTATTTCATCAGGTTGAAAGTCCATTTGCACTTCCAAAAGACTGTTTAAATGCAAAAGAATTAAATATATAACCAGGAAAACAAGGCAAAAAATTGGTGGTAGTGGAGGAGGAGGCAGAGCATGGCTGAACATGATTAGTATTTTATTACTCTACAGCAGAACATTTCAAATATTCTATATGAGGGCTAGCAATTATTGTGGAGTTGTTTCCTTACCTTATCACCTTCTGCTCTGCTGTCAGAAATGGTTTCTGACTCTTGGAGAAGGATGGGAAGATGTGCTCTCATCACTGGCTTGGTACTGACGCTGCTGACTGTGAAGTGCTTCACAAACCTTCCAAAAATAAAAGGTTTTACTTCCTTATAATTGACAGCAAAAGATTTCATCTATACAAATAGCTGGGAAATTACTAAACCAAGAGTATTAAAAGGTCAAGCCAGAGAGGAAATAATTCATCTCAGAATAAAAACATCCTAGTGTAAAGACAGAATTATTTAAAAGACATTTTTAGATGGCTATCACATCTACCAAAATATTTCTGTATCATTTCTGACAGAATAAATCCCTTGAAGACAGAAGTAATTTCTCACCTCTCCAGTTCTGGAATGGCAGCAGACAGTTTCAGCTCCCTGTATCTTTCCCCAGAAGAAAAAGACAAGGCGTTGAAGAGCTTCTGAACATTGGAATGCCTAAAAGAAAGAAAGAAATTCATCAGTTAAAGGAGAAACCAAAAATTCTCTCTTCTTAAACCACATGGCTACATATTAAATGGTACCAAAAAAAAAAAAAAAAACAAAGTGACTGTTGCACTAAGAATGCAACAATTTTTTAATTATTTTCAAAATTTAATTATTATCAAAAGCAATAAGTAATAGCATTTTTCTGATTGCAGCTTCTGTGTAATTGCACTGCACTGCCAGGAACTTACAGCCTCTTTTGTTCCTCAGACAGGAATTCCTCCTGGACAACCCTTAAAGATAATCCTGAGTTTGTCTGGTTTTGCCATGAAGAGAAAACCTGGAATAAACCAGATCTATGCATGAGTGTCATGATTTTTCCAATTTTGCTTTGAATTTGTTGAGGAATCGGTTTTGCTCACCTAAAAAAAATGGACACATTTTACAAGCCACTAAATACTGCACAATAAAGGTTTTGCTGCAAGAGAAGCTGTGGCTGCCCCATCCCTGGGAGTGTCCAAGTGTTGGATGGGGCTTGGAGAAACCTGGGATAGTGGAAGGTTCCTGGCTGGAATGAGATGTGCCTTGAGGTCCCTTCCAACTTAAACTATTAAAGAAATCAAATCCACTGATCAGATTTTGCAACCTTTTCTTTGGCCAGACTGGAAGTGCTTCAGGAATTTACTGAAACAGCCTCGTTTTCCCTGAAAAAAATGCTGGTGTTTACAGCCCAAGTGCTCTAGAGCAGGAACTGAATTAATACAAGTCTCTTTGAACCACTGCTGTAATTTTCATGAGGTGAGACTGCAGCAATCATTACTCGAAATTTAAGAAAAAACTCCGTTCCTTCCCAAAAGAAAAGGAAACCCTTCTGCTCCTCTAGGGAATGTTTTGGCTCACATCCAATTGCTCCAGCCAAGACACATTAATCTGAATGGCACTGGGAACCTAGAAATCAGATTCAGATGAATCACAAAGTCCTGTCAGGGTTTGGAATTTCCCTTCTTTTCATAAGTAAAGGCAACAGCCATTGTCGTTTTTCACAATAACTGTCTGCAAGACAAAACAACTTGGGGGGGGGACAGGACTGCTTTCCATTAAAAACTCAGCATCCCAAACACAAGGGCAGGAGATAAAAACCATCAAAATAAAATATACTTTTGATATTAACAAAGGCAATATTGCTCATGCAGAAGGATCCACACAACTGAAGAAACAACCACTTCAAAACACACAGAAGGGACTCAAAGAAATGCCTGGCAGGGATGGAAAAGAGGAATGGTCAAGGGAAAATTGTGTTTTCTAAGAGTCAAAGGGTTGAGGATAAAGTGAAAACATAGGTCAGGCTAAAAAGTGGAACTATATCAGGCCCTGTTGTATAAATTAAGGAAAGTTGTAAAAAGAGCTGCTGCAGCACTGAAGAAAAAAATGAGAGAAATCAACACATCCCAAAGCCTAAACAAATTCTCCTCCTGTACCCTTCAGAGTGAGGATGGGAAAGGCATCACCTCATGCTCCTCACAGGGTCTGCACAGCACATTTCAGCTCTGTGGGCTCAACAGCTCAGTTTTTAACAAACCCAGATTTGGGTAACAGGGGCACTTTCAATCCCCTATTTCCAGGAGCCTTGGAATGATCAAAGTGTAGGTGCAGTGAGTGAGGCATCAAGCCAGGTAACTGGGAAGAGTAGAAGCAGCACCTACATTTTAGTGAAATCTTTGTAACTTGTGAGGCCAGACTTTTAGAAAGAATTCTGGAGGAAATCAATAAACACCTGAAGGTAAATACTGACAAAACACAGTAATATATTTCCATGGCTTACACGATCAGGTACAGTCAATTTGATGAAGAGTTTTGTTCACAAGAGAACATCCTGAAGACAAAAGATTTGTTTTATCTACTTGAGCAAAGCAACTGGTGTGGTGAACTGTTCAGCAAAAAAAATTAACTCAAGGTAGGACAGGAATAAATAGCCCTGAGAAAAAGCAGCAGAGGAAACAAACACCCTCATCTCAGATATTACACACTGTTGGGATATCTACAGCCAAAAAGCAGATCAAAAGAAAAGCATTACAACTATCAGAAGAAAAAAATGACTTTTTATAGGCATAGATTAAAAAGGATCTGGTTTTGTTTTATTAGGCCAAATGAAGCAGAAAGAATAGGCCTGAGATTTGTGAGTATCTTGAGGATGTTCTGGTAGAGAAAAGAAAAATAAAACAGATATAAAAGCAGAATTAATAAAATAGGCTGAAAATTCAAATACAAACAAACAACAGATTGCCAACCATTCACAGAGTGGAACAGTGGGAGGAATTTAAACACTTAAGATAAAAGGAGGAGACATTTTATGGTACCATTAATAGGACCAGTGGGGACTACTCACTGAGCTAGGTGGTCTTTTCCAGCCCAGTGTGATGAGCACATCCTAAAACCCTTGTGAAGTCCTAAAATCTCCAGGCTCATTTCCTCAAAAGCACTATTGTTATAAAGTTGGGTTTATTAAAAGCCTCTGCAGCACAATGCACGAAGCCAACCTACTTAGGGAATAATACAATGCCATATGGGAGACTTAAAAACTTTAACTCCACTTCCCCAAGGATCACGATCCAAATGTGTCTGACCACAAAAACACACAATGGAACCTCTGCCACTCCATACAATCCCTGCAGCAAATTAAGACACCAGAGCTACATTGAAATGTAGCTCAGAAAAGGAGGTTTTTAGAGCCCTCGCTGCCTTCAGAAGGCAAAGTGAAAGCACATGGGGAGCATTAAACTCAACAAGCAGCACCATCACTGGAAATTCATGCAGAAATTCAAGTTTCTCACACATCTTAAACACACAGAGCTATTAGGTGGTTTCTCCCCCATCCCAACCAAACTTTTTTTTTGCTTTACCTGTGAATAAAAAGCTTTATAAATCTTTCTTTTGGGGAAAAGTGCAATCATCAGAAAGTTGTTCTGGGTGTGGAATTCAACAGGGAGATGAGGAAGCAGGGAACTTTTGAAGTCTATAAAGAGAGCAGCAACAACACTGTTGGAATCCTGGAAAAGGAAGAAACAGGACAAGTTAAAATTAACATTTTCTACTTTACATGGCACAAGGATGGAGCAGAAGGGGTGGAGCACCCCTCAGTTTCTATTCTGCAGCTACTGGAAATATCACAAGCTCAAAATAAAGGATCTGAGTTTGATCAAAAGACTAAACTTTTGTCCTCAAAGTAAAGCTTGAATTTTAGTATCTTCTCTTGTCCACACCAAAATCTAGACCCTTCCTCTACCACTGCTTCAAACAACAAACTCTTTGTCTAAACCATGTGAAAATGAGTTAAATGCCAGCTAAAATGGTAACAAGGGAGGTTGAAACCCTCAGGTTGTGTTTCCCTCAGAAGCACTGAACTCAGGCTCAATTTTTGTTCTAAGAAACCACTGACTTGTTTTCTTGGGTTATTTTTTCTTCTGTTTTGGGGTTTTTTTTTCCCAGAGTAGTGGGAGATGCTCCATCCCTGGAAGTGCTCAAAGCCAGGCTGGATGGGGCTTGGAGCAACCTGGGGAAGTGGAAGGTGTCCCTGCCCACGGCAGGGGGTGGAATGGGATTTAAGTTCCTTCCAACCCAAACTATTCCATGACTCTAGAATCCAGGAGAGGATTTTATATACAGATCTGCAGGATGCTGAAGTGTTTTGTGTTCAAGCTCTGACTTGTAACCCTTTTCACATCTGATTTTAGAAAATCAGAACAATTCAGAAGCATGAAACATTTCTGGGAAATGGGAATTCAATTATGTAGGGCTCAAATCAGAATTTTAGTGATATCCACTTTACTTTCAATAGAAATGGGTAAAGAACCCACTGTACTCGTTGTTGAGAAGAAAAAGCTCAAGTTGGGGAACTGTTACATAAGAACTGGTATCAACTCAGAGACATTTGCAAACAGAATCTCTCTGCTTTGCTGACTGAGGGATTAATTATAAAAATAATCCTCTCAAAGTCACTGAGGTTACTGAAGAACATACAAAAATATTCTCCTCAGAGAGAACAATTTCTTTTAAGAGAAAATGGCTCTTGGAACAGAATCTACAGATCCTAGATTCTGCAGGATGGCTTAGAGATTTCCTGAGAAGTGACTCCAAGGCCAACTCATCCACGGTGCTGTCAGCACAAGAAGCATCCAACAAATCTGCTCCTGGAAAACATTTCAGGCTCCACAAATTGAAAAAAGCTGAAAAGCAGCAGCAGCAATAATCCCCACAGACATGAGGTTGAAAGGAGCCAGCTCCAAGTTTTACAAGATGTTAATGTCGTTGTGAAATCTAAATATTGCTTGGTAGTATTTGTTCACTTGATGAATGGCCAGAATCTCCCCTGCCCTCCATGCATGAGCCCCAGGGATTTCAGGAGCTCAGTGCCCAGTTCCTCACAGCACAGGAGTCTGCAGCACGTGCAGGAGCAGAAGAGCAAATATTTTCAAGTTAGAAAGAAGAGTTTCTCACTGGCATCATGCTAAAGCTGCTAAAAAACCACATTTTGCATCACTTCAAGGCTTGGTATCTTCTATTTTAATCAGAACATTAAATTCTCCTTTTTCTTTTCCATCCATCTTGCTGCAATAACTTTCGGAAAGAACAACCAACGATTCCCCTGCTCCTCCTGTCACTTCTTAACAGTTTAAAAACCCTCCACCCTCACATTCTGCCAAGTCAGTAGAACAATAATACACTCCCCTGTCAAGGCTTAGCTTCACACAAAAATCTGGCATCATTTCAAGAATGATGGCCAGGTCCCAGAAATAGCAACTTTTATGAAAGTGAGTGTCTTGACTCAAACAATCAAAGGAAGGTCAGTGTTAAAAAATAGCTCCTTAAATGACTGAGGGGCAATCAATATGATGTCCAAGAAAAGGCAGCTAAGGTAAGGCTCTCTAAGCTGCTGTGTTTTCATCTCAATTGAATCACACACTTTTATTGTATTTTACTGGTTTCCTGTATTGTGTGATGAAATCATCCAGCACAATGCTGCAGGAGGCCACTGAACAAATGGGGAATACTGTACCTGAACAAAAGAGAAACTAAAGGAAATGGATTTTTTTTTCTCCCCCACAGTGTTTAGGAAACAGTAACCAACACAAATATTCTCTTTTCCACCCCTGAAGAAGTGATGGGTTAACCCAGTGTCTCTGCCTCGAGGTGGACAGAGCTGAGTTGCCATCATTAACCTCTCAATTCTCACTGAGCCTGAACTCTGTGAGAGATTCAAATATATTTTTAATAAAAGGTAGCATTTCACCTTCCAAACCCCCCTATGACTTCACCACACCTTGAACTCTTCTCTATTTATCCCTTCACACCATGAGATGTTTGATGAATGTCATGTTCTGTAATTTTTCTTTTAATAAAAAAGCACTTTTCACAGTATTAACACCATGTTGCAAACTGCAATACAAAAATTCTCCCCTCCTTATTCACTAATTTCAGTTAATCAGCACCAAAACTGCAGATTTGCATCAGTTATTACAGTTGTACAGACACATAAAACTGAAGCTTAAAATTTAAACTTTGTACCAGGACCCAACAGATTCATTGTTAAAAACTGATGTAAACTTTATGAAATAAAGCAGAGACAAAATACTCACCCCATCATAGAGAGAAATGGAACTCATGTGCTTCTTGGAAATGGAAATGCTGCCGTGGTGGGGATCACAGAACAGAATTCCATCAGAAAAGAAATACAATTTGCCTAGAATTTAAAGGAAAAAGAATTGTATGAGGTATAAATTAACATTTCAGCTTCTCATGGTGACTGTCTCTCCTTCCTGAGGAATAAATTTGTGATCCTGCAGGATTTTGTTGTATTTAACAAGCAGTAAATTTGATTTGGGATAATATTTAGTGAGCACAACCATTCAGTCTTTACTGGATCTCACTACCAAGGGCAGGAATCATGACTACTACTGCATCTGAGTTCATCTGACCCCACAGAACCACTTATCATAAATATTCTGAAGCACTTTTTTAAAATTAAAAGTAAAAAAAAATCCATCCTGTCAAATTTCAAACTTCCACAAGTACAAAACTGACAATACAAGAACTTAAGTAAAGATTGCATCCAAAACAATTGAAAATTTAAACACCGTAATAAACTGAACAGTGTAAAAACATTTCAGTGGAGAACTTAAACACTAAGTTTAAATTAAACTTCAAAAAATTAACTTAAAATTTACCTTGTAAATTAAAATTTAACTTAATAATTAAATTTTAAATTAAAATTTAACTTTATAATTGATTTTTTTGGAGCAACCTAGGCTACTGGAAGGTGTCCCTGCCCATGGCAAGGAGTTGGAACTAAATGTTCCTTAAGGTCCTTTCCAATCCAAACTATTCCATTAATTTTATGCACCTTTTGCAGCTCATAGTGCCAGACTACAGGGCTACAATCTCAGCAGAGCCCAAATTTGAGCCCAACAAACTGGGGAACAAAATCAGCTTCACTGTCACTTGACACCTAAAAAAATCTCACGCTCCTTGCAGTGTTTCATCATGGTCTTTAGAGCACCTACTTGTAATTCCCCAGCCCAAGAGTTAGTGAAACACTGAACTTCACAAATCTCCAAAAATAAAAGAGAAAAAGTCAATTGCTCCTTTGGGGCACACAGAGCCAGTTTTAACAAAACCCAAAAAAAAAAAAAAAAATCCAGTGCTCTCCAGTTATTTACTGAGTGAACAAGTGCCCACAGCAGTGCATTGCAAAACAGCTGAACATCACACTCTGCATTAACCTCTTCTCTTTGAAATCTGATCAGTTAGAGCAAAAGCAGCTTCCTTTATGTGAGAGTTCTGTGGAATTGTCTTGCACATCATTATTTATCCTCGCCACTCCAGGGCAAAGACTTTAAAGCAGAAGGTTTTCTCCTCTAAAGACTGTCAGCATCAAGCACTTAATGTCAGATATTCCACATCAGCACTGTCACAGCAACACCTTCTTTGTATAAAATATATATATATAATATAAAAGTGTTATGCCTTAAAAAGTATCTATTAATTCAAGGCACAAGGAGGGAGGGAAATCTAACAGTCCTATCAAATTGTCTTCAGTCTTATTCCTGGGATATTCATGTTATTTAAGTTCTTGAAGGAAAAGGCACCAAAAGAGGAGGAATAATCCAAGACTGCTGCCAGGGATGTTGTGTCAAAAGCTGTAACTGGATTAGATCTGAGAAGGACCAAAATCAGGCATTTTTTCTGTACCACAGTGAGCACCTGTGCTGACAAACTCTGAATTCCTGAGAGAAAATGACAATGGCAGAAAACTGGAACCCATCAGCTCCAGAGGAGGCTGTGAGAGGAGTATCTGCCTTCTCTCCTGAGCTGGGAGGCCACAGCACTTCTGCAATGGCCAATCTTTCCAACCTCATGTTTACAAGAGACAGAAAACATCTGGCATCTCATCTGCTAAGGACAGGAGAGCCAGTCTGTGCATATTCTGAATGTGAGCTATGGGGAAAAGTCACCTCCCACCTCCCAGGTCTGCAAAGCCTCAGTGTCCAAAGCTCAGCAGGAATTCTCCTTCCAGGACCAGGGCTTTCAGGCAGAGGTTGGGGACTAAAGAACCAGACATGGAATTAAACACAAGAGACTTGCAAAGGCAAATTGAAAGGGGAAGATGATGGCACAGTTTGGCTAACCAGAGTGGGAATGCCAGAACCTCTCTCTCATGTTTAAAAACAAAACAAAAACCACCAAAACAAGAAAAAACAAGCAAAAAAAAATCCCAACTACATCTCACCTTCTGCAGGCATGGCCTGTGGATTGCTGGAACAGATATAAACTCCATCACCCCCAGTGAGTAAAGTGCCCAGGAAAGATTTGTCTTCCTAAACAGGATAAAACAAACAGCGACATCACAGACTGGATCAAGGACCAATCCAGGCAGCAACATTTTCTCCTGCTTTTGCTCCAAGAGAAAATATTTTTTTTCAAACAGCATCTGTCAAGAACTTTGTAAGTGGAGTTTTATCCTGCATAGATACAGAAGGACCAGGGAAAGAGAGCAAGGCAAGAGGATAATTTTTAAAAGCCTTCCCCCCATTTTGGTTTTGCCAGCAGCTATGAAGTTACAAGTTATTGTCACAACCACAAGGCTGAGCTTTTTGTTTTTAGTTTGTCAATCTACTGAGCTAAAAGTATATTACATGAAAATAAATCTATTTATAATGAACATTCCTGGGAACCACAAATTACACCACAAATGTGAAACTCATGTGATTTAAGATGTTCCCAGATTCCAAACTCTTTTTTTTTCCTAGTGCTTAGAGTGTTTTCCTTTAGACATTAACATGCTAATTAAGTTAAAAGAAAGTTGCATCAAGTTTTAAGGGGGTTTTGGAAACACATGAGCTCTATGAGTAATGTTTAGTGAGACTTCCATGAAATCATAGTTTTATTAGGACTCTTTTTGCTCTTGGGTTTTGTGATTCTTTGAAATAAAGAAACCCTCAAACTTTTACACACACTATATTATTTTGTATGTCAAAGTTTGAAAAAGACAGGGCAGAACAGGCAAGTCTTGTAGAAGAGAAGTAATACAAATAATAAAAGGAGAGTTTGGTAGTAGTTCAAGTTTTTCAAATACTGCTTCATCAAAGTGTAACTTCTTTAGTTTAACGAAAAAAATTAATTTTACCTTCAATACTTGCTGTGCCTTTTCAGAGAGTTTCACATCACTGTCTTCAACCTGCAGCCAGAAACAACTTGCAATTGGATTTTGATTTATATAAATAAAGCAAGTCTAACATTAAATAAAAAGCATTAAAGAAGTTTTGAGACTAACAAGAACCTCCGATACCTCAGACAGAAAAAGCCCTGAGCCCAGAGTGTTTCAAAAACAATTTTGTGCTCTTAATACTGTGTTACCATGGGACCAAAATAATTTCTTGCACCACATTCTCCCCATTAAATTGTTTTATAGACTAAAATAGTATTACATAGATAGAAAGCATGCAGTTTTATTTTTTATTACTGTTCAAGCACGAATTGCCAAAGGGCAATGCCCAGCTTTGTCACGTTCTTTGGAATTCTGTCTCTCACACAGTGTAGTGCATTAAGAGGTTTTGAATCTGACACTTTGCTTTCTTTTGGGGTGATCTAAAATGCTCAAAAATAAACAGAATTTTCAAAGGTCACACTGGGCACTTCAAAATCACCCAGACCTTTAAACAGCTAAAAAACCTGACGAGGTGAAAATGAAATCATGTGGATGGAATCATCAGCTTGTTTCTACTTAGTTTTTCACTTATCATCCAAATCTAAAAAATCAGGGTATGTTAACATTACAACATTCTGTTTCAATGCTCGGGTTCCATATTTTCCCTCAGACATCCACACTCCCAGACCCAGTTTTGCTTTGTGGATGAGCTGAGCTGAGGCTGTGTGCTCTCACTCACCAGCCAGGAGGCGAATCTCGGGATAGCTGCGGTCAGGATAATGTGCCTGGAGTCTGGATGGATGCTGCCATCTGCAGGGAAGCCACGGGAAGCAAAGCAGTGGAATCAGGGAATTATTAAGCTTGGAAAAGACCTCCAAACTCACCAAATCCAACCTTTGACCTCATATCACCATAGCCACTGAAGTAATACCACCCATATACATCAGAATGCCCAGTATGTTACTTTTAAGACTTGAAATCTCTTTAGTAAACATGAAAATCTTATTATTTTAAAGATTTTCTAAGTGTTTAAATGAAGCTTTCCCAGCAGATTAACTCCCAGTTCTCTTGTGCTCTGACATACACAGAGCTGCTACAGAGCTCCAAAGAAATCTTGATTTATTCTGATCTTTCCATGGCTTCTCCCTTCGCTCTCAAGTGTTCCAAACCCATCAGGGTAACAGCAAAAACATCCATTGGAATTCCTTTGGCTTTCCCCATCACAGCAAAGCCAACAGAAGGACAAGAGTAGTGGTGGAATTTAAACCACTCACCTTTTTCTTTGACCTGTATTTGTGATGTCAGGAAGGACTCTGAGAACACAACAGACCCCAAGCATCCTCTCCCTGTGAGCAGGTCTGGAATGTCAAACACCATCATGGATGCCTGCAGCAACCCAGCAGTTGGAGGGAAGGGAAGAGAAAGCAGAACTTGAAATATTTCAATTGAAACAGCAAAATCTGTATTTTTCAAACATCCTACACCACTACTTCTATACTGTGGTTAAAGCCTGAGATTGTAAATCTGTGTTAATGTTTTATTCTGAATTCTGACTTCTTGTTCAATCTGTTCCAGCATCTGAAATCTCTCTCATCTCTCCCCTTACACTTGTATTCACATAAAAATCTCAGTATGCCCCAGAAAAACAGACACCTGAGCTCTATTTTCTAATTAAATAAATAAGTATTATTATTTCTTACCGTTTTGATCAAACTGAAGCTGTCCTCGTTATCTAACGCAGTAATTCTAGAAGAACAATGTGATAATTAAATATTTAAACATTAGATCATCTTTCTGTGACTCCAGAGCAGCAAAAAAAGCTGTTTTATTTTGAAATAAACTCTTATTTGTGCAGGTCATTTCAGTCAATTAGTGTGGGGATTAAATAAGCACAAGTTTGTGATATCAACTAAGTTAAAAGCATTTTTAAAAGGAAACTCTTAATGAGCTCATGCTGCTTCTACTCATTAACAGTTAATAAAATTAGTCTGCCCAACTGCTTTTTATTCCTTTTAATGTTTTTAAGACTCCACAGAATTACAGATATGAAATCACTGAACTAGCTCATACACAAAAGCATTTAGCAAATCTTGTATGAAATAATCAAACACAAGGGGTTTTTGCAGGAGTTCCAAGAGAAGAAAAATTACTTAATTAGTGTATGAAAAGCACTAATTAATAACAAGAAGTTGGAAGACAGTGATACAAACCTGCCATGGTTGTTCACAGCCTGAATATGAAAAGCGATTTTGGAGCTGTAGAACAGAAATTGTACAGGTGAGACGTGTGGTTTATACTTTTAAAAGGAAAAAAATAAGCAGGAATAGACTTCAAGCAAAAGAAGTGA
This sequence comes from Phylloscopus whistleri, assembly GCA_017589585.1. Taxonomy (NCBI): domain Eukaryota; kingdom Metazoa; phylum Chordata; class Aves; order Passeriformes; family Phylloscopidae; genus Phylloscopus; species Phylloscopus whistleri. The sequence goes on along the minus strand of JADMLD010000605.1, from coordinate 216,638 downwards.
TTAAGAAAACTGGAAAATGGAATAATAATAATGATTTTTAAAGGCTGAATGCATTATGAAATCTTGAAATCTGGCAGTCAGGCAAGTTCAGTTTAAAATTAGTATTTTTTCAGTTTACAATTGATATTTTTTTTCCCCCAAAGAAGCCAATCCAGTGAGACAATGAGCAATGAGTAACTCTGGAAATACACACCGTAAAGCAGATTTCAGCTGTGCTAAGCCAAGGGTGTCTAACAAAGACAGGAGCACCTGCTCTGCCACCTCCTTTGCCTGAAAAAAGGAAAGAAAGAATAAAACATCCTTTCCCATCCTTCCAAATCCCAGCAGCTCCAGGAGCACCCGTGAGACCAACAAGAGACACTAAACAGTAACACACTGATGCACCAGGCTAAAATTTGTTCTTTCACAGATCTCATTTTCCTTACTATGAGGTCAGGAAAATTCATGAGAAGATGGAAAAACCAACTGGAGACGGGTAAAATTAGACACACTCTGAAATCTCTCTTTTATGTAATTTATTTTTTTTTTAAATAGAATTCAGAGCCTGGTTGGAGGCCAGGGTATGAACCTTGTGTTACTCCATTGAGCGAAACACGGGAATTCTTTTGGTTCTCATTTTGGTTTGCACGTAAATCTCATTCTGCAAGCAATCCAAATCAACAATTACAGAGAGAGAACAATTACAGGGGGCTTCATTTACCTTGGATTCAGTGGAAGTTTTAGCATAGCACTCAATGCCAGCAAGCACAGCCTCTACAACAGCAGAATATATTTGCGACAACAGCGTACTGAAGAGAGATACAAACACAACATTTACTGGACAGGTAGAGTTTTCTTCCTCCTCTCTTTTTAAAGGAGCAGTTTTTCCTCTCATTGCACAACTCCCTTAAATAACAAGGAAGGGGTCTTTGTTGGAATAAGTGGAGAAGGAGTTTTATAGTTAAGCTTTCTGTTTAAGAAAATGAAATTAGAGCGAGGAAATTGCTCAAATTACAGGATATTTTGGGGAAATAACTCTTGACATAAATGTATCTGGTGCTTTTGTTAGTCAAGAATAAAAAAATCTGTTCTACTGTTGACTTTTGCTGCAGATGGGTTTAAGAATCACATCCTAAATGCAGGGCCTGGAGTGACAGAGAAAGGCTTCACATTGACAGAAAGAAGGCTTAGATGGGATTCAAGGAGGGAATTATTCCCTGTGAGGATGGGGAGGCCCTGGAACGGAATTCCCAGAGAAGCTGTGGCTGCCCCTGGATCCCTGGAAGTGTCCAAGAGCAGGCTGGGCAGGGCTTGGAGCCACTTGGGATAGTGGAAGGTGTCCCTGCTGTCCCTCCCTCTCCTGGCAGGAGATTGGAATGAGTTGATCTTTAAAGATCTTTTCCAACCCAAACCATTCCACAATTCCATGAAATCTCCATCCCAGCTCAGTCCAATTCCCTTCTTAAAAGGGGACTGGAAAAAAAAAATTGCACAGAAATAAACCCAAGTCAGGTGAAGCCAGGAGTAACTTTCAACTATTGACACTTTTACCACTGGGGAAAACCCACGTGTGCTCAACCAAAGAACATCAGCCTCTGTCTTCCTGCTAAATTACAACAAAAAAGATGAGCAGATCAATAAAATTAATCCCTAAATTTTAAGTTTTCTCATTACTCCAGTGCCAATATTGAGGGAGGGAAGAGGGGGGAGGAAAGAGAAGGATACAGCATTTAAGCCAAATGCAAAGCATTCCTGAAGGATGGAAAAAAAGCATCTGAAGACTCCAAACATGGAGGAACCTCCAAACACACCAAAGCTTGTCTTTGATCATCCCCAGCAGCAGAAAGGGGTTTTAAAATTCAGCTTTCTCACTACTTTTTTCAGGTTTCTGGATTGTAATTTCCTGTGCTTTCATATGCACTTAGCATGTTTTCACTGCACCCAGTAAAGCAATGTAATTCCTTCATATTGTAATTCTTCCAGACTTTGTAACCATTTCTATTTTTCCTCAAATTCATATATATATTTGCAAGAAAACACCTCAGTGAGGTGACTTTTTTTCTTATTTTTCCCATTTTAACATCTTAAAGCTAGCAGTAAAAAGAAAAAAAAAAGGCAAAAAGCCATGATTTCTGTTGTGTTGCTTTTACAAGCATTTTCTTAAAATAATAAAAAAAAAACCCACAAAATTTTTTCAATTTACAAAGTTGGTTTATGCACTCCAGGCAATCAGTACAGCCAAATTTGGAATGAACAGCGTTCATAAAATACTTTTTATTTCACTTTTTATAAAATATTGTCAACTGTAAGAAGCAGTTACAGGACTCAATTGGAAATTAAGTCGAAAATCATGAGTTCAGGTTTGTCAAAAAAAGCCAATTATGCTACTGTTGTTGAAATTAGATTATTTGAACCAACACAGGGATGCTTCCAAGAAAAATATATTATTTTTTAATTACTGCCTTCATCAACCTCTGCTTTGTTTAGAGCTTCTCTACTTATTTCGATTAAAATGCATTTAGTACAAAGGATTTTTGAAGGAGGACAAAAAATGTTTGAGCAGAATGCAGATGCAAGAAAAAAATACCTGTTGAAGCTCAGTTTCCTCTAAAAAAAGGAAAATCTGCTGCTCAGTGCAGTAATTCCATTTTTATGTCCCACAATTACCATGAGTCAACAGGATTTAGTGTGACAGCACTGACACATCTTGAGTATCTTTAATAATCTTGCTACCAGGTCATGCAGCTTTGCAGAAGCAATAACAGGCTCCTAAAATGATCCCAATTAACAAGGAGGACAAAATCTCCAAGGAAAGGTCTGGTTTATCAAGAGAGAGAGCAGGACCAAAGCAGATTATCTACTGTGTTCTCCAAGCTGGACAGGGATCTACAACATGCAGAGGAAGTGGACATCAATATGGATAAACAAAGTGTGATTTTGAGAAGGTTAAAATGTGCAGAAGCCTTGCAGCTTCCCAACTTTGGGGAAAAAATAACTTTGATCTAACTTTGACACAGTGAATTTCTTCACAAGTTTGAGTGTTCCCTGTTGGCATTTTCACTAAGCATCAGGAATCTTACACATTGTTAATGAAAATGGTCAAAAAATTACTTTTTCTTCTATCTGTGCAAGATGTCACAGTGTGAGAGATGTTTTCCCCTTGGTTTACATGAAGTATCTTTAAAATTTATTCAAATAAATGTTAAGATTATTTTTTTACTACAGTTTGAGCAAAATTTATTAATATTTTCTTTCCTACTCTGCTGCTGTCACGCTAACAACTCCTCATGTACCCACTGAAACTCCCCACAAGCATTTTGCCTTTGAAACCCTGTCCCATGCACATTATTCTGAACAAAAAATGTCTCTGCAAATGCCAACAGCCACTAAAAGCAGGTTTCACCTACTGCCACAAGGTAGAAAGAGAGAAGAGTTAAGGAGTAACATAAAAAATGGGCAGCTTACACTTGCTCAGCTTGCTTGTGCATCTCATTGTCATTTCCTGTATCAAAAACAAAAAAGGCTTGGTTTAAACACACTGAGAACATTTTTTCTGCACCTCTTACATGGAATTTATCCAGTGTTTTATGCTACTAGGGCAAACACAGGCTGTAATTCCAATCCTCCAACCATCCTCTCTTCAGCTTTTCTGAGCCCAGTATAGTTTCAAGACAACCCTAAGGAGTGACTTTATCCAGGGACTCTTCCAGCCATTTAAAATACATAAGAAAAAGGTTTTTAAAATTTTTACATGGCTTGTTTTTATTTGGGAATACAGCTACTGTAACTCGTTACACTGAGGATAAAAGATAGAAGTGAAAGAATTTTCTCCATGCTTCTAAAAATCCTCAGTTACTTGACAACTACCAGCTTGAATGACTGTATTTTGGAGACTGGTTTTTTAAATAAATCCATATGGAACATGGACTTAAATATTTAATATTTAATAATTTTAATAGTTTAATATTTAAACAATATTAAATATTTGTTTAATACTTCAAAAAGAGTCTGCACACTGAGATCTGACAGATTTCATGTTTAACACTCAGATCTGACAGATTTTACCCATGAAATCTGCTATGATTTCATGCACTGGCTACAGAATCTACCACTCCATGGCCTGATGCTTATAAAGGAAGCAAAGCTCTTAATTGCTACTAATTTTCATGGAATCAGAGGTTATAATTGCCTTGGTGTATTTAATGCACTTACCCAGGAAAGGAATGTGAGTGGCTCCAAAAAAATAGGTCCTTGAACAAGCCAGAGGTCCCTTTGGAGATACACACTGCACTACCTAGCAGTCAGTATTAACGAGATACAAAAGACATCAGTAAAACAAATTGGTGCAATAATTAACAATTAACTACGCTCCCCTTAAGTCTTCTAAGCACTGACAGACTACAGAAGTTTACAACACAGACGGAACTGGATTGTGAAAAAGCAACTTACGTTTTCAAAGGTCTATTTCACTTTTGACTTGACCTGAATGGTTGAAAGACTTTGGAAAGGAGATGAGCTCTGACTTGTGTTTTCAATTTCCTATGTCAACTGCTCTTTTCATGAAGAGGAAAGTGTGTCAGGTTCCCATAACTATGCTGGCACTTGGTCTTATTTACTATTTTCATGACACCCTATTAAAACAGTATCACCTGTACCTGTAAATAAACCACCTTTTTTAAGAACAGCATCAGAATCTGAGGACAACAGATGGAGCAAGTACATCAGAATAACACAGTACTTGCATTTTCAAAGGTAGCAAATGGCATCTCATTGTTAACAAGGGAAGGAAAGACAGAACTGAAAGTGTTTTCACAGAAACAGCGTTAGAGCAGCAAATGGAGGATGAGATTTCACCAAGATGCAAAAAACCACTCTTTTCACAGGCTCTGCACACGTGATTTGTGCCCAGAAGCCCCACGTCCATCCATCCCTGAGGCAGCTGCACATGAAATGCTCATGACCTCACTCATGCGCTCACTCCTGCATGGCCACATCCACCTTGCTCAGGGCTCACACCACTCCCAGAGCCCCTGGAGGCAGCAGGGAGCTCTCTCCACACTCTACCTCTCTTCCTCCTTCGCTGCCAGTTGCCTTCTGGAGCCACCCAGGCCCTCCAGCCAGAGGATCCCAGTTCCCTGGGGTCGCCAGCCCAGGCACGGCCCCTGTGCCGCGGGGTGCAACGAGCCACGGACCTCAGCAAATGTTTAACAACCCAGCTTTTACTTGGAAATGGAAACAAGTTAATCTTTGCAACTTCATCAGAACAGTCCTGGAACTAGGAAAAGGCTTTTCAGAGTTTCATCAATAGTTGTTGAAGCACACACACTGGAATTTGGATACGTGTCGGTATCCCGGGTTTATTCACCAAAATTGTCAAAAAAATAAGGGGGTTTTTCATTTTTTTTTTAAGAAATGGCTAAATAAATGTGATTAAAATAGAATCTGTGTGTCACAGTTCAGTGTATCACAGAAGGTTTTCACTTTGTGGCCAGGACACACACCCTCACAACCAGCATTTCCCTCTCCCCCACCCACTTACAGCCAAAGTTGTCTTTTTCCAGAGAAAAAAATCATTTTAACTCATTCAGCAGTCCCTGATTAAGAATCCAGCCAGTATGGTTTAACTTGGAAAGAGCAAGATAAATCAAATTTGTTCCTTAAACCGATAGATTGCTAAGGTGCTTTATGTTAAGAAGAATTAAGTATTTAACTCATGGAAGACAAGCACAAAAAATAACACAAAGAGAATATACAATGCTTCAAAATCTCAGACAACTTCTCCAAAGCCTTACCATATGCTTGGCAGTGCTTCCACCAAGGCCAGTGTTTCGAACCAGATGCCCTTCAGATGGAAAATTAAAGTTCCCAGAGTTCAAGTTTTCCTTTGTGGAGTGGCTGCCAAACAGGACAAAGGGCTGCCGGCTCGGGCTGAGGAGAGAGGGAAACACCAGAATCAGCACCAAAATATTTGCAGGAAGTTTACAACCAACAAATGAAATCAAAACTTTCAAGTGTGATGGACCAACTGCTGAATTTCTCAATATAAGAAAAAAAAATTTACTAAAGCTGCACAAAGCTTCAAAGTGAAATGACCAAGTTGTAAAGAAAAAATCTACTTGCATTAAAAAGATGGTAATTTCTTTCAAACACAATAAATTTATCTCAAGGTTGTTGCCAAATGCTCTTAGATGGTTCTTTTATCTTAAACTGCCTTGAAAAGCTGCTCAGTTTAAAATTCACCATCTTGAAAAAGCCTGAAATGACCGTGTTGGAAACAAAACAAAACTATTTTGGGTTTAGTTCTGGCTTTGAGCCTAAGACCCAGCTGGAAAGTTCAAGGATTTTATTTTCTTTTCTTTATTGCAATGCAAACACCAGAGGATGCTGCCAGCAATAAAGGGCACTGAACTCCATGGTTTATTCCAAATACAGGAGAATGTGCAGAGAGATGGAAGTAGCTAAACAAACCTTGATTAGCTCAAAACAGCAAAACATGGATTTTGCAACAGAACCTTCAGCTAAACAACAACTTTTGGTTAAAACCCTCTCACAGAATTACAGGATGGTTTGGGTTGAAGAGACCTTAAGGATCATCTCATTCCAACCCCTGCCATGGCAGGGACACCTTCCACTATCTCAGGTTTTTCCAAGCTCCATCCAACCTTTTCCAAGGATGGAACAAAGAAGGAACTGATTATAATGCACAAAATTTCATGGTACATGTAAGAACAATAGCATTAAACCCTGTGAAAATTCAGCTTATCCCTCCAGGATAGGAAGGAATTTTGCACAGATTTTTTTTTTCCAGGATGAGATTTGATATACTGAGGTGATACCAAAAAGAATTTTAAGCATTATGGCATCAGGGATATGCAAATAAAATATTGAGGTAGTAGTGACACCAGAGGGAGTAATGGGTAATAATTACCTGTTGTCTGTTATATGGCTTGAGATCATGCCATGGCTGAAATAACTTCTGAAGGGCTGTGAAGAATGGAAAACAAAAAATTATTAAGAAGTACATGAACAGAGGTGTGAAATATCCTATCATTAATTAAACCTGAATTATCCTTCTCAGAGAAAACTCCTGAACCCTCAAAAAATACTTCCAACCTCCACAAACAAACACAAACACCACAAAGCCTCTCACACTATTAAATCATTGAATGGTTTAGGTTGGAAGGGACCTTAAAGCCCATTTAGTTCCAACTCCCTGCCAAGGGCAGGGACACCTTCCACTATCCCAGAGGAAGCAACAAAACACTTCAAAAAAGCATCAAAAGGCTTCAAAATGCATCCAAAAAGCAACAAAAGGCTTCAAAATGCATCCAAAATGCAACAAAATGCTTCAAAAGCAACAAAATGCTCCAAAATGCATCCAAAATGCAACAAAATGCTTCAAAAGCAACAGCCACCCCCAGAAACCCTGTGCTGTTTTCTCCCACGCTCTGTGCTTCACCCTCAGTTATGTCTGAGGTTTGAGATGTGCAAATTCAACTTGTTAGGCCCTGCACATACCAGATTCCATCCAGCTGCAAGTTAATCTACCTACAAATATCTCCTGTGCAGATATAAATTGAATTATCAGTGAGCAAACACTCGACTGAATTACCCCAGCAGTCCTAAGCTATCATACCAGGGATTTTTAAGGTGGGTGGTGACTTTAAAAAACCCAAACTCTGCGTTTTTACTCCTCAAACATGAAAAGTGAGATGGGATAGGGGAAAAAAAAAAACCAAATAATGCTGAATAACTCTTCCTTCTGCATGGATACCAGCAGGATTCTCAAGGATTGCTGAAGCAGGCCTACCTCCCCCGCCTGAGATTCTGAGAGCTCCAGAATGAAGGGAATTTCAGTGTCAAAATTAGCAAAAAAGTTGGTCCACTGGTGTTCAAAAATCCTTAAATCCTAGAAGGAAAATATTTGACATTACTTCCCAAGGCAAGGGAAATGAAGGCAAAGGTGACATATCACTGGAATACAGATTGCCCAATGAAACAATAAGCTCAGGAAAATAAATATATTTTGAAAGATAAATTCTGCTGGGTTTCAAGGTGTCTTTTTGTGGGTGTGTGGTTTATGCTTATTTTTTCCAGAAAATTTAAGTCAATTCAACAACCACCTTCAGGCTGAAAACTTTAAATTATGGTTCATAGGTCTGCTCAGAATGTAGGATAAATCCCAAACATTAATATTAATCTCACTTCCACACAGAGAGGGGAAGTGAAGTATCAGACAGTGATCACTTAGACTGAGAGCCTTGTAAAAACTCTATGATATTTTAATTTTCATTACAGCAGTTGATTGAACAACCAAATTGGAGTGAGATACCAATATTTTATTAATAAAGGATAATTACTGCTGAATTTCATACATATTAAATTGGTGTCAAGCTAGAAACAGATAAAAATTAATATATAGCAATAATTAAAACCTTAATTTAATAATATTAAATTATAAATAGTAATAAATTATAAATTTTAATTATAAATACTAATAATTAGTATAAATACTAATATTTATACAATGCTCTGAGATCAGAGCATGGCATTAATGTGAGAATCCCTTCCCACTGTTTGTATTTCCCAAAGCATCAGAGCAGCCACTGAGTGTCACTGTTCCCCACTTAAAGGAGCTACAAACCATCTGAAAAGTGCTTTTGTTCTCCTGGCAGAACGGTTGTTTGTTAAAGGGAATTTTTTTTTAACCCTCCTTGTTGCAAAAGGAGGATTAACACACAAAACCACAGCAACTTCGTGTATTTTGTACACGGTTTAACGACATGAAGGAAAACTTTTAGGAGATTTTCAGACAAAGCAATAAATTCAAGGAGACTGAGACAAGTTATTTTAGTGTTTTGCAGAGTTTCTGGTAGATTTAAGGAATAGGAGGAGACCCTGCAAGCAACAGCAGGCAGGGCCTGTAGATTAAGCCCATAAACTTAATTAAAACCAAAATCACACCACTTTTACTCTGTGGTGACACCAAGCAGGAGCTGAGGCAGAACATTTCACCTGCATTACCTCAAAGAGCAAATCCTCCAAGGACACAGGATCCATCTTGCTGTAGGTCTTCCACAAGTCAGCACTGACATCCATTAACTGAAAGAGATTTTAAACAGATTTCTCTGAAAAACACCACGAAGAAGGCCACAGATTCAGGTTTAAGCTGAGACAGCATCAGGGAACACTGCCCTGTCTAACAGTGCTCCTTAACTCTGATTTCACAAATATTTCTACTGTGTTACAAAAATTTTACTCTGTGCAAAGCTTTCTTTGCATCCCTCAAACAGATCATTTCACAATTTTTTTCAATTTAATAGCAAAGAACTGCATGAGCTGGTGCAGGCAAAAGGGCAAGATTGAGTTTTCTGAGTTAAGACAGCCAAGAGCCAATTCCAGGGTTACTTATCCTGAGCATCAGCCAATACTGGCTCCAAGCTGATGTAAATTTAGGCTAAGACAGTTTAACTTTGCAATACTTTCTTCCAAGTAGCAGGATGCTGCACATGAGAATAATATTTTAAAATATATTCTTAAGGTACCCTAATATCTGAGTGATTCTGCATTTACAGGGTTCCTCATCACTCACTTAGTTAAAAATGCAACACTGGCTGGAATTTTCTTAACTCAGTGCTTTACAGTTATTCCAGTTATTATTTCATGTAATTAGGTATGTTAATGATGATTTCCCAGACCTCACTTCCAATCCATTCCTATAAATACAGTAAATTTTCTAAATTACAGCATCTTGAGCAACTCTTAATTTCTGCAGTAAAAGAGCAACTGGCTTTAAAAGATTGAGAAAAATCCTGAATTATCATCCTTCGATTATATTCAAATCCAAGAGAACACACATAGCAGAGGGAAAATCTCAAAGGGAAAGTCTGAGCTAAAAACTCCCCTTCTAATAATGGCAGAAGAATTAATTTATAGATAGTTTACAGTGATCCCCAATGCACTTCTAGGCTGGTTCCCTCCCCCATCAGTGACACAGAGCAGCTGCCTGACAGAACCACACGAACACGTAAAAAGTTAAGAATGTCACTTCCCATTTGAAATCCCCTCATGATTTCAAGGAGGAAGCAAGCAAGAACTCCAGCTGGAGCTGGCTCTGGACTGCCAGAGCCAACATGACTGCTCTTAAAAAAGGAGTCCAAGAATTTTCCCTGCTCCTTTTTAAGCATTCAGGAGTGCTTGGAGACAGTATCAGCTCCCTGGATCACACAGGAGAGGTTCTGTCTGTGCCACTGTGTCTGAACATTTTCTTCAGAGCCTCTACAGATTTGTGAAATGAAGTGGGGTAATTAAAGGGCAATTAAAGACCCAAACAGCTCCTGAACTGCCAGCCAAATTTTCATTGACTCATTTCAGACATCAAGAAAGGTGACTGACTGCCCTCCCCAAAGATGCTCATCTGTTTGCACTCTGTGTTTAATGGTTTGGGCAGGTTCACAGCACAAGGTGTTACAGCACCAGCGATGGAATGAAAAAAACCCTGAGGAAAGGAACCAGTGGAAAGAGAAAAGTGCTCAGAAAGGCACAGGAACTCACAGAGCATATTTCTGAGCAAGCATGTACAATTCTAGATATGATGAAACTTTAACAATGGCACTATTAATTCTCTGGAGGTTTTCAGCTATCAGGAGTCAGACCAAAGCCCACTGTGGCTGTAAAAATGGAGGAGAGGCAAGAAAAATGGGACATCTGCATTGCTGTGGCAGAGGTTCAAAAAATGAAATACAAGCTTTAAACAAGTACAGAAATGCAAAGCTGCCATCTGAAAACGCTGTTCAGAGTGTATTTAATAAAAGGGCAAATCGATGACATAAGTTGCTCAGTGGAACAGCAAATCATTATTAAATATAGAAGCAATTAAATCCTGACTGTTGCCCTATTCAGCAGGGTATGATGACCCATGAATACACAATGTCAGAGAAAGAGATGCAGCTCTCCAGTCAAAACCAGTGACCCAAGAAATAGTCTTTTATTTTCTGAGCTCATCTCAAGGTGTTTGCCACTAACCAGCTCCTCCTGCTCTGCTCCTGAAGATCTAGAACCCATCTGAAAAATCAGGGGCAAAAAAATTTGTTATTGGTAGAGGTGGCTCTAGAAGGAAAGAGGTTCTAAATTACAGCAGAGGCCTGAGGAGAATGTCCAAACAATGGTTTATCCAGGGAAAAGTGCTGTGTAGCCCAGAACAGAATCTCAGCAACATCACAGGGTCTCCATCCTGCCACGGTTTTACAAAAACTTCATCCAATTTAGCAGCTCACTCGAGCAGTGAGTCAGGACTAGATCATCTCAAAAAGTGCTTTCCAAACAAAACAACTTCATGAGCAACTTCTGCTTCAGAAAGGAAATGACAAAGGGAAGCACTCACTTCATATTTCATGGTGAAGAAGCCGTCGCCCCCGATCCCCTCAAGCGCGAAGGCCTGGACGATCGGCCACTTCTCCACGATGAACATGTCAAATATCTGCAGGTGGCCTGCAAAGCAAGCACAGCAACTTTCCCTCATAAATCCTGCCACTTCAGCTCTCCCTGAGTTTTTGGGATCCACAGAGGGTCTCAATTATCCTGTCTTTGCACAACCAAAAATCTTTTTAATTTTTTAATTAAAATATTTTTTGTGCAGGTGACAACTTCAGAAGCTCCTCTAGGCTCTAAATTTTGTCTGCTTTTTCTCAGGATATTCCACATCTCCTTGCAAACTTCATTACAAGCTGATTAACAATTAAAATTCAAGATCATAAACAGGGAGCTTTGCCTACTCCAGCCCCCCAAATACTTGGCCTTAGGTAAATACTGTCAACATCACAGAGTCCCAGAATGGTTTTGATGGGAAAGGACCCTAAAATTCATTCCATTCCACCCCTGCCAGGGGCAGGGACACCTTCCACTATCCCAGGTGCTCCAAGTCCTGTCCAACCTGGCCTTGGACAATTCCAGGGATCCAGGGGCAGCCACAGCTTCTCTGGGCACCCTGTGCCAGGGCCTCACCACTGACAAAGAGAGGAATTTCTTCCATCATCCCTATTTAATCAGAATTTTAAGCTGGGGAAGAGGAAAACTCATCCTCCTGGCACCTCCATTAATAACTTTACAGGCAGTCAGAGCAGATCACCCTTCCTAAGGGAAGCAATAAAAAAAGAATGCAAGATTACACTGCTGAGGCTCAAGGCTGGCTCCAGATCCCAACAGGAAGCCGTGCAGGGCAGGTTTTTTTTTCAGTTCTAAAAAAGGAAGCTTGCATAAAGAAATGTTTTTTCTTCCCTTCCATAAAGAAGGATTTATCTGGAGCTCCCATGGGAACAGAGAACTTCTGTAGCAGCTCAAGACACTGCTCTGAATGCAAATCATTTCTCTGCCTCACGCTGAGGGCATTCACTCCCCAGATGAACTCTGAGGGCTTCCAGTTCTCAGAAAGAAATTCAATTCTCAAGTAAAAAGAGGCTAAAAGGAAACTAATGGCTTACTAATCCTTTTTTCTCTCCTAAGGCAAGGAAAGGTTCATTCCCTGAAGCTGCAGGGTGCAAAACACTTCCACTCTGAGCACAACCCACCCTACCTTGGCAGCTGTAGGGGATCCCGATGCGGCTGCAATCCCGGACCATGTCCACAAAGCTGGAAATCTTGAATTCCTCAGCAGCTTCTTCATCTTCATACTGAAAGAAGCCATTTAAAATCCAATTGGATTAAGTATGCCCTAATTTGATTGGTAGGGAAGGAAAGATGCAGCATGTAAAGCACTAAAATATCACCCTACAGCCTCCAGAAGCTCAAGCGCCTGTTTTTGTATTTTGGAAATGCCATCATGGCAGGGATGTACTCAAGCCAATGGAAACTGGAAAAAAAAATCAAACTTCAAAGCAAGGTTTTTAATCATGACATAGGAAGGCATAATTATAGACTTCATTTTCAGCTTTCAGTGAAGTCTTTCAACATCTAGATTTGAAAGATAAAAGTCATTTTGAGGATACCAACTGACGTGCCACGAAAAACGTGCCACTGAGGGAAAAAAAATTAAAAATAAGATACTGTCTTACCAGCTAAACAACACTGAACAAGGAAAACCAGTGAGAGAATAAGCCCTAGGTCACAGATTAGTCAATGAGAACCAGTTTTGGTCTGAGGGAGAGGTGAACTGCAGGAAAAGGAGGAGGCAAGAAGAGGAGAAACCCTCATGCAACACAGTCTGAACTGAAGACTTCAGCAGACCGAAGAGCAAAATTCCTAACTCAGAAAAGCATAAAAACCAGACTGAAGAGACAAATCACACCAAATTCATTTTTATAACAGAACACAAACCTGAAAACACATGGCCTTTGACCTGAAAAGCAGTTTGGCAGCAAGTCTGGAACCAACAGGTCTAGCCCTGCTGGCTTCTTCAAGAGCCACTTGTTTTCTGGAGCAAGATCAGAAGGCAGAGGTGTTTTGCCTATTTTATTTTTATATGCAGTGCTCTGAGCTTCTTATCAAGGCAAATGACATGATTATGAAGTTTTTGTGGGCTTCAGGGTAGACACCCAACACATTTATTTTGAGAACGAGTTCTTTTAAGCCAAGCCTGAATTTAAGATGCAGCCCCAGCTCCTCCGTGCTGTGTTCCTTCTTCAATCCCAGGAAGCCAGATCAAAGTTGCAGTTCAAAGCCAAGCCCCAAACAACTGCCAGTTTCTCAAGACTTAAAAATGTCATTGGAATAAGAATCTGGGTTTTGGCAGGGTGCTAAAGGCTTGCTCACAATCTGCTGTTGCAAGAATAAATACAGCCAGTTCAACTGTGACACCCCAAAATTTACTACAGCAAATTTCTGTATTTTCCACTATTTGGCCACTTTGAACATGGGCATTTTTTTAGTAATATGGGATTTTTTTCCCCCAATAACTAGGATATTCTCCTTAATTCTTGTGGTCTAGTTAAAACAAATAGGAAGAAAAAAAGGAAGGAGAAGCTCAATGTTTTGCCAGAGCCAGGTTCAGCACTGCTTTATTTATTTCTAAAATTCTTGCACTTTTTTGGTTTCATTTTTATGAAGTTACTTCTATCACTAAAGTAAGTACTTAAAAGCCACTGCAGGCAATTCTCCTGTAAACAGGATGCACTTAAACCCTGACACAGCAAGGTTTTGTTTGTCTTTCAGCAGTAATCTAGGAAAATGGCAATTCTTATACATTGGGAATGTGACTGAAGTGCTCAGTTCATTCACACCAAACAGCAATGAAGCAGAACTGTATTTTCAGCTTCCAAAAATCAAACCTTTCCCCTCATTTTCACAGAGAACAATGTTTACCTTGCCAGTTACATCAGCATTTCAAGGCAACACTGTGTGATTAAGGTTCCTGCTTACCACGATAAATCATATCAAAGCCCATAAGCAGATGAAGCTTAAAATTCAATAGCTGAGATTGCAGTTGCACTGGCAACCATGTGGTAAGAACTTCTCTGCTCCTGATTCCAAAGTGCACGTGTTCTCCCAGCATCAGATTTGCCCTTTCAGCAGGGATTTTGGCAACAGAAAAGCCTTGTGAAGCCAGGGTTTAGGTTTTGCTGTGGCATGTTTTAACCTGGAGCTCAGCTGCTCTTTCCTAACAAGAATTATCCCTCTCTGCTGCACTCCTGGATGTATCCACGAGTTTTGGAATCCATGGACAAGGTGTTTATAAACTGGAGCAAGATCAGTCGTGGGCCACCACAAGTGGGATGCAGCACTTGTCCAAGGACAGATCCAGGTTTGCTCAAGATCTGCACCTCAAACCCACCAAAATAGTACTGAGATGGTGAAGTCAGGTTTCTCCACAGTGGTCGTGACAAAAGTCATGATTTAAAACAAGGCAGGTTTGGTTTGGCAAAAGGAAACATTTTTTTCACTAGGAAGACAGTGGGAAAATGGAGCAGCCAGCCAGCAGAGGTTCTGCAGTCATCATCCTTGGATGCTTTCAACACCCAGCTGCAAAAAGACCTTGGGTAACCTGATCTGATCTCACCACTGAAGGTTGGACAAGATGGTATCCAGAGGTCCCTTGTAATCTGAATTATTTCCTAATTCTGTGACCTAAGCTATCAACCAGACACACAAAAACACAATCAGTCTATTATAAGCCCCATCAGTTCCAAGCTGGAAACTCAAAGGAACAAAAGGTTTCTTTCCCTGACTTTCCCATTCATTTTTCCACTGGCTTCACTCACCATCACAGGCTCCAAACCCACTCCCTGCAGAATTCAGGACAACTCTAACTTAGAAAAGGAACTACACAGAACTCAGTGTAGGAAGAAGCATTTCCAGTCTCCACTGGAATGAAAAGGTCCTTATCTACATCCAGACAAAGAGTATTTTCATTTTTTTTACTCCTCTAAAAATATTTCACAACAATAAATGGACTTTTTCTAGAATACTTTGACATTTAAGTTCAAGATGGAACTCACATCCGTCATGGGATGTCGTGGAAGTGAAATTAATAGTTCTTGATAGAAAGATTTAGTAGCTAAAATGAAAATACATAATGAAATTTCTTGATTTTAAAGGACTTACTAAGCCCATCTTTTCTAATATTCTAAAACTACTGGCAACCAATGCAAACATTGTTTTGGCAGCAAACAAGGCTGATGTGGGAAATCTCAGCAATGACTGTGATACTTGATTCACATTTTGCATTTTTTCACAGCCCACATTTTTTTCCTCATTAAAAGATCACTGACTCAGGTCAAAACAACAGCAATTAGTGGGAGAGAGGAGCAATTTGTTTTCACGCTCCAACAAATAAAAGTATTGACAACATATTCTTCTTGCACACTTTAGCAAATGATTAATACCCAGATATACACATGTATCACTCCCCTGCTGAGGGGGAAAGAGAAAAAAAGGCTTCTGGAAAGAATGTTTTTAAAAGTTTCACTTTAAGGATCAGTTCATTAACAAGTTCATTAGCAAATCTCGCCTGCATTCATTTTTCACTTACCTCATTTTCAGTCAGACAGTGGAAATGCAAGTTCCTCCAGTGTGCCACATAGGGCAAAAGATGATTGTAATTCACAGGGTTGCAGTACAGATGAACACTGTCAGGTTTTATTAATATGATTATATCTGTAACAGGCAGAACAAATATTCCAGCATCAGGACTCCACACACAAGAGAAACTGAACAGAAAACATTTTTTTTATCACGCACCTCATTAAAAAAAGAAAACTGTTCAGCTATCTGAAGGCAGTGCAATTGCTGATTTCTTTTAAACAAGCAGAAGAAACAGTTGGCAGCCACAGACAGTTCCAAGTACAAGAGCACTTGTTACTGTTCCAGACAACTGGGGGGTTATTCCCAAGTCTTGCACAGAACTTGCATCAGCCTGTCCTTTGTGCAGCCAAGAGGGTCAGGATGAGCCTTCCCAGAGCACTTCCAGAACTCTTTAACTCCAGCTGCTCTTGCCTGACATTACATCAGAGTTGCTTCAACTAAAAACTATCAACACCACAGCCTACGGGGGAGATATCCAGAAGTTTCATGCAAATAAGGGAATAATAAGTTGTGATCACAGGGATTGGCCACATTCCAAGTATGGCAAAGGTGAGTTAATGTGGTGCAGTAAAAAAGAGCTCAAGTACTTTTCAAGTGCAGAGGTGTGATCACACAATGATTAATAACATGTACATACATAGATTGACTGAACTAATGGACTGTAATTCTGGAAGTTGACAACCTTTGAGATAAATTGTGGAGCATAAAACATATGAAATGTATCTTTTTATGTTTAAAAATGAGTTCTTCAGCAGTGTTTCTAAGAAGATATTTTCAGGCATATACAGACAACTTGAGACTTAATGACCTTTTTTTTTCCCCCATGTCCCTTTTTCTGCTCATCTTCCACCCAGAACAGGTAAAAATATTGAGAACATTACTCACCATCCAGAACTTCCTCAGGAAAGCCTGTCCTTTCAAAGTCGTTGTTGTTCTGGTTGTACAAACCAAAGAGCAGATAATTTGCCAGCTCCCTGCACCCTTCATTGTATCGACTGTCTATCCCTGCAAAAGCAAAACCACAGGAGAATTGTGCTAACAATTTTGTCACAGGAAAATTGTCCTAACAATTTGTCCTGCCAAAATGTGTGTCCTAACTCTGCACACCTGAAAAATTTGTTTTCTTCCCCAATTTATTATTAAAGCAGGAGTATGAACTCAACTTCTCAACTGAACACACTGAGAGAAAAAGGAGTTTTTGCAACATCACTGCCACATGCTGACATCCCCCTTTCAACCTAAATTCACAAGTATTCCTTTAAAAATTTGAATGTCTTGTTTCTGTAGTGCTCTGCATCCGAAATTCTGGTTTTTTTCTAGTAATTCAAACATCTGTCTGGATGCAGGATGCATTCTAATTAATATGTTCTTGATTGAAGCTTCCTAACAAACTAATCCCGTGACCCAAATCTCCTGCTTTAGAATACATGATTAAACATTATCTTATCAGTGTTATAGAGCAATCCCTGAGTCACCAGAGAGCCACTGCAGACTTCTGACAAATCGTGAGAAGATGTTCTGACAGAACATACGGGGCACAAAGAGTTTCCAAGGAAACCTTTCCTGGTCTTTGGGAAAATTCAATTTTAAAAACCTGAAGATCTGGCATGAAGAGATTGAAGATAAATACAAGAAGACAGGAATGAGGCCTATCAGATTTAGAAACTATTTTCATCAATCTCCATCTCTCTGGATGACAGAGTCATAATTCTACTGTAAAAAACCCAGTTTTCTCAAACCAGTACAACTGCACATAAAGCAGCATCCTTGCCATCCACATTTCACAGAGGTCACCAGTCTGGACTGCCAAAAAATTCCTCTAATGCCAAGTTTTCCTACCAAGTTATATGAGGACTCAGTGGAATGGCTGCCAACAAATTAGGATTTGTTACCACTGCTACAGGAGAGATCAGGACATTGATAATGTTAACATGGCCTGAACCATCTGAGTCTCAGGACTTGAATTGGAAACCAAACCAGTCAAGAGTCACCTGAACATGACAAAAAATGGAACAAACTTCAGCTTCCCCTATTTATGCTCCTTTTTCATGTTATGCTTCAGCTTTAAAGTGCTAACCAGATGATGTGTCTGCATCCAGCTACTGGATCTCACAATTTAATAAACTCTTTGTTTGCTCAGTAACTCTGGGTAGCTCACATGTATTCCAAGTATCTGATATTTGGTGGAAAGCTGCCTCACATCTGTCCTAGGTTTCTCAGCCCTGAATTTTTTTTTCCTGCCATAATCTTTGAATCCTCATTCTCCTGCTGTTTCTGACCTCTCATTCATACGTGTCCCTCTATTTTAGTTACATTTTCAGCCCCACGAAAGCAGGCACACCAGTGTAATCTGGAATTCAATGGGACTCAACACACAAACATTGCTGCCAAAGCCCTCTTGTCTAGGTGGGATTTTAGTTACAAACAAATGGAGACTCCCTTCTTTCAGGAAGAAGCTGTCCCATTGTTTTAGGGAACTTCATTTAAATGTAATCAGTCTGCCTGGAATCAGCTACAGCCTTGGGAAGTGAGCACACACAACATCCTGAAGAAAATCCATTTTACTGATTACCTGCCTGAGGCACCTTCTGAAGGCTCAGAGGAGCAATAATCTGGCACAGACAGGTTGAGAAACCCGGGAATGTCAAGCCCAGAAAAAAGAAAGCTCCAGAAAGAAGTCAGAGCTCCTTCCAGAGCCTAAAGGGGCTCCAGGAGAGCTGGAGAGGGACTTGGGACAAGAGCATGGAGTGACAGCACAAGAGGGAAATGGCTTCCCAGTACCAGAGTGCAGGGTTAGATGGGATATTGGGAAGAAATCCTTCCCTGTGAGGGTGCTGAGCCCTGGCTCAGGTTACCCAGAACAGCTGTGGCTGCCCCTGGATCCCTTGAAGTGTCCAAGGCCAGGCTGGACGTGGCTTGGAGCAACCTGGGATAGTGGAAGGTGTCCCAGCCCACAGCACAGAGTTGGAACTACATGATCTTTAAGGTCCCTTCCATTCTCAACCATTCTGTGATTCTAAATTCTGGAAGATCAGAAGAAAAATGAGAAACTGCCCTCATTTAAAGAAAAAAAACCCAGTTATGATGTCACCATCACTTGAACAGTTTGAGATTTTATCTGGGTACAGCAGCTTCAAGCAGGGAAGATCTTCCAAGCCAAACTCCAAACCCCTGCTTTTTCCGGTAATGACAGAAGGAGGGGAAAACAAAAAGATGTTAAAGGGGGACAGCTGACAAATTTAACTCTTATAATTGGACATGGGTGAATTATAGCTTGCACAGCACTGACAGACACCCAGGGAAGGCACTTGTTTAACATAAACCCATGAATTCTGCAGAATACTTGGGATTTGTGGTTTACTTGGGTTTTTCGAGTATCCTGTCCAGACAGGAGCTTTCACACTGAGATGCTCCTCTCCAGAAACATATGGAGAGTTAAAGGAACAGATATAGTTAGCAGAAAACAAACAGGAAATGAAACAATGACCAAGATAAGATACCCCTGAGAGCATTATCAGGAGTCCTCCCCAGAACAATGGGCAAGACCATTAATTAGGAAACCCCGACGCCTGTCTCCAGCTGAGCTGGGAGTTTGGTAACTCCCCCGCCTGTTCCCAACTCATCGCCGGGGTGTGGGCACACAATGAGTCAGTCTGAGCCCCGAGGAGCCGTTCCTGCTCCTGCTCCCCATTCAGTTTGCTAAACGGGCAGAAAATATTCTGGCCAAATCCGAGGGGGGAAAAAAAATCTGTCTGCTCGCTAAGATAAAGTGGGTGCAAGATATCGAACAGCACCAGCAGGGATGAGAAATGCACCTGGGGACAGCAGGGACAGAGCAGGAAGGTGAGGCTGGAGGGAATGGACACATCACCTTTAGATATTGGCCCAAAACCAGCACACAATTCTGGACCTGCTAGCAGAATAATCCTTAAAATAGTCTCTGTTTGGAAAGGGAATGAATGGGATGAACAATCAGTGCAACGTACAAAATGTTCTTAGAATGCGGGAGAAACCCCAGCAGGGTGAGCTCTGTGTGGGATGGATATAATGGAGAAAAAATAATTTTAAGAAGTAGCTGTATGTGAACAGAACCTAGGTAAAAAAAAAAAAAAAAAAGATTTACTGGAACGGCTTTGAAAGTATCCCCATACTCTCCGAGGAGAATAAAAAATAAACATCAATATTTGCAAAAAATCAGCTCAGCTATGCTGAATGGTGAAACAGTTTAATCCACAATCAGAGCAGCTACAAGTACAGTTACAGACACACCCTACCCACAGTAAATGCACATCCTCAGAAATCAGAGCAACTGAACCAGGAGCTGAAAATCTCTGCTGAAAGGTAAAGATGCCAAGAAACACCACTACCACAAAAAATAGTTTACAGTATAATTTAAGTAGACCAGTTTGAACAGCAACATAGTTCAGTCATCACAGCTTCTTAGATATTTGACATGCCAACCTCCAAATTCCTTTTTCCTGTCAGTTGTGAGGCCTTTTCTCCCCAGTAAAGAATGCAGGAATGTTACCATGCAACCCCTTCAAAATCAGATTAGAGGATTCTTTTAAAAAAATCAGCTGTAGCTACATTTAAATACTTGTATCAACAGTGGGTCAGTTCTCATCTCTCTCTGGGATCTCACAATGCTGGGTTTAATTTCAGTCCAAATATTAAGGAACTTGAAGCAAAGCTGTGGAAGTTTATTCTGTTTTTATCTCACAACTCAGTATGAAACTCAAGTTGAGGTGAGGGAACTGCATTAACTCCAGGCCATTAAAAGCAGCCAAGTGAAACAGAACATGCTCTGACTGTAAAAAACCATAGTTGTGAGTATCCACTTCCCACACAAGTCAAGAGAGGACTCAGGATGTAAAACTACATGGTTTTTGTCATCTGAGGCTTGTATTTGATGACAGATTTTATGCATTTATAACAGTGACATGCCTGTTTAATAGAAGTGATGCCAGAAATTCTGCAGGCTACAGGAGCCAGGGCAGAGCAGACAAGAGCCCCATTGTGGGTGCTGAGAGATCAGGGCAGAGCACAAGTCTCCCAACAAAACACACCTCCTGTATTTCCATACCACAAGTGCTTATTTATCAAGAGGTATGTTCTTATGGATAGAATTAAATCCTCCACACGACACTGAGGATTACACAAAGCAATTCCTTTGCTTTCCTTAAAGCTGGGCCATGTTTTCAGTGCCTGTTCTTTACCTGGGACTTCCTCCTGCAGTCTCAGAGTTAACAATAATTGAGAAATACTGCAGTGTCATCAGTTAACGTGTTTTATGAAATTAAATTAGCAGCAAAGGCAAAACCCAAGGAGTTTATCCTGTATGATTAAGTTTCACTGGAAGGCTGACACAGTGACCTCACAGAGCTTCTGGCTGTACAGTTACTACTTAGCCAGAGACTTAACCTCCTACCCCAGAGAATGTAGTGTAGGAAGAGTCATGTGCAGTTAGCACTGACTAAAAGAGAATGAGGTTATATATATTTATAAAATTAATTCTGTGGTCCAGTAAATGAGCTTTAAGTTCTCTTGCTACACCATTAAAAAATAGAATAAAACCCTAAAAAAACCTGACTGTGGTATAATTTCCTACACAGAGTTTCTTTAGGGCTACATCAGACTTCTTCTCTTTTACTGCAATACATTATTTAAACAATCAGTCCTTTTCTCTAAGGACTCAAGTTTTCAATCACAATGTCTGCATTTTTCCTTTAATATCCTGACACTGATTATATAATATGACACAAGAGTCAATGAAATGGTATTAAAGCAGCACAAAACCCCTGTTATTTGCCCACAGCACACTTGCACATGCACCTTTATATCCTGCTGCCCTTTTCTCCCAATCTCAGAAGAAATAAAGCACTGAAACCACATGCTGTTGATGTGCCAACATTTAATCCCTGCTTCCAGGGTTTCTCAGGCCACTCTTTAAAATTCTTTGCCTTAAATTAGTAAATAGGTTGAAGAATTGCTTAGGGAGAGGAGAGTGTAACTATCAGCTGTTCATTCCCTGAGAAACCAGGCTGGGGCTTGGAGCAGGAAGGAGATGACTTTCTTCTTTCTGAAACTTGTGGTATCTTTATCAGCATAATGACAACAAAAAAAATGTAATACTAACCTAAAATGCAGAGGATTCCATCAGGCTGAGATTTGCTGCTCTGTGTCAGGATGCTCTGAATGTTTCGGAGGCGGCTGCAGCTGCAAAAGAAAAGAGAATTTGTCCTCAAGGTCACTGTTGTGAAATGTCAAACTGGGAGGCTGAAGAGCTGGCCCAGCTTTGTTTTCTTTATTACTGAAACTAAATGGACACACTTCAATTTGGGGATTTTTTTTCTTGTGACATGGACCTTAAAATCAAATCATCCCTCATTATTTTTGCCCACTAAAAGATGAAGGCCACAGCATTTTAGAGAAAACAAGAACTTACAACTATTCCTTCAACCTATGAGCTCTGTTTATCTCCAACCTGGCCAGAATTGCTGCTCAGGTTTGCTCTCACCAGGCCAGCAGAAATTCCCTTTTCTACCAGAGAAGTAAAAAGCAAAGTAACATCAGAAGGGACCACAGGAGCACCTACATCCCAACAGGAGTTTGGGAAAGAGTTTTGGCCCCTCCAGCACCATCAGGAGAATCATTAAGGTTGGAAGAGATCTCCAAGATCATCAATTCAAACATTAAAGAGAAATGAAACAATGCCAAGTCTTGCTGAGATTTTTTTACCATAAAAATTAATAGTTTATTACGTAAATTTTAATGCAGCTGTCCAATATTTATCTTTAAACCAGGCAAAAATTCCATCTGCAACAGCCAGACTTTTTTTAATATAATCAAAGTGTATAGTTTATTATATAAATTTTAATTGAGTTGCCCAACATGCATCTTTCAGCTACAACAGAGAGCAACATAATTTGTGCTTCCAGGCAACATTCTGTGAGTTTGTTTAAATACAGATAAAAGACAAGAAATTTCACTGTTGATATTACTGAATGGGATTTCTTGTTTATAGACTTGTTTATAGAACTATGAGCTGTTCAGCTCCAGGAAACAAATGCCTCTCACAGAAACAGTCAAACAGAGCTAAAATTATGAGCAGTTCAAGCAAACAATAAAGTAAGGTCAAATATTTCTATTTTCAGCATTACTTTAGCCAAGTGTAAAAAAGCAAATAGGTCTTTTCAGCAATACTACAATTATTGTGCTCTACTTTCTCTGAAAGAGAATGAACATGAAAGGTTTCCATTACAGTGAATCTAAGTGAAATTGCAAAATCAGTGATAAAGGACAGACAACACTTCATTTGGAGATACTTTCATGGGGAAGCACCAAGTCACCGCAGTCTCCAGCATTAATTTTCCCCCTTTTTACATCACATGTTTCAGTTCTGAATCCTTCAATTGTTCTTTTTACCAGGAACAACTCCTTTTATATTATTTCAATTGGATGGATGGATGGATGGATGGATGGATATTTTGATCCAATCTTAGATATGGAAACAGAAATTAAAGCCACTGATGACAGCAAACACTTCATCAGGTACTATCAGATGTTTGCCCACGTGGGTGATGCCAGGAAATCCATGAAAACCACACTGAACTTTATGCTGCACACTTAAGCAACTACTAATTATTTGTTCTTTCAAACCTCACCTAAACCTGAATCTCACGTCTGTACAAAATTAAGGTCTTGTCTCTTATTCTGGAAAATGTTCATCCCATCATTAAACACGAGCTCACACCAGCTGGGTGACAGATGATTCACTACAAGCTATTCAGAGCTCATCTTTTTATACTTCCCATATCACGAGACAGAGAGCAGAAAAAAATCCCCAGACTCTTCACTGTGGGCACAAACTGGACTTATTTCATTTGTTGGTATGGAAACAGCAACACAAGTTGCACAAGCCCACAGTTATTGGAGGAGCAGCTGCAGGATTGCTGGAGCCTCTGTGGAAAAAAAAAAGCCAAGAACATGGAAGCAACCTTTTGTACAAAGCTGTCCACAAGTGAATTCCTCCTCAAAATGCTTCTTGACCTGCCTGCAAAGGAATTGTTTCCATGACTCCTGAGAGGGTCTGAAGGACAAACTGGAAGGACTGGGAGAAAAAGCATGTCCAAGGACTTGTGCACTGACACAGCAAGCAGCTCCCAGAGAGACTTTTAATAAAACATTTTCCATATCAGGGGATGTGTGCTCCTGTTCCTGCTCAAAGTGAGGAAAGAAACAGTCAACAGAAAAAATGCTGAGGGCACAAGAAGGAGATTTTCCTTCATCTCCTCAGAAACAAGATGCAATAATCCCTCTGCTACTCGTGGTCAACTCTGAAGGCAAACTTAATTCTCCAGCAAAAACAGGTTTTTAAGGACTGTGTAACATTTTTAAAAACTCTTGTGCATTATAAACACAGCAGAAATACACACCTTGATTTTGCTACCATTTTCTTCCCTCCCTGTACTGATCACTTACAGAAAAATGGTTAGAACTCAATTTGACAAAGAACAAGCATGGAAACTCATGGGGAAAGACTTTCCATTTATCAAAAAACATTACCATACAAAACAAGGTAAGCTATTCCTAAGATCTTTAAATTTTAATTTCAAAGGCCTCCACAAAAAAGGTGACCCAATAAAACACATTTATCATTTAAAAGAAGTGGTGTTATGAGCCTGTGCAAGAAGACCAAAGCAGAGAAAGGCAAAATAAATGGGGTTTTTGTCTTCTTGAGTTCTGGGAAAGCATTTTCTGATCAGTTCAAGTGCTGGGTAAAAAGGAGAAGAAATGGGGGAGGGAGAGTCCTCACAGGTTGGGTATTTCTTTCCTTCTTTAAGTCCTCAGGTTAGGAATTTTACTCTCCTAGAATAACTTTCATTATTTTTCAAATAAATTGTAATTTCGGTGCAGCCCTTAAAAATATCTCAAGGTCTCAGATTAAGCTGCTAAAACATTTCTGCCAGGTAAATCTGGATGTCAGTGCTGTGTGTCCTGACATAAAATATGAAAGTACAGAGCAAATTATACATTCATTATTTCACAGTAAGATGTTACGTCCAATAAAGATATTTATTTCATTCTTCATATTAAACAGACCTTTAGCAGAATATTTTTCCTTGCCATATTTAAAAAGTGATTTCTACGAGAGAATTCTTTGAAAAAGCTCCTCCACATAAAAATTTTCAACATCATTTCAAGTGTGGCTAAATCATTACATTCAAAGGCTGACACTAAACACAGAAGACTTGTGTGCCTGAAGAAAGATGCCATTCAGAAATAGGGAAGAGAATAATTAGAATTCTTCCAACACGCTTTTAAACAATACAGGCTAAACTGTGTATAAAGTCAGAGGGGGGAAAATAAAGGCATTTTTTTGGATTTCACATTAAACAGTCATCTGACTAAAACAAAGAGACTGTCCTGGGAACAAAAATCCATGACTTTTCCCATCTCCAAAACAAGCACTGACGTTTTCACTCCTTTTCATTTTACCCCAGCAGCACAAATTCAAACGGAAACAACAAGCTCCACACAAACCTGTGGGCCTTGGGATGCTTCCCTGGAAGTTGTGGCTCTGGATCCACCATCTACATAACCATAGCTAAACCTACAGTAACCTGCTGCTGAAAAAAAAAAAAAAATAGGTGTATTTGGAAACACGGTCCTAAGGAAGCTGGATTTCAATGAGATTTGGGCAAGACAAGACCTGGAAGCTACTTATCCACCTATCAGACAACTTCTGAAGCAGGCAAGGTGCTGAAATAGATGAAGTGGGAATTTTTGCACCACTTTTAGGCAGAAGCTGGGATTTCCCTGTCAGTTTAAGGCAGGATAAAATCTCCCGGTGCTGCAAGGGACAGTCTAGCCCTTCTCGCCGCCTTTCTGTCTGCACTAACGATCTTGAAGCCATGTGTCAGGTCGGATCAGCTTATGGATCCAAACAACCTCCAGCCCAGGAATTAAAAAGAAAACAACGCTTTCAAAGCAGCAGCAAGCTGACCTGACTGCTGATGAAGGCAGGTCAAAAGGCAAAGCCACGTTTTGGGGTGACATCTGGCAATAAAGGGTGCTTGGGCCAATTAAGGAACTCTACCTTGAGGTACTTGATATTCCGCTAATCTTGGACTAGATCCAGAAAAAAAAAAAAGGGGGGGGGGGAGATAATTGACAATCATTAACTTCTAAGAATTAGTGCTCATCTGTTCACGTCTTCACACTAATTATGCAAAGTACCTCGCTTTACAACAGCCAGCCTGTCACAGCTTGGTAACAGACACGGCGCTGCAAGGCACGTCTGTTGGCAAATAAAGAGAATATTAACAACTGTGCCTTTCTCAATCACAAAAGGACAAATGCATTTCCTCAAGAAAGCCACGCGGTGCTTGAATTTCCATCCGATCTCGTTTCTTTTCCCACAACGCGGTGCTTTTTTTCCCCCCTCGGTTACCGGCTGGATTTAACCTGCGTGCAAGCTGCCTTTTCTTGGCACGACGATCCAGAACCGAGGCAGCGCCGGTGTCAGCATTGATCCCTGCCCGGTTGCCGGCGGATTCCCAATTCCCGGGTGGATTCCTGGCAGGGCAGCAGCTGTGCTTTAAACGCCCAATTCAGCTGACAAAGGCTGGGATTTCGCTGCTTCCCGTGTGTTTCGCCTCATCTTGGCAGATGTTTCTCGCTCCTCCCCCACAAAGGCTTGGCAGCCCTAAAAAAACCCGCACGTGGCCGAGGTTGGATGGATGGCAGGGAAAATCGGAGATATCCCTGGCAAACCAGGGAGAATCCTCGCATCAGCGGGGAATAACTTGACTAGATTGGTGCTGCCTACCGAAGTCAACGGTTTTACCATTAACTGCCCGGTTTGCCTTAAATAAATAAATAAAATAGAATGATAAATCACAGGGTTTTTATTTTTTCCCCCAAGTCTCACTTCTTGTTAACTCGTTGTTATGAACATCTGTTTCCACTTTAGTCCTCGAAAAATCAAGTTTATATTTCTTCGGTCTTTTGTTGACTTTATGATTTCTATCAGAAATGTTGTCTGCTTGTATTAAGAATTCCAGGATTTTCCCGGATTTCCCAGAGTCTGACATTATCCCCACCTTCCTGTAGCTGTGAAAACAGAAGTCAGACTGAGCTCAAGATTCTCAGAATGTCATTGATTTCAAAATAACTCACTGCTTGGCACACATAAAAGACAACACTCACCCACCTTAAAATATATGTCAATTTTCCAGCTATTTTGCAAATTTCTCTACAGTGAGCATAGGGATCTTGACTATAAATAGGAGATCAAGTAATTTTTTAGGAACAGTGAGAAAAAAACTGGGCATTGATAAATAAAATTTAACTCTGTGTGCATTGCCAAGACCAAATCTTGACCTTAAGTGGACAGGAATATCCAATTCTGTCATCCAGAGACCTCAAAGCACATAGGAACAAGCCTGAATCTCTCCTTACTAAACATCTGGAACTGCCTGATGTCATTCTGTACAATCACAAACTTTTGGAGGATATTTATCAAACAATGGGTTGCCTATCACTTACACACCAGTCAGACCCTCAGCCTTGACGTTCTCTCTCCTTATCAGGCTGATTTACAAAAAACCACGTTTGCATTTTCATTTTCTTATGTTGCAGCACATTACGGAGAGCATCAGCTATACTCTTCAGAAAATATTATCAGCTGAGAAAAATGACAATAGTTGAAAAAGTAACAAAGACCAGCAGCTCGAGGGTGATTATTCAGCCATCACTCACGCTGTGATTAAAAGGACAGGGCACTGCCTGGCACTTGGGCAGAAATCAGAAGTTGATTTTCGGTGCCTCAAGACTAAATTCACCTTCAGGGCTCATTCCAGGGCCAGAACTTCTGCAGCCACGTGGCCACAAAGCTCCAAATCAGACGCTGTGATGATCACAAAGGGAGAATTCCAGCTGAAGGTCCACACCATAGCTCTGCTCCCCTCCTTGGCAAATTTCCCCTCCACCTCTCTATTCCCATCAATCAAATAGTTCCACACCCCTCAATTTTCACTGTAGCAGACCCCAAGCGTTCTTATTTCCCTAAGGTGGCAGAAAACCATCCATATTCAAGGAACAGGGGTTGTTTCTCTTGTTTTTTCCTCCTGTTACATCAGCTCTTTGCATTGCTAAAATACAGCACGTTCCTTAAAAAAAAATAAATCCAGTGAAACTGTGCTCTTATAAAATCCTGAACCCCAGCATAATTCCATAAGGAACACACGGGCACAAGATTGTTAATCTTTCATCACAGACAAGTCCCCTACAAAAACTGGTTGGGAAACCACAATAACTGTTTGGTCCCGTGCTCCCAAACACCCAATTCATGGAAAAAAAAGCCACATGTTTAACCACGGTGTGATTAACAACAGAACACTTTATAGCAGGAGAATGTTAAGCACAGAGGAAGAGACAACAGGAAAATTAACCCAAGGACTCATTTTGCATTTCCCCACATGGTGAGAACTCATCTGTATTATGTTACCACCATGGATAATGAATAATGAGGATTTGCTTACTCTGTTTTACATAAAGGTAATTCAGATTGGGTGGGTGCAGAGCGCTCTGAAATAGAACAAATCTCCATTGAGTCTCTAATGCAGATATTTAAAACAAACACTTCACAGGAATTTTGTTCAGAAATGCCTGCATTCACAAGGAAAACACTCATTCACCACTAAACACAGGCACATGAAAGATGACATCACCTCACAAAAAGACTTCCCCTTTTTTGGGCAGCACTCCTCTCTTACTTCAGGGATTTTTTTCTTTCTATTTACAAACCCATTCTTTACTTGTTACAATGCCGAGGGTCGCCAGCTCCCAAGGTGCCACACAGCAGACCAAAGCTCTCAAGTATGTGGAAGAGCTCCAAGAATTATCTCTGGCCCTTTCTCTAGTCTTTATATAGTCTGAAGAATTTTTCCATTCCTGTTTGGGGACTTGGGGGCAGGGGGAGGGAGGGTAAGGGATTGTTTTGTTTTAAGTTATTTTTATTAACTGCCTGCTATCTGCTGACTGCCTGGGAAATTTATTGCAAACACTGGCCTCCATCTGGCCTGACAAAAAAAAAAATTAAAAAAGAACTGCACAAGAATGAATGTTAAGGAGGAAAAAAAATTAACAGATGACATGGCTCCTACAAATGCACCAAATTACAGTTGCTGGCTGCATCTCCCAGTGGAGCTCAAAAGCTTGCAGATGTTCAGAGTCTGAATGTTCTCATGACAACTCTAAAACAGGGTCTCAGATTACAAAAATCATTCAGGAAAAGGAAGGCTTGAGTGGAAACCATTTTCTCTTTCAGCATTTTTTTTTTTACCATCTTGGCATTTCATTACCCATCATGAATTTTTAGGTACTTTACAGCTCTAAAGAAATACTAAGCTCTTTCTAAATTATTCAGTGAAAAAAAAAATCATTTGAAAAGGTCACTTTTCTTTCTGCCTTATTTTCAATTCAATTTCTAACTGCAGGCAGAGAGGGAACACAACCAGCACAGAACAGACGTGTTCACGTGTTTCAAACAAGCAGAACAACCTCCCTTTCTCTCTCTCTCTCACTGCAGAATTCATCATTTCACTGGCAAATTGTTCAAAAAGTGAAAATGCTTTTGTTCCCTTCTTGTGCTTAACATGAAAAGCTGTTTAGTTTTGGTGTTTGTTTGTTTTTTAATTGAAAATCTGCAGCAAACACAGACCCAGGTAGCTTGGCCAAGTGTTTGTCTGCGATTCACATGCAAGGTCTCCGTTCCCTGATTATCTGGCTTCCCACTGGTGAATACTTCCATGTATTGTGCTGGAACTATTGAAAGCATCAAGCACTTCAGTTCCTGGGTTGTCCTTTGTGGTACCATAAAACAGAATCATGGAATCATTTCGCTTGGAAAAGCTCTTTAAGACCATTGAGTCCAACTGTTACCCCAGCCCTGCCAAGGCCACCATTAAACCTCTTCCTTAAGCACTACAAAAAAGTATTTTAAATGCCTTTTAAATACCTGGCCACTCCACCACTGCCCTGGCCAGCCTGATCCAGTGCTGGACAATCTCTCCAGCAGAGAAATGTTTCCTAATATCCAACCTAAACCACTCCTGGCACAACTTGAGGCCATTTTCTCTATTCAAACCCTTCAGATAATGGACTGCAGCCTCATACACATGGGTGCACCGTAAGTCTCCGAAAGGAAACAGAGCTCTGGCAACTTGAGGATACCTGAGCTGACACCTGAGCTCCCACAGAGCCAATGCCACCATCTCACACGTCCCCACGCCCCAGCTCCTGTGAAGCCCTACCCAACATATTTTCAGTGCTCAGGAACTTTTTTTTAGTACCTTTGTATCCACAAACCCCCCAGCAGCAGGTGCCCACACAAACACAGCATATTCTTTCTCTCAATAATCCCTCAGCCCCTCCCAAACCTCGGTTACCCCTACCCTAATTCACTTTTCCTGCCTTTCACAAGCCTTTTGTTCCCCTTATGCCAAGATACCCCACGCCTACCCCCTCCCAAATCAGCCCCAGGCTTATCCCCTAGAGAAACACAACCCCAAACCCACTCTCTGCACAGCAGCCCTGCTCCAAGCCCCCCTCGATGTCCTGCTGCTCCTCATCCACCGCAGCCTCCCACACACCCTCCTTCAACAGGATTCCGCCTTTGACAATCCCTCCGTCCACAAGGTCACATCAGGCCCCTGTCTGCCGTCCTGTCAGGGCCACCAACACCTCCCTCCCGGTAGCCACCTGCCAAATCTACCTGTCCCCATCGTGGCCAATGCTCTCCCTCCCGTTCCCAGCCCCTCGCATGCTGCTCCGCCCCCACAAAACCCCTTTAACAACCCCAAATCCGACCGCAAGACCCCCCAGAACTCAGTGCCCCGGCACGCCAGAAAAACCTCTCCTTAATGCCCCATCACTTCCGTCCCGCCCCCAAAGCCGTGCACCCCCATCCTTCCCACCCCAATTAGGTGTTAAACCCTATTTTATCCCCAACCAGCACTGTCACCTCTGTGAACACCCCAGCTTCTCCCACATCAAACCCCTCCTACCCCATCCTACCGCTTAAAACCTCTCCCCGACCCCTCTATTCCAGCGCACTTCAGCACCTCCCAAGCCCTGCGCCCCCATCCCTCCCACCCCAACGTCCCCAAATAGGCGTTTAACCCTATTTCCTCCACCAGCAGCGCCACAGCTGTGAAATTCTCAGCTTCTCGCACACCAAACTCCTTCTCGGTTCATCAAAACCTTCCACATCCCCCCACTTCAGCGCCCCTGCAATAGACCCCCACCCCGCATACCCCATCCCCACCCCGCAGCCCCTCCAGCGCAGCCCTGCCGCTCGCTGTCACCCCCCTCCTCGCCTTCCCCGCTGTCCCCTCCGCTACCTGACGAAGGGCCCCGGGGCTCGGGGCCGGGGTCGGTGCCGCGGGGGCGGCGGGAGGAGCGCGGAGCGGCCGCACAGCGCCATGGCGACCGCGATGCGCCGGAGGAACGGGGCGGCTCCGCCACTGCGGCCCTGCGCCCCGCCCCGCTCCGCGCGCACCACTCGGCCCGGGGGGGGAACGACACGGCACACCCGCACCGCTCCCCCTCGCACCCAGCCTCTCTGTCCGCGCAGGATTTTTCCCGAGTTTTTTTCTCGTCTCGCAGGAAGTCCGGTCGGGAATTCTTGGACAGCCGCCGGTAGATGGGAGTAAACATAATGAGGATTAAGTCGGTCACCCCTCCGGCAGGAATGGGCTCGTCCAAGTCCAGCCCCCTGCTCACACACCCCCTGACGCCCCCCCCTCTCTCGTTCATGGGCGTGTCCAGCCCCCACCGCTGCCGATGTCCCCCCCCCACGACGGGGCGTGGGCTCGTCCTATGCCAGAGAGCCCCGGGGTGAGGGGACAAGGGACCCCTGGGACCCCTGGGACCCCCGGGCAGGGGTGACACGGAGTCCCCTGGAACCCCCTGAAACCCTCGGGGAGAGGTGACACAAAACCCCCCGAGAAGGGGTGACACAAAAACCCTCCGGGGAGGGGTGACACAAAGCCCCGAGGGCCAGGGGAACACGGAGACCCCCGATATTCCACAGAGCCCCGAGGGATGTTGTGTCCGGGATCCCATCCAGAACCCCGAGGGAGGATGTGTCCTGGAGCTCCACGGAGTGATGTACCCTGGTCTCCCTCCCAAACACCCTACAGCATACATGCCCTGGCTCCCCATGTCCCCACAGCGTTGCACCCCGCATGAGACCCCTCCCCAGTTGTCATTCCCTACCCCACCTGCCCCAAAACCACCACAGCCCCATCTGGGCACCCCTCTGGGCTGTCACCAGCACTCCACATGGTCCTTTTCTTGTTATCCCCAAGAAATAACCCCCTTTTCCAACCAGCACCCCTCTGTGCAGGCTGTGTCCTAGTACCAGCACAATCATCCTTACAGATACCCTTTATTCTCTTTACACCAGAAATTCAGGGAGTTTTGCCTCCTCTGCCTTATCCTGCTCAGCCTGGAGATTCCAGCCTTGTCTGCCTCCGACACCCCTTTCCCAGTCTTCCCAATCTTTTCCTGTTTTACTGATGTGTCGCCACTGCCAAAAAACCAAGCCAGCACCCCCAGCTTCCAGGGAGCAGGGATTTTCGGTCCTGCACAGAAAACCTCCAAGGATCTATAAAGGACTGAGGTCATCACAACGCAGGGAAGGATCTGGAGCCAGGCTTTAATGAACCGTGAGGGGCACACGGCTGGAAACCCGTTAATCACACATCCCTCAGCTGAGGGCAACACATCCTGCTCCTCCTGCATGCTCCTGCCTCACCATCCAACCCCGGGGGAAGGAAGAGCTGCCCCCTGGCATGACAAGAGGTTGAGTAAGCATTAAGGAAAACTGTGGAGCTCTCGTTCCCTCCCAGAACGTTAATCCCCATCCCCCAGTGCTAATCTGTGACCAGCTCCCTGCATCGTGTCCATCCCCGTTAATCACCCTGGCTCCTCATCCCCGGTGGAGAGTGGGATAAGACCCCCTTGTCTGCCTCTTATTTTAATTACACCAGTATTTGCCAAGAGCGGCGTAAAGCACAAAATCTGCGGCTTTGGGGTGTGATGGAGACACGGGGCTGCTCGGAGCAAACTCCTTTTCCCTTCCCAAAGGACCCCAATCCAACGGGGAGCACTCAGGGGCTCTCACCCCCACCTCGCTTTTAACCTGGTGCAGGTGAGAACGCCTTCCAAAGTGTTCTTTCCTTTTTTCCCCAAAACCTAAATTGGACTTTGCTCGCTGCCACAGAGCAAAGACAAGACAAATAAATATGCTGGGCCATGGCCCAGCTGCCCTGCAACCACTGGGGAAGCGTTTTAGCTGGCCTTGATAAAGTTCTGATGGTTCCATGTACGGACATGTCCCCATGGCAGAGGTTGTGCTGACAAGGAGTTGGCACCATCCCAATCCCAAGCTCTGCCTGTTTTTTGAGCCCCTGGACATGCTTTGAGCTTGCTAGGGCAGCATCAGCAATAGGAGCTGAAGGCCTGGAAGGAAAAGTGCATAGAATTGCTAAAAAACCCTTGGCTTCCCTCTAGAAGGCTCCTAAAATGCATCCCTCCTGCTTCTCTTGTCATTTGCTGAGTGGGACAGTCTGCTCCAGAGCTCCTGCTGCTTGTCCCATCCCAGTCCATGAACCACCAGCTTCCAAAAGGCTTTCCCAAGCCCCCTCTCCATCCAACACTCACATAAGAAAGGAGACATGTCCTGACAGCACATCCTTTCCGTGCAACAGGCACCATCCTTAACATCTGGTTGCTGTGTTGGCTCCTTCCATCTCCTCTCTTCCACCTCCTCTTCATCCCCAAGAGCCTGCCCAGGGACTCCAAAGCCCCAGGAACACAGCAAGGCTATGGTGGGAGAGGAGAGGGAAAAGGGATCTTCCCAGGACAGGATTTAGGGACATTTTGCCCCCAAGACTTTCAGCCAACAAGGGGAGACATTTCACACCACTGCTGTGGCCTGCACCCTCGTATTTCCCTTGGGATGAAAAATCAGGTCAACAACCTGGAAAACACTCAACAGAGAGGTCAGGCTTCCTGGAGAAGGAGTGATGTGGAAGAGGAAAGAACGTGACATCAGCTATTGTTCCTGCTCCCCAGCTTCCTGAGCTTCGCTGTCCCACTATTGTCCCACGTTTTGAGGGCTGCAAAAGCTGAACAAAACCCACAACAATTCCCAAAGAGAGGAAGAGGGGAGCAGAGCGGTTTGGAAAGAGGGGGAAAGCTGCTGCTGATGCTCCTTGGTGGGTCCTCCTGACCTAGATCTTGTCCAAAACAAACACCAGATCTGGGTTGAGTCTGCTCCTGTGACCTGGTAGGGCTGTTCCTCGCTGTGTTTTCAGCTTGGGTACCTCAGTGTTGGCATCTGCCCACGGAAACAGCTGCCATCACACCCTCTCCCCTGGATACCTGTTTATTTTTAGCAAATCCCTGCTGGAGAAAACAATGTTGTACACACAGAGTGGCCAAAATTAGCTGTTCACCCTGAGATGTGCACCTGGAGAGGTCCTTTATTCCCCCATCCATGAGGAATGCCTAAATTTCCTGCCCTGGGCTGAGGGTTGCTTAGTGAGGCTGAATTTTATTTAAAACTTGATGCATACATCCCATGCTATTGGGACCTGCACAACCCTTCCCCATGGAAAACTTTGGCTGCTGGGAATGTGGGCTGTGGGGTGGTTTTGATGTCCTGGTGCACACCAAGGAACCATCCATGAGCCATCCTGCAGGACTTCTCAGGACGGTGGAATCCCAGGAAGACCTGTCTCCATCCCTGCTATTCAACTGGGCAAAGGCAACCCCAGAAATAAACCCAGACTCAGCAGCTTCAAATAAAACCAAACAGAAAGGCTTTATGACTCACAGATCCCACTTTCAGCGTCCTAAGAGCCAAGGATCCATCCTTTAGGGCTTTGAATTTGCTTTTTCCTTATCCTTCTGTAGCATCAAGGAGTTATTTTCCTACTGTAACAGCACTTTTAAGGAAATAATTCCAATTTCTTGGAGAGAAAACATGAATTGTGCTGTGCTTTCATGGTAAACAAACAAGGTAGTCCCTGCTGTGCTTCATAAGAATTGGTTTTCTCCTTTTTGCTCTGATTTATGGGATCCAGTTGTATTTATGGGATCCCATGACTGTTCCAGAGCAGTCCACCCTCCAGGCAATGGATGTTCATTCAGAGAATGAACTTGCTGCCTACAGAGCTCTTACTGAAAAATTTATGAATAGCATGAGAAAGGGATAAAACAAAACTGTTTGAAAAAGTTTCCCACTTTTACCTGGGGAGGGAAAATTAAGTAATAAATTATGATGGTGATAAAAAGCCTCCTACTCCACCTGTCCAAGTTCTTCAGGCTAGAAGATCTTCATTCTTCTCTAGTGCTATTTTGGGAGGAGAGATATTAAAATTTCCTCTGCCCTGAAATTACTGTTTTATTCTTACCACAAAAAAAAAGCAGCCCCCAGGTCAATGAAAATAAAAGGGTGAGTTACTTCAACAAGCTGAGATCTGCTTGTTTATACCACCCTGAATCTGGCACCACACACCCATCAAACACAGGGTGGAGATGCAGGAGATGATGGAGACACAACACACCAAGATCCTGCGAGCACAGGAAACGTGTCAAAAAATAGCACTGCTGACCCCGAGTTACCCAGACTTGTTTTGTTATGGCCACTGCTCTTTGTAAATGAAGAGTTTGGCTAAGAAATAGAGGAGGCTGAGGGTGACCAGGAAATGGAAAGCGTTTTTTAGCTGTTCTGTTTGCAAACTGGCTCCATGCAAGGAGGGAATTTGGTGCTGGTGGTGGTCACTGCTGAAGCTCCTTCTGGCTTTTCCAACAGTGGATGGAGCAAAGAGATGTTTGCTGCCAGATGGGGGAACGACCCACTGTCCCTGAGAATAATTTAATGTCATGGCTTCTTCATTTCAACATGTTTTGGGACACCTCCAGGTGCTAAAGGATTGTGGAATAACTTGGGTTGGAAGGGACTTGAAGACCTTCTTGTTTGGCCATATCAGATTTACCAGCGTGGGATTTGGTCTGCAAAAAGTCAGGAAATTGCAGTCTGGAGTGGTGTGCTGGTGTCTCTTCCCTGACACCCTGGATGCCTTGGAAAGGTTCTTCAAAGAAGGAACAGTCTGGACATGGCTTAGGATCAGAGGGAAATTCAGGTTGGAAGGGACTTCGGGACATCTCCAGTCCAACCTCGTGCTCAAAGCAGGGTCACCCATAAGGTCAGACCAGGTTGCTCTGGGCTGTCTTCAGTTTGCTCCTGAAAACATCCAAGGATGGAGACACTCAAACCTCCCTGGGAACCTCCCTGGTACCCCAACCTTCAAAGATATCCCTGGGATCTGCTCCTCTCCCACTGCTAGCCCACAGCCTCCACCTACCCACCCTCAGCATTCCACGTGTGTGGCCATGTCCTCCTGGAGTCAACCAGCCCTACACTGATTTTTTTTTTTCCAGTTTTTGAGCCTCAGATGAACAGAGGAAGCCAGGCCCCACAGCATTTGCTGTGTGGCCTCCTCCCCTGCATCTCGTTATCTCCAGGAACAACTTCCCACCTCTCCCATCCCGCTTCCTGCGGAGCTCAAATCCCTCCCTTCATTGTGCTTCGCCCTTCCAGGAGCCTCCTCTCAACACTGCCTGAGGAGACACTGCTTAAAACCTGATTGAAGCCAGCACCATCTGATTTTGCAGCTCCCCAGCTCGCTCTCAAGTCTCTGCCTGTTGGCCTGGGGAGAGGCTGCGACTTCAGGCAGTGCATTGAGTCTTCAAAGGCTGGATGTGCAAGGGAAGAGCATCTCCAAGCTTCTCCATCTTGGGCAGAGCTCCTCAGCTGGTGGTCCTGGAGAGCTCTGGGCTCCTCCTAAGGCATCCACAGGAGATGATTAGGAAAGCAAATTGGCCAGGATGCTTCTGCTCACTGTAACTCCTTTGCATCATACTGCAGAATTGTTAGGGTTTCTATGAAGATATGGATCACAGAATTCCAGAATGGTTTGCGTTGGAAGACACCTTAAAGGTGATCTCGTTCCACCTTCCTGCTATGAGCAGAGCCACAGCTTCTCTGGGCAACCTGTGCCAGGGCCTCACAACCCTCACAGCAAAGAGTTTCTTCCCAATATTCCATCTAAATGTCCCCTCTGTCAGTGTGAAGCCATTCTCCTTCTCCTGGCACTCCAGGCCCTTGTAGTGAACGAGCCATGAAAAATTCTCCTGGTTTTCCTCTTTCAAACAGATCTGCAGAAGCTCTTTCTCTCTAAGACCATTTCTCTTCATCTTTCACCCACCATTTTTCCCAGAAATCAGACAGGATTTCTATTTAGCAGGAATTTTGCATTCCTGGACTCCCCGTTTTCAGCTTGCAATGGTTGCACATCTCAGAAATGTGAGCTGAGAATGCCAGGGATGTCAGGAAGGGAAAATCCATCTAAGCTTTTCATCTCCTGTTGTCAGCATTTCATTTAAGTAGGCTTTTCATGCTGCTGATTCATCTCCAAGACCTTCCCACCCACCTCCATGTTCATTCCAGTGCTTCCCACATCCTTTGCAAGGGGAGGGAACCACCAGCACTGCAGTGGGATCAGGGACCTAAATCCTCTGAATCCCCCCTTTTTCTCCAAAGAAGAACATTTATATCATTTATGATTTCCACCCTGCAGAGTCCCCACTGCCTCTCAATCTCCTCTTGAGCCTCGTTCATGGCAAAATGCAGCTCCTGAGCAGGTTCCCTGCAGTGTTTCCCGGATATCCGATGGAGCAGTACCTTGCTGACCACTTCACTGTGCACTCTGTTTGTTGGCTCCAGGGGAAGGAAACAACAATGAGATCACTTGGAAAGATGTGTTGGTTTTTTTTTCCTTCAGATTTGGCTTGCCCAGTGGAAATCCAGGAGTGTGGTCAACAAACGGTGAGCAGAGATTCCTTTCACCCTCTGCGGAAACTGAAATTAAACTCATTTTCACTCATCCATGAAAACAAAGGTGGTGATAATTACAACCAGCAGCACTCCATCCTCCTCTTCCATCCTGCCTCGCTCTGGAGGGAGGAAGGCTGAGCTCACAGTTTGGTGGAGGGGCTGTGGGAACCAGCAGGGACAAAACTGGGACAAAGCCAGCAGCCGGAGCACCGCGCCGGGCTCAGCTCCCGGGTTTTGTTCAGTGATGGATGGGGACGAAGGCATTGTGTCCCCCGGAGCCATTTAATCATGGATTTGATGCTCGGCATGGATCCTGGAGCTCTACCAGAGGCAGACTGGGATGCTCTCAGCAAGGCCTCTCCGCGTGGCAGCATTCCGGGCTCGCGAGCCGCCGCATCCCTCCGCTACCAAGACAAATTAGAGGAGCACGGCTCGTTTTATGGCTTGCTCCGAGCAGGTCAGCCTGGAGGCCGCCACAAAAGGATCCTCTGCAGATCAAATGTGCAGTGACAAAGATTTGGAGGGGGGGAAGGCACGCAGAAAAACGTCGCATTTGGTCGATTGGCCGCCCCTCGGCGCGCGGCGTTCTCGCAGCTGCAGGCAAGAAAAACAGAGCCGCTCATTTAATGAAGCCTTGGGAAGGGAAGCTGTGGAGAGCTTCCCCCTTCCCAATTATTCTTGTGGAATACACAGCTTGGGAAAGCACACGGGCGCGACGAGCTGTAAATCTGGGGTTAGTAATAAAAATCTTCTCTCCCAGTCTAGCACAGCTGGGAAGGGAAAGACTCCAACCTGTTGCTTCACAGGCTGGGGAAATCTCCACTGAAAAAGAGAGCTGGCAACAGGATCCGAGAGAACTCCATTCCAGCATTGGCCAGCAGCCTTTGCTGTGTTTTGTGAGCTAAAAAGCCTTCAGAGAACTTAAGGGAGCTCTAGAAGTAAGATCCCACTGTGAAGAGCTTCCTGGGAAGCCACAGCAGGGGCATGGACAACTGCAGAGGCTCCTGTGAGCTCTGTTTTGGTCCCACATCCTAGGAAATGAGAGCCCAAAATCTGCTTTTTGGCTGCTCTCTGCTGTGGGACTGAGTGCTGAGTGTTGGAGGGGTCGGGCTTGGCTGGAGCTCCTTCTCCATGACCCAAGAAACTTCAAATCTTGCATCAGCCCAGCCCCTTTTGGTGGCTCCCATCAGTTTTTTTCCCAAAACTACTGCAAGGAGAGCCACTTGTCTGTGCTGTGGCACAAGCCGGAAGCATTTGGCCAGGGGATGATTTCAGAGAATCAAATTATGAAATCATTGAGGTTGGAAAAGACCTCTCAAATCACGAAGCCCAAGAATTAACTCACTGCCATGTTCACCACTAAACCATGTCATCAAATGCCACATCTCTATGGTTTTTAAATCCCCCCAAGAATGGTGATTCCACCCCTGCCTTGGGCTGCCAGGGCTGGACAACCCTTTCCATGAAGAAATTTTCCCTAATTTCCAATCTAACCCACCCTAGAGCAACCTGAGGCTGTTTCCTCTTATCCTGTCCCTTGTTACCTGGAATACCTGGAATATTTCAGATTATTTCACCTTTGCCAGCCTCACCACATTGTCACACATGCTATGGGCCAAACTGAAAGATCTTGGGCTCTTCATAATGTGAAAAACACAATTCACTTTTGTGTAAAATGTATAAGTTTAATAAAAATAAAAATAAAATAGACAATTAGGAGACAGAAAAACAAAGCTTTTTCGGCTGAGGTGCTGATACCACCAGCAGCGAGATGAGCACGCTTTCCCTCTTCAGATCCTTTGTTTTAAGGACCCCTGTGTTACATATTTAAAATAAGCTAATGCATGATTCAAATATTCATTTTGGTTTCAAGACCCCCCTAAATATACAATTTATCTGTAGGATTCCACGCAGTCTGGGTGGATGTTGTAAATCTGTCTTCCGAAGATTCAAACTCTTAAAGGCTCGATTGTCTTTCTAGTTTCAGGAATGCCAGACGTCCCTTCTGTCTTCTCTCTAGCTGAGAGGTTAAAAAAAAGTACAACCCCCCATCTCTACTTAGTTACAATCTATGAATATTCATTTATCGCGTTTTTCAAATTCTATTAATAAAAGAACATACAATACAACCTTCCCATATTATACGTAAAGCAATCATCTTACTATATGCGAAAAGCCAACTCCAAAACATGCATTTATAATAACAAGAAAAAAATCCTGATTTGATAAGGACAGCAGCATCCCTGGTTTCTCATCCCTTGGGCATGGGCAGGAACTGTGTCACTCCAACCCGCAGCACAAAAGCCTTTGTGGGCTCTTTATCCTTTGCACTAAACCAGCACCAGCCTCTACAAGAGGGTGATTTACAACCCAGGGCTATCCCAGCTGGCTCCACAGCGATTCCAGCAGGAATGGCTTTCCCAGCGGGTGTTTGCAAAGTGCTAAGACTCAGCAGAGCAATATCTCAGTGGGGAATCCCATAGCCCTTAATTTATCGATTACCATTAGCAGTGATAATACTAATAACAGCAGCAGAGATTAAAATATTCCCCACACGGGCACAGAGAGCTTCCCAGAGCTCTGCCAGCTGGGAAAAGGCTGAGAAGACTTTCTGGTAGTGGCGTCTCTTTTGTATTTCACCCCAAAGACAGGACCCACCTCCTGAAATCCCACAGAGCCACGGAACTGTGGCTGTCACCTGAGGTCACTGACTGTGACTGTGACGAGCAGTGTGGGATGGAGGCAGCCGATTTGGGTTATGGAACCAAAAATGTGTATTCTATTTCATCTATTAAAAGCAGCTGGGGAGATGTTCTTCTTTATCTCTTGTAACTCTGGGAAGAGGGGGGCAGGTGCCTTTTGATAATGGGCTAGCTGTTCAAACCAGGTGGGGGAGTGTTTGTTGTCTCTTTCACAATGGGCCATTAAGACTCCTCAAGCTGTTCTCCTCCCCAAGCTGTTCTTCTCCCCAAGCTTGTCAGAAGTTGTCCCATTGTGAGATGCTCCACCCAGTGGGAGGAGCCAACCATTCCTACCTGGATAAAAACTGAGACGCAGAAACACCAGGGATCTGGCTTCACCTGATTCCTGGAGGAAGACCTGGACCCCTTCTCACCATCACTGGACCCTTCTCTCTCAGATCATCTCTACTCCAACAGAACCACATCTGCCACTCCAGGAGGACTCACTTTTGCACTGCTTCCAACACCCTGAGCAACAGGGTATCAGGTTTAGCTCTGACTCTGTCAGGGTTTTCCAGGATTGTTGTTTTGTTGGTTTGCTTGTTTGGTTGGGTGGTTTTGTTTTCTACTACATTTGTATTGGTAATATTCCCGGTAAAGAACTGTTATTCCTATTCCCAAATCTTTGCCTGAAAGCCCTTAATTGCAAAATTATAATTTTGAGGGGGGTGAGGGGTTTACATTCTCCATTCCAAGGGAAACTCCAGCTTTCCCTGGCAGATACCTGTCCTTCCAAACCAAGACACCGGTTTTCCCGTTCCCTGAGAAAACTCAGCGCTGAGCCAGCTGGGCAGCCTCTTCCCCAGGGGTTTTCCCACCGCTGGGATTCACATTTGCCAGCTTTCCTCGGGGAGGGGGGCATTGCCAGCCCTTTCCTGGAAGCCCTGTGTGACACCCGGTGGCAGCAGCTGGGTTATTTACACGGCCCCGCTGGCCGCCGGCGAGCACAATGCACAAAGTGGTGCCTGGTAGCTGCTCACAGAGGGATGCAGGGCACACAAGCCAAACTGCAATCACAGCTTTCATTGAAGTAAAAGCTCTGCGTGCCTCTGAGTACCAGGAGGAAAAAAAAAAACCCCTCTTTAAATAAATCACTTTTCTTCCCAGCTTTTTCTGAACCTCCTTCAATGGGAGAGTGCAGTGAGTCAGCTGAGGCTATTATCATTTTTCAAAAAAAGTGTCCTTCCTGCAGATTTTTAAAATGAAAACATGAAATTAATGTGCCAGTCTCTTTTTTGCCCACCATCCAATGCAGCTGTATCTGATGTGCAAATTGCCAGCGTGTGTGCACCAGCTGAAGTCCCCCAAAACAGTCAATGCTGCATTTATTGAATTATTTTAGGCTTGGAGCTCCCTATGCTTGTACTGAACATGGCAGGGAGATTTGTGGTGTCAGATGGTCAGATTGCCCAGAGAGGTTGTGGATTCCCCAGCCCTGGAAGTGTCCAAGGCCAGGTTGGACGTGGCTTGGAGCAACCTGGGATGGTGGAAGGTGTCCTTGCCCATGGGAGGGGGTGGAATGAGATATTCCAGTGTGCCAGGGCCTCACCACTCTGACAGGGAAGAATTTCTCCCTACTATCAATCTAACCCTGCCCTCTGGCAGTGGGAAGCCATTCTCTGTGTCCTGTCCCTCCATCCCTTGCCCCAGTCCCTCTCCAGCTCTCCTGGAGCCCCTCTAGGCCCTGGAAGGGGCTCTGAGCTCCCCCAGGATCTTTCCCTTCTCCAAGGGAACACTCCCAGCTCTCCCAGCCTGGCTCCAGCCCTTGGAGTAGCCCCATGGCCTCCTCCGGATTTGCTCCAGCAGCTCCATGTTCTCCTGATGTTGGACCTGGAGCTGGGGCAGCTCTGCAGGTGGGGCCTCACCTGAGCAGGGCAGAGGGGCAGAATCCCCCCT
This sequence comes from Phylloscopus whistleri, assembly GCA_017589585.1. NCBI lineage: Eukaryota > Metazoa > Chordata > Aves > Passeriformes > Phylloscopidae > Phylloscopus > Phylloscopus whistleri. The sequence goes on along the minus strand of JADMLD010000605.1, from coordinate 174,032 downwards.
CCCCTGCTGCCCAAACTGGGGAATCCACTCAGCACAGAGGGTCAGCATGGCTGGGGCATGTCCAGCCAAAAAAGTCTCATGTTTGGCTTTCCCAAGGACCAAATCACCCTCCTAGAAGCCCCAAGAGAGGCGTGGGTTCCCAAAAGATGGATAAATATCTGTGTAAGTCACTGTAGGTGTGAGGATGCTGCTCCCTGCCTCCCCAGCTATCACCACGACAAGGCTCAGCCACACTGGGAACTTTTCAAGGCAAGAACTGGGGAACAGGGAGGTGATTTGGGACAAAAACTTTGTCAAATCCCTGAAAAAAGGAATGAAATTGCACAAACTGATGTCCAGATCCCTGTCCCTCGTGAACCCCTGGCGAGCCATGAGCGTGTGGCACCAGCATGGGTGGAAAGGCAACCTCCAGTGTCCTTAACTGGGAAATAAATCCCCAGTGGGTGTCACGGGTGGAAAGGCAACCTCCAGTGTCCTTAACTGAGAAATAAATCCCCAGTGGGTGTCATGGGTGGAAAGGCAACCTCCAGTGTCCCTAACTGGGAAATAAATCCCCAGTGGGTGTCATGGGTGGAAAGGCAACCTCCAGTGTGCCTAACTGGGAAATAAATCCCCAGTGGGTGTCTCGCCTCCGCTGCCTGGTTTTATATCTGGAACTAATTTCGTCGTCATTCTGATGAGTGACGAGATAATTGCTGCAGCTGGGCTATTCAGCCTGCTCCAAAGAACCCCCTTTTTTTTTTTTTTTCATTAATTCAGGCAGTGATTACAGACTCCCGGCCAAATTTATTTCTGCTGCGTGTAACCCCATTAAAGGCAGCGCCTTCACCCTGGGGATGGGCTCAGCCCATCACAGCCCTGGCTGTTTAAATCGTGTGTTCACGTCTCTTTGTTCTGCGGGAGACAAAGGAAAAGCTGTTTTCCTAGATTAAAAATAATAAAAAAAATTAAAAATAAAAATATATAGGGAAATCTGCGTCTCCCTGTGCAAAAATTGGACACTTAAGTCACAATCCAGATAATTAAAAATGATCCTGTCTTGCGCCAGAGTCAAGGAAATGGCCAAATTGCTGCCTGCAAAATATCTGTGAAATATTCTCTGTTCTCTGAAGAGCGCTGGGCGAGGAGGAGGAGGAGGAGGAGGAGCGCGGTGCTCGCCTGGCACGGCCGCGACGCTGACAGAGCTGGGGACAATGATCACAAACTCTTCCCCGACCAGCTGGGAGAGGTTTGGAGCCGAGGAGGGCTTTGTGCAGAGGAGGGCACCTGCGTAAAAAGCGAGACGAGAGCTAAAAAAAAAGGAGGAGGGGTGAAGCTGCCCGGGATAATCGCTGGGAGAGCATCTGCAGGGAACGTCCACAAAGCCCCTCGTGTTGATGCTCTCTTCATTTTTTTCCTGCTCCTCTGTGTTGTGCTGGCAACACAATCAAAAAAGGAAAGGGGATACAAAAAGAGATTTGATTGCTGCTGGCTTTCCTAACTGTAAAATAATAACGCGAGGGAGAAGGGCTGAACATCGGATTGAAAGCATCTGCGAGCAAGGGGTTATTGTGAATGCGATTCCTGCTCTTGCCAGCGCGATAATATCCCCTGTTTCCCAGCTAAAAGGAAGCTAAAATTAGGATATAAAAGTGCCTTCCACCGAGGGAACAGAAATAAATTGCCCTGTTGTCAGGAGAAGGGCGTGGGGAATCTCCCGTCCCTGACCTTGACTTTGACCGCCTCTGCCTTTCTCCCTCGTGTCACCCCGGGCTTTTCATCTCCTCCTTTACCTTGCTCCATCTTTTCACGGGGAACAATAGGAGCGGAGCTGTCGAGTTAAATGGCAATTTACGGCTGAAACAAAGGGGCCGGGGTTTTACACCACGGCCTCCGGCAGCCCATTAAATGAAAACAAACCACTGATCTCATTAGCGAGCGCTCCCCAGGCACGGCCCCGCCGCCTCCCCGGCGCTCAGCTGCTCTGAAGGCGAAGGATGCGAAATCTTGGAAAGGAAATACGGGAAACATCCTATTTTTCTTTTGTCAGAAGGGGTGTTTTTACAATCAGAATCGTGGAATGATATGAAGAGACCTTAAAAAGCATCCATTCCGACTTCTGCCAAGGGCAGGGACACCTTCTACTAACCCAGGTTGCTCCAGGCCACATCCAACCTGGCCTTGGACACTTCCAGGAATGGGGCAGCCACAACTTCTCTGGGAATACCTGTCCCAGGGCTTCACCACCCTCATAATAAAATATTTCTTCCATATATCTGCTCTTTCTAGTTTCCTGTTGGAAGATCTCGCTGGTAGGCAGCTCAGGCAGAGGAGAGGGGTGAAGGGATTTGGGTTTCACTCCTGACATCTCATTTCGCTTATCCCATCATAAAATGCAAAAAAGACCCATCAGCCCTTTTTAAGATGTTGATGGAGATGAGTTAAAATTGTCCAAGGGCAGGTTGGAGCTGTGATTGCAGTGTAAAGCTTCCTGCAACCAGGCACAAAGAGCATCACCCTGTTCCTCCTGGAATTCAAAAGCTGTTAGAAAACTCTCATTGGACTTGACAAAAAAAAAAATAAAAATCCAAGGATGGACAAAAATATCAAGCAAAAACCCCACACCACTGAGGGATGCACCTTTTAAATATCAGGAGGTTTAGAGCTGGTGATCAGTCATTTCTTGACCATGTTTGTGATCTGAAGAGGATTCAGCCAAAGCACAGGAAAGGGTGGATGAGAAGTCAGCAGGGTAAGAGTCGAGTGCCCATTGCATGTGCAAAACCTTCACTTGAGTTTGGTCTGTTTTCTCCTTAAATGTTCCTGATGGGTCCCTTCCAGCTCAGGATATTCCATAATTAAATATATCACGACATTATTAACTTAAATGACACTCAGAAATATTTACACACCTGAGAAATCTCTGCTCAAACAGGAAATTCTCTGCTCCAGAGAGGTTTTTACCTCCCACTCTCTGAATTTAAAAAAAAAAAATCCTTTATCTGTAGGTGCACCTGTTGGTGCAGTGGTAGGCAAGCTCCTGGTTTCTAAAAGCATCAATGTCCCAAATTTGCTCTCAAATAACATGAAATATTTGAGGCTGGATGCATGTTGTGTCACGAGCTGAGGCTTCCATCTCTCATGCCTTTGTTGTCAGAGCTGTGCTGCTCCAGCTCCTTGCTCCACTGGCACCAGGAGGCAGCAAAATCACAAAAAAAAAGGTGCAAAGGCAAAAAAAAAAAAAAAAAAAATACATCCTGGCTGTTGCTTTGCCTCCTGTGGCTGTTGCTGAGCTGGGGAAGTAGGAAATATTACCACCATGGTCCTGGATTTAATTGCAGCAAGTTCTTCCTCTGGGTCTGCAGAGATTTGCTGGATCCTGCTGTCCCTTTCCTCTACATCCAGGGAAAACCTGGAATTTGCTTTCAACTGCAGCAGGAGATGCAGCCAGAGGCAGAAAGGAGCCCTGAGACCAGAGCAAAGGAGGCTCTCTGTCATGGAAGGGCCACCCAAGGATGTTTCATGCCTGCAACAGGAATGCCCAGATTCCAGGTCCAGGTATTACCCCAGGATCCCTGGGAGTGACCACGACATTTGTGACAGGTGTCCCCAGCTGCTTGAGAACTGCAGGAGAAGTGGCATTTCTGACCAAACTGGGGAGCCACAAACCTGGAGGAGAAGCTTCAAGTGCAGTGTGCAGTGACAAGGAGCCATTGCAGCCTGTGGGATCACTCCTTCCCCCTGCTGTCAGGACCAACAGGAAGGGATAAAAACCAACACTGATGATCCAAAAGGATCAGCCTGAGGGCTTATTTTACCTGCAGGAGGCTCTTGCTCAGAAACATGCACAGAAAATTGCAGGGGTGCCCCATCCCTGGAAATACTCAAGTCGGATGAGGTTTGGAGCAATCTGGGAAGGGAGAACTCACAGAGAGAAAGGATTCACAGAGCTGCTTCCTCCTGCAGGCTCAGTCAGCTTTTTCCTCTTGGTTTTTGTCATCTGTCCATGCACTTCCCTCCTCTGCTGGCAGGATCTGCACACCAATTACACCCAGACTGCTGCAGGCCGTGATCACCGCTGCCAGCACCAGTGCAGGCCTCCTGCAGGAAAACAGAAGTCATTAAAATTAATAACAACCTGCCAGGCACTCGAGACACAGTGAATCAGCACTGAAACTCAGACCCTCAAGGCTGGCCTCGTGGGGCTTGGAAGCTGAAGAAACGAGTTTCACATAATTGTGTGTTCATGCTTGGATTTTAATTACATCCACATGGAGACACCGTTGGTTATTTTGTGAGCGTTGCTCTTAAAGGCATGAATTTGGGATAACCACAAAAGCTCAGGGAGGCAGTGAGTGAATCCATCCATCCATCCATCCATCCATCCATCCATCCATCCATCCATCCATCCGTCCATCCATCCATCCATCCATCCATCCATCCATCATGTTTGACTGTAATTTCAAGACCCTGTGCCCCCTTTATTAGACCCAGCTCACCCCCAGCCTGGTAAATTCTGTGTGAAGGCAGCCCTGAACTGCAGGGTCTGTAAGGAGCTCCCAGACAGATGCTCAGTAAATCAGGGGACTGGCATGATCCCATAAATCAGGATCCTGATTAGGGTCAGAGGCTGCACGTGCTGCACAAAGCGCTGCCCAGGATCTGCCGTGGGAGGAGAGCCAGAGCTTCTCTCCGTGGCAAATTGCAAATTACTGGAGTGTGCAAAGTCCTTGTCTCAGAGGACACTGAACACAATTGATCCTGGTCTTTTAGGGATTCTGCTCTCACCTGGAAGTCTGTCTCTAGGGGAGGCAGAAAAGAAGCCACCGTTTCTCCAAACACATCCATGAATGTCACCCGTTGGAAGGCACAGGTTGGGAGCACCAGGCTCAGCCCAGGACAACCATGGATGTTGATATTCCAGTGGGGAAGGGAATGTGGGATTTATTTGCACAAACCATGATCTGGCACAGGGGAGTTCCTGATCCTGTTCATCCACAGGGTTACCCTCAAGCCAGGCTCTGTGGGCTACATCAGGAATGTGCTGCCTGCTTATTATCTTTATTTTCCTGTTTGTTTTCTTGTTCATTTCCTGGCTCCTCTAACAGGAAGGGCTGCAGTTCCCAGAGTTTAATGCTGGGCAGGTTAAATCCCGTGGTGTAATTTCATTATCCTCTCCAGGTACGTGGAGCATGAAGTTAATGAGATCAGAGCTGTTCTGAGTTAGCTAGGCACAAAAATGAGGGGAAAATCAACTGGTAAAGGTGAATTGGCTGTGTCTGAACATAAAGTGACACAAACAGCCTCTTAATTAGCTACAGGGATAATGAAATCACTTGGGCAGGGAAGCATGAACACGTGCACACATCAGAGAATCAGGAAATGGAAGAGACCTCAAATCCCACCCAGTCCCAGGGGGCAGGGACACTTTTCACCATCCCAAGCTCATCCAAGCCCTGTCCAACCTGGCCCTGGACACTGCCAGGGATCCAGGGTGTCTTGGGATATGGAACCAGAAAATGTGGATTCTATTTCATCTGTTAAAAGCAGTTGGGGAGATGTTCTTCTTTATCTCTTGTAACTCTGGGAAAAGAGGGGGCAGATACCTGCTGATAAGGGGCCAGGTGATAAAACCAGGTGGGGCAGTGTTTGTTATCTCTTTCACCACCCGTCCTCTCTCCGGGGGGACATTTTCTGCTGTTGGGCCATTAAAACTCACTTAAAAGCACAACATATTCTATCATCCCCAGTGTGAGATGCTCCACCCGGTGGGGGGAGCCAACCATTCCTACCTGGATAAAAACTGAGATGTAGGAACACCAGGGATCTGGCTCCACTGGATTCCCAGAGGAAGACTGGACCCTCCTCACCATCCCTGGACCCTTCCCACCATCCCTGGACCCTTTTTTTCTCTCAGGATCATCTCTGCTCCAACAGAACCACATCTGCCACTCCAGAAGGACTCACTTTTGGACTCCTTCCAACACCCTGACCAACAGGATGTCAGGTTGTAGCTCTGACTCTGTCAGGGTTTTCCACGGTTGTTGTCTTGTTTGTTTGCTTGTTTCTTTGTTTTACTACTACATTTGTATTGTAAATATTCCTAGTAAAGAACTGTTATTCCTATTCCCAAATCTTTGCCTGAAAGCCCTTAATTGCAAAATTATAATTTGGAGGGGGTGAGGGGTTTGCATTCTCCATTCCAAGAAAAACTCCAGTTTTCCCTGGCAGATCCCTGTCCTTCCAAACCAAGACACCGGGGCAGCCACAGCTTCTCTGGGCACCCTGTGCCAGGGCCTCACCACCCTCACAGGAAGGAATTTCTTCTTGTTCAAACCCAGCTTTAAACTGAAAGTTTAAACTCAGCCCTCACCGTCAGGCGGAAGCAGTGCAGCCCCATTTCAAAATTTCATTCCATAAAATTTCATTTTGCTTCATTTAGTTCACAAAAAAATTTCATTTCATTTAATTTCATTCCATGAAATTCTGTTTCACTTCCCTTCATTCCATGCAACTTCATTCCATTTCATGAAATAGAATGACACTTAAAATGTTATTTTATTTTATTTCATTTTATTTCAGATGAAGAAATTTCATTTTATTTCAAGAAATTTCTTTTCGTTTCATTTAACTCCATGAAACAAAATGAAATTTCCTGTCATGAAATGAAATTTTGAAATTCCATTTCATTTCATCCCACAAAATTTCCTTGCATTTCATTTCATTGCATAAAGCAAAATAAAATTTCCTTTCATGAAATGAAATTGCATTTAATTTCGTTGGACTGCACAAGATTTCGTATCAGTCCACAAAATTTCATTTTCATTCATTTAATTCCATTCCATGAGATTTCCTGTGACCTCCAACACTGTTCTTTGAACAACACCCACACGATTTTTGAGGAAAAGGAAAGGTGGAGGAATTCTCCAAAAGCTCTCATCACCTAAAGCTAAACCAGAGGTGACCAAACCCAGGAGTGACAAACCCCTCCAGCACAGCCACTTTCCAGCAGAAATGCAGAGATTTCTCTTAAAAATAAAGGTGATTTCTGTGGGGTTTTTTTTCAAAATTCAGTGTTTAAACCAAACTGTCCATGAACAAGTAGCAATTTTTTCTTCCTTCTCCTGGATTGTCAAACCTTGTCCCCAACTCTTCATGGAGTCAGGTTTCAAGGATGCCTCATTTATAGCGTGAAGTTTAAAATCTTTATTTTAAAATCATCTTCAAAACATCTGCAAGTGCCCAAGGACCATAAATAGTTGTGAATGAGACAGGGCAATACCTGGAAAATGAGGATTTTTGGGCAAGACAAGCCATTGCTAACAGCATTTCAAACCTCGACCAGAGTCAGCACTGTGGAATGATGAACTCCAGCTGTATTTTTAGTGATTTTTTTTTCCTGCACTGCATTTATAAGAATCAGCTGTCAATGCCAATCATTTCCTTTCCCATAACACATGAAGTGGCTAATTTAACAAGCAAAAATATTGTGAGTAATTTCAGCCCATGTGCTCACAGGGATCTTGTGATGAGGAGCCCCCTCATTAATTCTTTTTTTTTGGGTGGGCATTTGTAAAACAAACGCTTTTCCTCAGTGCCAACCCTGCGTGGGTCTTGTAGGATCTGAAAATGAGATTTGGCTCTGCCCAATTTCAGCTGTTCTGACTGGATGGATGGGATTAGGGGCAGAAATTTGTCTTTCCAGAGTTAACTGGGTTCAGAGTTCAGCTGGAGATCCAAGACAGGGAACATCTTCCAAACCATTTTCTCGCAGAATGCCTCTGGACAAGTACAAATAAACAATATTTAAATTTACTTCAGCGAGTTTGCCGTGGGGCCTTGTGAAGGATGGAGCCCGAAGTTTCTTTTTCTGAGCTATGAAAAGAAGTTCTGCCCTTTTTCTGGGGGAGCTTCAAGAACTCTCATGAGGGATCTGACATGACAAGGGTGTGGCACAAGAGCAGAGCAGGGAATTCAGGGTATCCCAGACGCACCTCAGAGCATCAGGAAAAGAAAAAAAAAGGGGGGAACAATACCCCAAAAACCTTTTGGATTTATAAAGGTTATAAAAACTAAGAACTGCTGTCCTTCCACAGAGCCAGAAACACCTCCCGGGTCCCCTCGTGGCTGGGAGGGCTCTGCCTGACCCAGGAGTGACGCCGGCTGGAAAACCTGGAAATTGCAGAAATTTCCCTGCTGGGAAAACCGCGGGGAACTGCGGGAGTCGAGGGCTCCGATTCCCAGTGATTATTTGTGGGTTTTTTCCTAACATTATAGTAAATATTTGGAATAAGCCAAAGAGTATTTCCTTTTTCAAGGCTAAACCATCGCAGGGCTGTTCCATCCTGTCTCATTTCTGCCATCCGTTTAACCTTTCCTGTTGTATTTCTCCCCAAATATCGTAAAAGCAGCGCATTTCCCGGGATTTTTGTCAGGCAGCAGAAACCACGAGCTGCTTGAAGCTCACAAAAAAACCAAAACAAACCAAAACACCAAAACAAAACAAAACAAAACAAAACAAAAAAAAAACCCAACACTCGCTCAAATATGTGCTGGAAGCACACTCCAGGCAGCATTCCTTCTGCAAATTCCAGCCATAAAAGAATAAATACTGACCCTGGAATTATGGAAGGGAGAGAGGGGAATGATGCTTTTACTTCCATCAGGAGAGCTGAAGGATATAAAAAATTAATCTGTGTACACCTGAGCAGTTTCCTAACTACAGAACCAGGAAATAAAGTCACAATTTATCCTGACTTCCAAGTTTTGTAGCCTTCTGTGGAGTGTTTTCAGATGCTTTGCTTACATATGTTTTTAAAAATTAGTATCACATATTTCTAAATTCCAATCTCCGTCCGAAATATCACCCCCGCCTCCCTGACCAATTCACTGACGCCTTTCCCTCCAAGGTGTTCTCTGTCCCCTAAACATTACTTCATATTTTAAACTCAAAATGTTCGCTCTGTCCCGTATAGTTTACCTCACATCCCACCCCCTAAAAAATGTTCTTTCCATCCCTTACAGGTTTTATCCCTCAAATTCTCCCTACCTGTCCCCTAAAGATAACCTGCATTTTACCCAAAATATCACCTATTAATCCCCTCGTCTTTACATCAAGGTTTTCATTTTCTCCAGGCCAGATAACTCAGATTTTTATCCCCAAAATGTTCATTTTATCCCCTAAAATCCGCCAGAAACGGGAGACAACGCCGACTTGCAGTACCGCAAGTTCCCCACAGGGCGGAAGCACTGAGCGGGGAAAGCCAATGCGCATGTGCCGCGTGCTTTGTTCCGTCCCTTCTTTAATTACGGGCGGAGCGGTGATTCGGCTTTTTGGGGAGGATTTTGTTGGGTTTATGGTTTGGTTTGGTTCGGTTTTTGTTCGGTTCGAAAGGGGTTTTGTGTGGGTTTGGGGTTTTTTTTTAAGTTGTCGTGCCACTGAGTAATGGGGGATGCAGTTCTTCGTTTTCACCACGCGGTGGCAGCAGCGACTCAAGTAAATTGATATTTTCTGACCTTTCCGAGCCTTTTATTTTTTTAAATTTATAAATACAGAAGTTATATTTGCCCTTTCAAACCCTACGGTTCCATAGCCAGAGCTTTCCTGTATCCTAAAATCCTGTGTATAATACATCAGACACGGTGTTTTGTTTTGAAATCAATTTTTTATCTATATTAATTTTGTCAATATGTGTAAAGATTAAGAACTTTAAAGGTTTTAGTATTTACACACACACACTCCCTGTGAGTTTTCAGGCATTTGGGGGGCTTTAAACTCCCTTTTCGTGAGGGTCTACGTGCCCCCCCTTGATTCCTTACACATCCTTTCCCTCGTGCCACAATGGAGCTGGAAGTCAAGAGTGAAAATGTAAAGAGTAAACTGGAAAAACAACCCCGAATCTCAATAACTCACTTTACAGTAAAAAGATGTGCCTTTGGTCACATAAATCCAGTGAAAGTACTTCCTCTGTTTGCATAGATCCAGTAAAAATATTCCCTCTAGAGAAATCCTGGATTTTCTTTTGCATTCACTGAACTGGCACAGCTGCGAAATGATGCCATTAAATTTTTGTCTCCAAAATACACAGTTAGCCTTCAAGGAGGGATTTTTGGGCTGTCCCACAGTTAGGAGGGACCTCTGGTCAGCTGCACTGGCCCCACAGATGTCCACTGGCTCTAAGTCACATCATTCTCTTCATTAATTAGCATTCTATCCCTATTAGTTAACGATTTCTCACTCTCATCTGGCCCCACATTCTTTAGCCCTTTAATCATCTTTTTTCTCAGACGGGGACTTTCCAAACTTCCCAGCCCTTAATCCCTTCTGCATCTTCTGGTTCCTCCAGAGTCCTTGAAGGGCCATAAATTTCCAATCCCAGATGCCCAATCTTCCAACTCCTTTTGGCTTTAATTGAGGCCTGCCGGGGTTAATTTTGGCAAAATTAACGTTTGGGTGACTGGATGGTTGTCGCTCACAACATAAAGAACCCACACCCACACTCTGTGATGTCCCAGGCAGAAAAGAGGAGGGTTTATTTACAGAATCAACATTTATCAACTCCCGCAGTGACCATGGATTGGAGGAAGAAAATCTTCTTCTCCAGCCACACTGGACAACTCAACAGTCCATCTACAGTCTCCTCCTTATGAAAAGAATGTAAACATCGCTAGATTTTACAATAACAAGAAGCTGATTTATACAAAAGTGTATCTGACTCCAAAACACAGAAGGCTAAAAATAAGACTTTTCCAAACTTACTCTGTGTTACTCTGTTCATCAGTGCTATAATCAATCATAAATAAATGGCTTTAGGTTTGTGCTTTTATTGACATAAAACCATCAAACCTTAGTAAGAATTGTCACTTTAGATTAGTGTTAAAATCACTCATTATAACCTTTATAGGTTTATGGGTTTTTTTCCTCAGAAGAAGAGGAACTATAACATTGTGGGAGTCCAGAAAAAGGCATTTTTAAATCCTGGGGACAGAGGAGAACGGCAAAAAACCCAGACAACAGATGGTGAAAGTTAAAAAAAAAAAAAAAAAAGTATTTAACCATCTGGGTGCGATGGGAGGGTCACAAAGCGCAGGTTTGGGGACGCAGAGCGATCCCGGTGGTTTTTTATCCCGAGCATCCCAAATTCGGGGTCGCGGGAAGCGCTGGCTGCGCATGCGCGGCGGCCCCGCCCGGGACCGGCCCGGGATCGGGGCCAGGACCGGGATCCGCCCGGGATCCGGGCCAGGACCGGAATCCGCCCGGGACCCGCTCGGGATCCGGGCCAGCACCGAGATCTGCCCGGGATCCGCCCGGGATCCGCCTGGGATCTGGGCCAGGACCGGGATCCCCCCGGGATCCGCCTGGGATCCGGGCCAAGACCGGGATCCGCCCGGGATCCGCCCGGGATCTGGGCCAGGACCGGGATCCCCCGGGATCCGCCTGGGATCCGGGCCAGGACCGGGATCCGCCCGGGATCTGGGCCAGGACCGGGATCCGCCCGGGATCCGGGCCAGGACCGGGATCCGCCCGGGATCCGCCTGGGATCCGGGCCAGGACCGGGATCCGCCCGGGATCCGGGCCAGCACCGGGCTCACCGCCCCGCCCAGGTGGGTCCGGGCCCGGATCGCGGCATTCCCCCGGGAACAGCCCCGGGATCGGGAAGCGCCGCCGGCTGAGGGGGCAGAGGCGCCGGGCAGGGCCCCAACCGCGGGCACGGCAGCGGGAGAGGAGCTTCCTTCCCGAATTCCTCGGGGAAAGCCTTGCCCAGAGTTTTGGGGAGTTTGGGAGGTGAGAAACACCCAGCTGTGCTCCCGTGGGAAGTTGGTAATTAGTTAATAATTAGTCCTCACTTCCTCTGTTGGATGCAGTTAAGGCATCCAAGGACGGCAGCCTCGGGCGCTGTGTGGGACAAACTTGAAGGGAAATGTGGGGGGAAACCCAATTCAGGGGTGGAAGGTGCAACTTAAAAAAACAGAGATCAGGCAGAGGGGATTATTCCTGTTTTTGCTTTGATTGCAGCACCAAAATGCCCCATGAAGGCCCCAGGTTGTGGGGGGGAAAGCCGGACCCGGTGCTTCCCTCCCCATCCATCCTTCCCACAGCGTCCAGTGCAGGGGGAATGGACGGCAGCAAGGAAATAATTGTCTGGAAATCACAGAATGGGATTGTGAGGGAGCCCAGCAAAGCTGCTGGTTTGCCCTGACACCCCTTGGCCAACCTTCAGGCACACACGGCTCTCCTAATCCCAGTATAGCCCAGCACAGGTGTCCCAATCCCAGTACAGCTTTCCCAATCCCAGTATAGCCCAGTACAGCTTTCCCAATCCCAGTTCAGACCTGTCCAGCTTTCCCAATCCCAGTACAGCCCAGTACAGGTGTCCCAATCCCAGTATAGCCCAGTACAGCTTTCCCAATCCCAGTACAGCCCAGTACAGGTGTCCCAATCCCAGTACAGCCCAGTACAGGTGTCCCAATCCCAGTATAGCCCAGTACAGCTTTCCCAATCCCAGTACAGCCCAGTACAGGTGTCCCAATCCCAGTACAGCTCTGTCCAGCTTTCCCAATCCCAGTACAGCCCAGTACAGGTGTCCCAATCCCAGTACAGCCCTGTCCAGCTTTCCCCATCCCAGTACAGCCCAGTACAGGTGTCCCAATCCCAGTATAGCCCAGCACAGGTGTCCCAATCCCAGTACAGCTCTGTCCAGCTTTCCCAATCCCAGTACAGCCCAGTACAGGTGTCCCAATCCCAGTACAGCCCTGTCCAGCTTTCCCAATCCCAGTACAGCCCAGTACAGGTGTCCCAATCCCAGTATAGGTGTCCCAATCCCAGTACAGCCCTGTCCAGCTTTCCCAATCCCAGTACAGCCCAGTACAGGTGTCCCAATCCCAGTACAGGTGTCCCAGTCCCAGTACAGCCCTGTCCAGTTTTCCCAATCCCTGCACTGCTGTCCCAACCCCAGTACATCCCAGTACAGCTCTCCCAGTCCCAGTACAGCCCAGTACAGCTTTCCCAGTCCCAGTACATCCCAGCAGAGCTCTCCCAGTCCCTGCAGAGACCTCCAAAGCCAGAGCCACCCCAGCACATCCTGGTGTTCCAGGATTTCCTGTGGGACAAGTGCTGCCTTCCTTTGCTCCCAGGATCCAGCCACCAGTGAGGGAGTGTTGCTACCTAAAGCTTTAAAGAAAAACAACCCAAAACCCAAACCAGTACAGGAAATATGGACAGGAAAATGTCACAGTAAGATTGAAACTTTAGACTCTGAGGTCACATCCAGGGTAGAAGGGTTCAGGTTGTAGGAGCCACGGAAATGCAGGGACCTGGAGGACAATTCCAGGCTGCTCCTGGTGTATCCCAGGATTTTCTGTGCAGCCTCAGAGGTGTTTCCCTGCCTGCAGCACGTTCTGCCCATGAATTATGCAGGTTTTTATCGGGTTAGCCTGCGTGTGTTGACACGGTGTCATCCCGGATCCTTTCATCAAGATGCCAGGGAAGATGGAGCAGCAGCCCCGTGAGGCTTCATTAGCCGTGCCCATAATCTGATCACAGAGTTATTACAGTTCCTGCAAAGTTTAATTCTGGGAATTAAACAGGAATTCCAGCCTGTCACTCAAGCACAAAGGTCCCCCCTGATAGCACAGCTCTCGTGGTGGGGTTTGAGTTGGCTGTTCCTCCACAGGAGCACCTGGGAATTCTGCAGGAGTTTGTCCTTGCTCTGCTGCTCTGTCCACTCACTGGTTAAGGTTTTATTATTTTTACTCATTTTTAGTGATTCAGGATTTAAAAATGCTTTTTTCTGGACTCCCACAATGTTATAGTTCCTCTTCTTTTGAGGGAAAAAACCATAAACCTATAAAGGTTATAATGAGTGATTTTAACACTAATCTAAAGTGACAGTTCTTACTAAGGTTTGATGGTTTTATGTCAATAAAAGCACAAACCTAAAGCCATTTATTTCTGATTGATTATAGCACTGATGAACAGAGTAACACATAATATCTTCTATTATATAGGGTCTGGAGTAATTTTGTTTTCAGTAGCTTGATTTTCTGTGAACTCTTTTCCTTTTTTGTCTTTATTCTTCTGTTCATCCTGACCTTTTTAAATTTTTAATTTTACCTTTTAATTTTACTTCCTTTCTAGGCTAAGTAGAAAAAAAAAAAAGATTCACACCAGAGGCCATCTAGCCAGTTTATTCTCTAGTAAACCCACTCATTGTGCTTGATTTGTTTTCCACACGAGAATATTCCTTTTTTTCCCAGGGTTTTGAAGCTTACTCTGAAAATGGCACCTTTTAAAATTAATTATTATTCTTAATCCTCTTTAACCATTGGCTTTGGTGCCACTTTAGACCTGGATATTATTTAATAATGTTTTTTTTTAATACCAAACTAAGCACGTAGGACAACGTGCAACTGCAGAACGTCCTCAGCAGCCACAGATCACTCACTGCAAAGAAGTTTCCTCTCTGCCCCTTTCTCCTTCTGCAGCATTTGTGTCTCCTTGCATTGAGCCAAACTCACATCACCAGCCCTGACACCTGGGGAGCTCTGCTTTATTGAGCAATCCCTCGGTGTCAAATCAGCTGCCAGAACTCGCAGTTTGCACAATTCTCCCGGAATTGTGGTGGGATCCCCCGGGATGGGCTCTTGTCAGTCCACCCCATGCCTAAATGAGGATGTCATTTTTACCACAGCAACCACTTCCACAGAATTCCTCGGCTCTCCAGCCTCACTGGAGCTATAAAGAGGTCAAATATTGTCAAATGTTGTACAGAGAGAGGCACAGAAATGGCATTAATATTGCTAGGCAGGGATTAATTCATTACAAATTACAAAGAAATAAAATTCAGTTGGTGAGGAGCTGATGAGGGATCTATTTTAACAAAACCAGTTTAAAGTAAGAATTGTCCTGTGGAGTGCCAAGACTGAGAGAATTCATTCAAAATTAGGAAAACTGTGTCTGCTGCAGCATCCAAGCTCATTTTCCTCTCTGAAAGCAGTCTAAGGCCCAGCTCTTACGGATTTCTGATTTCAGGGTTTTGTTTCCTTGTTTGAGAAAGCTCTGGGGGCTTGCAGAGCTCAGTAGCATTGAAGCCTCATCACAAAAAATTCAGGCAGACAAGTCCATTCCCAGATTCAGTGATGTAATTGAGTAAACTCTGCTGTAAATTGAAAAGCTCCAGGAGAGACACTGATTAAAGTGCTATCTGGCAGTTTTTCATTTGACAATCAAATTACACCAGAGGACTAATCAAAGCAAGATACCTACATGATCTGTATCTGTATTTATATTTATTATATATTTATATTATGTATTTATTTGTATTTTCATCAGCTCTGAGGCGTTAACCCCAGTTTTGAAATCCAGGCTGTGATCACTCTTGTTTTGCCTGCACTGACAGGCATCCTAAGGAATTCTAGAAATTCAGATTTTTTTTTTTTCTGATGATTCTTCAGCCAGATAGAAACTCATTTCTTACCCTTCCCAAGCCTTACAGAAATTCTTACTCCAAAGTGCTGGAGGCTGTAGGAAATGCATATCTTGTCTCCTTGGAGACCATAAAAGAGCTGTTTGTGGTGAGCTGAGCGTGCCACACAAATGACAGGCCTGGGTTCTCACCAGATCCAGTGTTTCTTCAAACTTTTACTAATTCTGCTGGGAAGAAAAACTGTAGGAAGGAAGAAAAAAAAAATCCTAGTTCATATCAAGAAGATGTGTGCAGTTATACCAACACTTTCTTTTTTTTTTTGAAGCATTTCCTGTATCTTTAGAAACAGCACTGAATGATTTGCATGGGTTTAGTCAGGAGAGGATTTTAGAAAGGCTCTTTGCTGACGAAGTAAAAAAGAAATTTTTTAACAGGAAAGTGCTCTTGTGCTTAAGGTTGAAGGGAAATGGAGGTGGGGAACAAATTTCATATTCAGGGTCTGCAGAGGAGCTCATCCCAGGTGTTTGACACTCTGAAGGACAGAAGTTGGTTCTTCACACCCACCAAGTAAAAATCATGGATATGAAGGATTTTCTTGCTGCATCCTGCTGGCCTCTTTTGGCTTTTCCAGCTCCTTGTCTCATGCTGCTGGGGGTGAAGGAACAGGGACTGTTCTCCCCGGGGTTTGGGTGCAACCTCCTGGCCAGTGCAGGATTAGGAGGTGGAGTTCCCAGTTTTGCTTTCCAGCAGCTGATGGATGCACCAGAGCCAGGCTGGGGGGTCACCTCACACAGCTCCACGCTGCCAACATTTCAAACTGCTCCAGCTGCACCTGTAAGAGCCTCTCTGCCACGTTTTGCGTTAGTGAAAACATTCTGTTTCCTGACCACGTTTTGTGTGGGTTTATTAGGGTATGGACAGCAACTGGTTTGGAGAAAAAGGATGTAATAGTCTAAATTATTACTGAGCTGTGCTTTCAGGTGAATGGGAAAGGCAGAGCCTCACTCATTGCTGTTCTTTCTTTATTTCTCTCCTTCAGATGCATCACCGTGCACGCAACACCCGCCTGCAGAAGCCATGAACTCCAGAAGGTTACCCTCAGAACCACGGAGGATTTTTCCTGCTGCTGCTAGAGCTCCCAGCCAGCAGCCATCTCGCATCCTGGTGGTGGATGTCACCTCCCCTTCCTGGGCCAACACTTGCTCCGTGCTCTCCGAGGCCCTGGAGAACGTCCTGTGCCTGGCGTGCGGCCTGGCGGGGCCCTGCCGGGTGCCCCTGCTCAGCCTCTACGTGGTGCAGCCCCAGCAGGAGTGTCTGCTGCCCTTCACGGTATGCCCCAGGCTGTGCTGCTGCTCAGGGGAACAAAAACAACAACAAAAAAGTTATGATTTGTATCTCAGTTTGTAGCTAGAAATCTGTACACAAATTTATATCTGAAAAATGGGCCGTTCTCTGAAGGGTCGTTTCGCGGCAGGGTGAGCTTTGTGAGAGGGTGAAGGTTAAAAGGAGGAGTGTCCTCTTTGATCTGTGAACCTGATAAGCTGGGTTTTGTGCTCTTCCTTTCCTGACACATCCGTTTTCGACCATCTGTTGCACCTTTCATGTGCTGCTTTGTGCTGTGCTGCTTCTCTGTCAGAATTGTCACACACAGCTCGAGCTGTGATAATTTGGACACTGGACAAATATTACCAATGTGTGAGAGGTTCTAGATACTGAAGTGCAGAGTTTAAATATCCATGCTGAATTTGAGAAACATCCTGAAAGCACAGGATCACAGAATTATCTGAAAAGTCCTCTAAGACTAAATCCAATTCTAAACTCGGCGCTGTCAAATCCACCACTTAGCCGTGTTCCTAAGTGCCACATCCACACAGATTTTAAATATAGAGATCTAAGCCAGTAAGAACAAATATTGCTCTCATTTAGGGCTCTGCAGAGGGATAAGTGTAGGTGGAGAATGAGTAGCAGCTCTGCAGTAATGGTTTGGGAATAAAAATATGCATCTTAAAGTTCACAAGAGTTTTTGAAGTCATCCCGTTAGAAACAGTCACACTAAACACTCCCATTTACACAACATCAGTGTAAACACACAGGATTAACCCTTCCAGCAATGCTGGAAACATTCTGAAAAGTTTTGTCAAGTCTTCATAACATAAAATAAAAATAGAAAAATAAAAAAAAAAAAACAAAACCAGAGGTCAGGAGTAAATTAGCAAATGTGATCTGCAAGAAGACTCTGGCTAATGGTGGTGTTTATTTTGTAGGAAAGGTTATAGATAATGTGTCAAGGATAATCTTATGACTGCTGCTCCTGATCAGCTGTCTTTTTTATTTAAACAACAATTCCTCATTTTGATAGTCACAGTTTTTAAAGACAGAGGAGCCCTTAGATCACTGTTTTGTTTTGTTCATATCACAGGCTATTACATTTCACTAAAGTACCCCTGTCTCATTAAAACTTCCTTCCAGAAAGCCATCTAGTTTTGATCTGAGGACAAGATGAGTAATCAAGTACTTCTCTTGATAATTTCATCCAGTGCTTGGAGGAAATAATTGTCATTGTGAAACCTGTACCTGATTCCTAATTTGGATTTATTTGCTTTATCTTCCAGGGGTTTCTTAATATATGTATTCATCTGGCTAGGTTGAAGAACATGCTTATATTTTATCATTTCTTCCTCTAAAAGGAAGTAGATCCCTTCTCTGTTCTGGCTGGTAAATCAAGAACAAATTATAAGTTTAACTGCAAAACATTTTTACAATAATTTTAATAATTTCCAAGCCATTCTTTGTGTTCACTCTGCTGGGGATTTTTTGGGTGCTACATTCCAATAGTAGACATCAGCTGCTGTAGTGGAGCTGTTTTTCAGAGCTGTGTTAAAGGGTGCTTGTTAGACAAACCATGAAGTCAGGAAAGCCCCAGAGCTGAAAATAGAGATGGGGAGAGTACATGGGGAAGTGTCACACACACTTACTCTGGTTTTAATCTTTCCTCAGTGCTTGTTGATGGTCTCTGTTCCCACTGGGTTCCCCAGCAGGAGAGAGCCATAAAGCTTCCCTGGAAAGGGGAAGGGCAGGGAGGGCAAAGAAAGAGGAGCTGCAATGAAAGTAGATAACTCTGGGGGAGAGCAAATGATGGCAAGATAAGAAATCAGCATTTAAGCATCAAAAAATGTAATGTGGGACTGAGTAAGGACTGAGCAGAGCCTTTGCAGCTTCCCACTCAGTCCCACTGAAAGCCTACCCATGGCTCAGGGGTGCTTCAGTGACTCTGAGCTCCACAGACCTGGAGCAAACAAGTCAAATGTTCATCTGCTGCCTCTTCAGTGGGGAAGGTGACCTCTGGCAGCAGCATCTTGTATTGCTTTAAATAAATTTGGTAGAATTCACTCAATATCTTTCCAGTGGCCACAATGTACTGGTGTAGCAGCCGTGTCTGTCTCAGCTCTGAGTTCTGGGTGAGGCTCTGTGACCAGCAGCCCTCCTCCATACTGTGGAGAGGTATTTCATGCTGTTCACCAGCCTTTCCTGTTCCTTGCACCCTGTTTTTCAGCAAGTGAAAGAAAACTTTGCCCGAGATCAAGCCTGCATTTCAGAGCTCTGCTCTCTCCCAGCCGAGGGCTGCTTCCCACAGGGGGAGAACAGAGTGGGCTCTGTGACCAGCAGCCCTCCTCCATACTAGGGAGAGGTATTTCATGCTGTTCACCAGCCTTTCCTGTTCCTTGCACCCTGTTTTTCAGCAAGTGAAAGAAAACTTTGCCCGAATCCAAGCCTGCATTTCGGAGCTCCACTTGCTCCCGGTAGAAAGCTGCCTCCCACAGAGGAGGAATGGAGAGGGCTCTGTGACCAGCAGCCCTCCTCCATACTAGGGAGAGGTATTTCATGAAGTTTGCCAGCCTTTCCTGTTCCCTGAAACATGTTTTTCAGCAAGTGAAAGAAAACTTTGCCCGAATCCAAGCCTGCATTTCGGAGCTGCGCTCGCTCCCGGCCGAGGGCTGCTTCCCACAGGGGGGGAACGGAGTGGTGCAAGCCGTGCAGGATGGATTGCAGCAGTTCAAGCAGTACAGCAGGCACACGGCAGCAGGAGGCTCCACAAGCAGCTCTGTTGAGGTAAGAAAGTGCTGGGAAGGGAGTGGGGGCCATCCCACATCATCGTGCTCTTTAAATGTGTATTTTGTGTGCTGTGAACATGCAGAAAAATCAAGATATTCAGCACTCTGGCTGTTTCAGAGATCCACTGTCCAGAAGTCCTGAAGGAAGATATCAGGTCCTCAAATCCCTCTGGAGAGATCCCTGTGGACAGATCCCTGTGGAAAAGGGGACATTTCTAGGGAAAGCTGGCCTGGTCCAGGACCTGGTAGATTTTGGTGGACACTGGTGGCTGTGTTTTCAGCTCTGAATGTGTTTTTGCATAGGGAGGAGGGAAGCTGCTAATAACACACGAGAACAGATGTGTGAGTGCAGAAAGCAGAGCAAGGTTCACAGGAGGAAGTATTTTTTTTTTAAGCAGTATCAACTGACATGAAAGGACAGGGAGTTATCGAGGGGAAAGGACTCAGGCAGAAATGGTGTTTTCCTCTGGACTGCAGAAAATATCAGCTCCAAACAATCTTTTGCATTTCAGACTTCCCCAGGCTCAGGGCCCACCTGCCAGTCATAAAAAACCAAATTGAGATTCCCACAAGTGAAATTTGTCAAGTCTTTCTGCTTTGTTTAGGTCCTTCAACCCTTCCAGAGTCTCACAGGGTCACGCTGTGATCAGGCTGCAATTGAGACTCACTCCCAGTGTCTGTCCAGGAAACTTTTCTACTGATTTTCTGCTTTTCTTGGGGCTTTGAAGTGTTTTTCCTGCCCATTTGAAAGGTGATTTGTGCTTTAACTCTAAAGCTGAGTGTTGGAACAAACAGAGCATGCTTTTGAGACAAGACCTTTTTTGACACACAACAAAAAATCCAGGACACTTTCTAGTACACTTGAAGGAACAAGCTACATTAAAAATTAAATTAATCCGTGGATATAGGGAGTTTTTACTCCCCTAAGCAATCCTTGTTCCTCTAGATTATGCAATTTTATTGTACTTCTCTTTGCAAGGGGATGTAAGACATGCTGCAGGGACAGGCTCTGATCACTGACAGGCAGGAGGGAGTTTTACCCTTACAAAAGGCCAAAAAAAAAAAGTTTCAAAAAAAGGCCTCTTTCTGCTTCAGATAAGTGGTTGCAATTTCCTCCCTCCCATCATAAGCATTTTTTTTTTCTGCAGAGTAAGTTAACTTTTTATTTCCTTTTCTCAGTATCAGACCAAAACTGGATGGTGGGAATCACACCTACTGCTGCTCTCTTCAGAAATATCTTTAGGCTAGACTGTATATGTTAAAAAATATATATAAAATTCCCATTCAGCTTTCAAAGGGGAAGGCCAAGTTTAGTCTATTTGAGCTATAATTAATGTACAAGTCCCTTCTTACACACAGAAACTCAGTGATCACAAGTGCACAGAGCACAAAACCTCCTGTTCATCCAGTGAACCTAAATCCATTTCATATTGGCTTAAATGTGAGCCAAAGCTCAAAAAAAAACCCCAAATATTGCTTATAAATCTGCTTTTGAATAGATATTTCAGCAAGATTTCTCCTCTCTCCATAGTGAGACTGGTGCTACTCAACATCTTCACCTCTCAGGAGAGAATTGGGGTAGAGGCAGCTTCTTCATGCTCTGATTGGTGTTTCAGATCACAATTTTGACCAGCCAGCCCAGCAGAGAAATGGTAAAGCAGCTGGAAAAGAAGCTGCAAGACATAGATCTGGTGAGCCTGAGAAGAATCCAGGTCATTGAGGTTCTGAAGAGAGATTTCCTGGAGCCTGAGGACGTGGAGCAGTGTGTGCCAGCAGAGGAGGCCAGCAGTGGTGAGAGGAAGGTGTTTTTTGGGAAGTTATGTCTTTGGGCAGCACGACAGCCACTGGTTCTTGCTCTGGTCCAGCAGCTGCCACTTCCCTTGGGGCCATTTAATGTCCCTTAGGTCACAGGAGCTGCTGTGCCTGGAGGAAGTTTGGACCACAGCACTTCTCTGGGCCTTGCAGAACTTGCAGACCTCGTGTGTTACTTCAGCTCTTGGTATTATTTAAAATTCTACAGCTTCAGGGTGGGGGGGTTAAAGAGAAAAAAGCATCAAGTTATGGAGTAACACACTCTGAGCCTGAAGAAAAGCAGCAGCACCAAGCAGGAACTCTGTCAAAGACAAAAAACCAGCTAATTAAGAGGTTTGGTCAGTGACAGTGACTCTTCCCAGCAATGTGCAGTCTGGGAGAGAGGATTAAAAGAGGTTATTTCTGTTGGTTTTGTTGGTTTTTTTTGGGTTTTTTTGTTTTTTTGGGTTTGTTTTGTTTTGTTTTGTTTTTTTTACAGAGGAACAGGCAGTGTTATTTGTCTCTTGTTGTTCATTTTCTTTCATGGTTGCAGTAGCAAATTTCTGCTCAGTTGTCTCCAGTTGCTCTGAGCCTGGAGAAAAGCAGCAGCACCAAGCAGGAACTCTTTCAAAGACAGAAAAACAGCTAATTAAGAGGTTTGGTCAGTGACAGTGACTCTTCCCAGCAATGTGCAGCCTGGGAGAGAGGATTAAAAAAGGTTATTTCTGTTGTTGTTTTTTTTACAGAGGGACATTCAGTGTTATTTGTCTCTTGCTGTTCATTTTCTTTGGTGGTTGCAGTAGCCAATTTCTGCTCAGTTGTCACAGCAGGGACTGGGAATGCTGCAGGGAAGCCTTGGAAGGCTCAGCTCCACAGAGGAGGAGATGCTCTGTGCCTCTCTGTCACAGGGCTGCTTTAGGGAATGCAAAACCCCACCACATTATTTTTAAAAGTGGGTTTTTGTGTAGCCCTTTCACCCAGGAAATGGAATGAATGCATAAATGTGGGCATAAAGGCCACTGAAATGTCAAGTGATGAAATTCTAATTTTCTGAGTAGGTGAACTATTTGCTCTCTGAGAGAAGCAACAGGGGATGAATAGGTCAGATAATTGGAAAAAATTAGCCCAACTGGTTTATTATTCTCATTGGAGCTCCCTTCTCCTGTTTCAGAAAAAAAAAAAATCCATTTTACTATAAAAACACAATAAAGAACATTGAATTTACAAGATCCAGCATACAGGAAGTGCCAGATTAGTGCTGTGTTGAACTGGAAAATAAATATTTTGATGCAGCACCTAATCAAGAGCTTCATTTCACTGAGGATATTTCTTCCATTACTTTATTTAGGGGTTATTTGAACCTACTTACATTTTTAACACACAAAGCAGGACCAGGATATTGCCTCCATAGGCTCATTCCCAGGTTAGTGCAGCTGGAAAAGACTTCAGTTGTTTGAAAACCCCACGTTGGCAAATCTTTGAACAGCTTTGAACATGCTCAGATCTCAGAATCAGAGCAAACTGATTGAACTAAACCCCGTGGAGAGCAGGACATTTGAGGTGGGAATAATCTGGGGCAGTAAACAACAGGATGCCTGGCCTTTGGATGGACTGGTCTCTAATTGATAACCAGAAAAATAGTGATAATAATGGTAATAATCATAATAATTGTTGTTGTTGCTATTATTATAATCATAATTATAATTACTATCATTATAATTTCTCTTCCCCTGCCCCATTGCACTCCCTGAAAGCAGCTGAGCCTTGCCAGACCTTTTGCTAACAAAGGTTAATATTTGCATGTGCTGGAGATAACTGCTCCCAGCTATTTCTGTTTGATAAAAACAAAAAACAAGTCCTGCAGATGAAGCATTAATGCCTTTTTTATGACCACAGCCCATCTTCTGCAAGTCCCAGGGCTCCTTTCTCTGTGTGGGCTCTGCTCTCCAGGAAGTCTGAGACCCACTGCACCCCAACCTGGTTTTTTTCCTAATGAATGCAGTGAATTTCTTTCAAAATTGTCATGTCTTGTGCCAGCTGCAGATGTGTAAGTGATTGAATATCTATTACAGAGGGAAAAAATAAAATAGAAAAAAAAAAAAAACAGGGAAATATTTACTGAGGGAAGAACTAAAGCATTTACCAGCCCCAAAACACAAATAATTCCCCTTGTCAGCTGTGTTTTGCTGTTTGTAAAAGTCAATTACGTGGATTTCCTGGTGCTTTTTTTCTTCTGAGCTGTTAATGGCCTCTTCAGTGCACATCCCTGAGAGAAGCCCAAAAAAATATCTGTAGGGAATGCATCCAAAACAGTGAATTCTGCAGGGAAATGGGAGCAAGACTCAGTGTCAGGGCAAGGGGCTGCCAGTGGGGACAGCTCAGTGCATGAAGAGCAGCTTCCAACTTAAAGAAAAAAAGAAAAAAAAGAAAAAAAAAAAGTAATTAAATGTCCTGGCAGCCAGGGACAGTCAGAGAGGATGATAAGGAAAGTTTTTTTAGTAGGACAGTGTAAAAGATCTGTTGTGAGTGGGAGTCTGCTTTGCTGCAGAGACACAACCAACATAATCTCTTCCTCAAGGCTGGAAGGTGGGGACAGCCAAAAAGTGTGTCCTGCAGAGCATTTGAAGAATTAACAATCATTGCAGTAGTCCTGAATTATTTGCCAGCCAGAAATTAATTAATTGCTGGGGGGTTTTCTTTGGTTTTGGGTTGTTTTTTTTTTTCTTCTTCTCTTCTCTTCTCTTCTCTTCTCTTCTCTTCTCTTCTCTTCTCTTCTCTTCTCTTCTCTTCTCTTCTCTTCTCTTCTCTTCTCTTCTCTCCTCTCCTCTCCTCT
Source organism: Phylloscopus whistleri (assembly GCA_017589585.1). Classification (NCBI taxonomy): domain Eukaryota; kingdom Metazoa; phylum Chordata; class Aves; order Passeriformes; family Phylloscopidae; genus Phylloscopus; species Phylloscopus whistleri. The sequence continues at coordinate 149,892 of JADMLD010000605.1, read as the reverse complement.
CCTCTCCTCTCCTCTCCTCTCCTCTTTTCTCTTCTCTTCTCTTCTCTTCTCTTCTCTTCTCTTCTCTTCTCTTCTCTTCTCTTCTCTTCTCTTCTCTTCTCTTCTCTTCTCTTCTTTTCTCTTTTCTTTTCTTTTCTTTTCTTTTCTTTTCTTTTCTTTTCTTTTCTTTTCTTTTCTTTTCTTTTCTTTTCTTTTCTTTTCTTTTCTTTTCTTTTCTTTTCTTTTCTTTTCTTTTCTTTTCTTTTCTTTTCTTTTCTTTTCTTTTCTTTTCTTTTCTCTTTTCTTTTCTTTTCTTTTCTTTTCTTTTTTCTTTTTTCTTTTTTCTTTTTTCTTTTTTCTTTTTTCTTTTCTTTTCATAATGCATAAGTGTCATTTTTTCCAAATGGCATTAGAAATGCCAATGCATAAAGAAAAGATTTCTCAGTGTAGATGGATGTAGCACTGTTTTTTTAATCCCCCTGCTGGCCTGGTAAACACAAGGGGGAAAAAAAAGGCTATTTCTGCTGTTTACTCATCTTCTCAGAAAGCCTTTCCACATCCTGGCTGTATGGTAAAGCTATTAGTGCTGCCAGACTGTGTTTACTAGTGATTATATTGCATGTCTTATGCTATTTGCAAATTTATTCTTTTATCCTTCACTTTATTTAATTCATCCCACTTTCTTTTTATTTATCTGATGGACTTCAAGCTAGCTTCTCATCTGGATGCACCTTTGAGGTATTATTTGTGGGTGGTTTGGGGGGTTTTTTTTGTGTTTATCTTGTTTATGCCCTGCCTAACTCAGCTGTCCAGCCTACATTTCACCATGCTTAAATTTTTTTGCTACATCCCACCACGTTTGTCAGCACCTCCAACAAAGTTTGATAATTGCTGAGCATGAGAAACCAGAGAAATCTTTTCAATGGCTGAAAATCTTGGTGCTTTTTCACCTATTTTTTTCCCCTTTTTCCTGCAGATATGGCCATCCTGGGGATGGACATCGAGGTGCAAACTGTAGAGGACAATGTCATCAGCCTGGAGATGCTGTTTAAAACGTGGCTCCATGACCATGGCACAGAGAGGGAACAGCTCCACCTCCTCCTTCCCTCAGGAGGTTTTGGCCACGCTGCTGCACCCAAGAACACCTTAAGTATTTCATTTTCTCTGCCTTCTGCTCCTATTCAAGGTGCTCCTGAATCCCTCAGCCTTAAGGGTTCCTCAGGATTGTCCTAAGGGCACCTTCCCTCCCATTTAGAGACCCAGGTGAGGTCTGTGGATAACTTGGAAAATCACCAGGCTTAGAAAGCTGCTGCTTTGCTGCCACAGCTGCTGAGGCTGCAATTCTGCAGCAGAAATGTGCCTGAAGGGGCATGTGAATTTACAGCCCTGTGGTCAAGGTAAAAAGGAGCCTATTAGGTCCTGAGAGTTGAAATTGTGTTCAAAATGAAGAGTCTGTGCCAGAGCTGCACTTAAATAAAGGCTGTGCTACAGAGAGCTGCACTTCAAAAATGCTGTCTTGCAAAGGAAGATGCCTTGTGTCAGGCTTCAGTATTTTCCTTCCCCCAACAGTTGCTAGAAAACATTAATTTTTAAGGGCTTTGAGCATGTCATGTGCTGAACATTGCCAATCCCAGTGACCTAAACCATTCTCCTTCTCCCAGTGTGCCTGAAGTGTGACCTGCAGGAGAGGCTGCTGGACCCAGCCCTGCTTTCAGGGCCAGCTGATGGCACTGGGAGAGCAGCAGATCCCAGTTCTCCCTGGCACGTGGCAGCCTGGCCACCCACAGCTCTGCACAAACTCCGGGTGCTCAAGTGAGTGGTGCTCCTCCTCTTCCACCAGGTGACTGGGAGAGGGTGTAAGAAAAGCTTCACTCTCCTGTGAAACATCACCCTGGGGTCTGCTGACATCACCAGGAGGCTCTGGGGTGCTGGTGAGCCAAATTCTGGTGTGAAAAAAACCCCCCAGTTCCATCACTCTTCCCCTCATGGAACAGCAGAGCCCACGTGCAGACCACGGTCACAGCTGGTGTCACCACAGCACTCAGTGAGTGTGACACCACAGGTGCCATTCATGCAAAAGTTCTCTCAGTGGAATGTTTTACTGCAGTAATTCTGCTCTCTCATTACCTACCTAATGAGGTCACAGCAATTAATTGGATGTCAGAGCCTAAGCAAAGCCTCACAGTGCTGTGACTTCATCTAAGAATTTCCTGGCAGCAGTTCATGGCACAGAGATGCTTTCCAGTGTCTTTTCTGAGATTTATTTATAGGAAAAAAACTATAATTTCTAAGCTGTGCAGTTGTTCTTACAATGCTGAGCAGTAACATGAGCTGTGTCCTGGCAGGGCTCTGAAGTCTGAGGGGGTCTGTGAGTCTGTGCTCTACGGGCTGCCCTTCATCATCAAGCCCACGAGCTGCTGGCAGCTGGACTGGGATGAACTGGAGACAAACCAGCACAGCTTCCATGCTCTGTGCCACAGCCTCCTGGTGAGTGTGTGAAAATTGCAGTGTGAGGGGGAGGGATGGCCAGGGAAAGGAGCAGTCAGTGCACACCTTGTAACATTTATCTGGCTGCACCAGGAAATGTTTTAAAAGCTGCAGCTTCATCTCATGGGGCAGAGTTGGGCTTCTAAATCCTTCCATGTGCTGAAAAGATGAGTGTTTGGAGGTGTGAAGTGCAAATGCCAGGGTTGGAGTTAGACTTGGGACTTTAACAGCGAAAATAATTAACCAAGTGTCCAAATTTATGATGATGAATTGTATCCCTGTTCATCTGTTTGGCCCAGAAATAAGTTTTGCACCTTTAAAACTAGATCTGAGAGTGAAGGGGGGAGAAGGAGAAGTGGTGGAATGTCTGAGGCAGTTGTATTCAAAATTCATTATTCATTTTTTATGCTTGTGAATAGTCTTCTTGTTAAACAAACAGTTTTTTCCATTTTTCTCCAAGGAAGTATTTTCCTGAACCAGTAGGGGGAGGGGCTGCTTGAATCTGCTTTCCAGAGGGACCCCTTTGGAAGTTTCCTCCCAAATTTGCCCTAAACCAGGACACCAAGGCTTGGAGTGTGGAGAACTGGCCGTTACTGACCAGCCATAAAGCAAAATTGGGTGTTTTTCTTAAGAACTGACTTGCTAAAAAAACAAATGCCATGCTGTCCTCAGCCCTGCTGCAGGGTAATTTCCCTTCCCTTATGTGTGAGTGTCCCACGGTGGCAGTGCTGAAGGAGGGGGCTGTTTGCCTGTTTGTTCACACCTGGATTTTTGCCCTTTAGAAAAGGAAGTGGATGCTCTTGGCCAGGCATGAGCCCCAGAACATTGGACCAAACTGGAACGTGGTGGTGCATCCCTATTCTGTCATTGTCCCCTCTGACTCTGCCACTCTCCTGGTGAAAGCAGTGGCCATCAGAGAGCTCCTGCTGCCATCAGCCTTCCCAGCCCTCCTGGCTGAGCACCCCGAGCGAGTCAGGGGCCCCATCGAGGTGAGTCACTCATTATCAGCTCTCCTTATCACCTCAGCAGATAACAGAGAGAAAAGGAAGTGGCTGTGACAATGTCTAGTGACAGCTGGAGTGTGGTGGAACACCCCAAAAGTCCTTCCCAGCAGACAGCTTTCTCCATGGACAGCAAATACCTGTCCCTTGGAGCAATGCTGCTTGTCTGTTGGGGGGAAGAGGCCTTGTGAGGGAGAGCTGAGGGTGACAGTGGCCAGAGAGAGTGCTCCAGCCTGTTGTCTGCTTCTGGGCATGGGAAAGGGCAGGACTGCACCCTGCAAGGGAATATTTAAACCCATTAAGATCTGTTTGGAGATGCCTCTTGTTCCATACAGGGCTAAGTGTGCCCCTTATGGGTTGCAGCACACCCCTTTACCTTTCACTGGAGCGTCAGCACTGTCCCTGAAAAAGAAACCAAAAACACCAACATGCAAACCCCACAGCCTCCACCTGTCACATCCTGCAGCAAACACAAGTTCTTCCTTCCAAGCAGAGCGCCCTGAACAGCTTGGAAGTGGAAGTTGCTTACAACCCCTTGCACCTGAAGAGCAACCTCTACAAACACCTGAGGAGTTCCTTGTCCAAACCTCCGCACCGGCAGCAGCCCCAGCCCCGGGAGCAGCGCCCGGAGCGGCACCAGCCCAGGCAGGTGAGTCCCTGAGCAGCCTGGATGGGGTCTGATGTCCCCTCCTGGGCACATTCCAGCAGATTGTGCCCTCCTGGTCACATTCCAGCAGGGTGGAGGGGCTGCAGGCAGCTCCCTGTGCCCAGCAGGGGCTGGGTGTAGGAGTGAGGCACAAGGATTTGTGTTTTGTCCCTGTCTTGCAGCCTCAGAGCAGAGCCAAAGCTGCAGTGGCCCCCCTGCTGATGGCTCCCTCTCCCCTCCAAACGTTCAGACCACCAGCAGCAGCCAGGAGAGGCCCCTGCGAGGGCTCCCTGCTCCCCAAGGAGTACGAGGAGTTCCTGCAGTGAGCACCAGGACCTGCCCCTGGGCAGCCACAGCTCCTGGCTCAGCAGCTGGGCGGATGTGGTCAGGCAAGACACCGAGCTTGGCCTTGGTCAGACAGGCACTTCCCATCGTTTGTTCCTCCTTGTTGTTGTTTCACGGTTGTGTTCGTCACCCAGCCAGTTCTGCAGGAAGTTTTTCTGCTGGGGGACCCTCTGTCCAGAGATCCAGCTGTCCCCTGCAGCAGCACCAGCACCACGTATTTCCTGTTCTTGCCAGCACACGTCACCAGCCTGCCTCAAATTTGGGTTTCTGAGACTGGGCTAGCACGGGCCACAGATCACAGATCGCTGTCAGCAGGAGCAAGAAGAGCTGCAGGCAGGGCAGGGAGGAAATTAGACAAGACAGGCAGTTGTGCTGAGCTGCCCTCACCCCACAGCAGCAGGTTCAGTGGGGTGGTTGAATAGGAATGGAACAGGGCTCTTGGATTTGATCTTAAAGCCTGCAGTTCTGCTCTCCCATATGATTTGGTTGCTTCCAAGATTGGCCTTGCTGTCCAACGCCCCAGCTCTTGAAGGGGGCTGTAGCAAATGCCAGAGCAATTCCAGAGAATTCCTGCCCAGATGCCAGCCTGTTTTTCAGTGCAGGTGTAGGGCAGATGCCCCTGGCACAGCAGGAACCAAGGGCAGCTTGACCAAGCCAAGGTGGGGTGGTCTCACTGAGCCCCTGATGCCAAGCACCAGCAAAGTTTGTGTTCTACCTACTTGGTTCTGAAAAGCTGTTGAAAAATAAAGTTATCCTCCATGGAGTTCACTCTCTGCCCGTGGTTTCTGACATCTCCAGCACTGCTATCCCACCACTGACCTGTGCTTCCTGGGGAACAGCTGCAGGTGAGCAAGGGCATGAGGCAAGCACCACAGTCCCATCAGAGCCATCTCTTCTCCCTGGGATCCCAGCTCTGACAGGCCCAAAGGCACAGGCTGGCTCTCCCCATGCCCTGGCATCTCATCAGGCAGCTGCTGGGGCAAGACCTCAAGGGCAGGTACCATGGAAGACAGGGCAGGCACCCCTGCAGGCACAGGGATCATTGGGTGCAGGAAGGAGCCAAGGGCAGGAATGAACACACAAATGGCCCAGCCCAGGCCTGCAAACCAGTAAATAACATAAAAGTGACAAAATCAGGTTCAGGGAAGGGGCAGCAGGGAGGCAACAAAGCTTTTGGAACCACCTCAGCCTCCCTCAGGTTTCCCAAAACCCATTAGACTTTTCCCCTTCTCCTGCAGCAAAACCCCAGTGGACAAGAGGACCCAGCAGAGGGGAACAGCCACAAATTGGTCCTGGCCACAGCTGAGCTGTATTTTTACAGGACTGAGGCTTCCCCCTGTAACCTGGGCATCAGATAAATGACCAGAGCTCACCACCTTGTCACCATCTCACCAACCTGGGGACCTGAACCTCCAGAGTTCCCCAGTAGTTTGGCTGAGCTGGGGCTGCAGTTGTGCTCAGCCCCCTGCACAGGTACAGCACAGTGCTGCCTGTCACCTGCCTGTTCTGTTGCTATCAACAGGCTGCTAAAGCTGCAGAAGTCACCAGCAGCCCCACCCAGATGTGACAGCCAATGCCAGCATGCCTGGTGTGGCCTCACCCAGAAAGGACAACCTGTTTTTACCCTGGGAAGGTTTCTGCCCAAGGCTGGCCACACAGCAATCACCCAAAACACACAGCAGGGATCACAGATTTTGCCATTAAAGTCAATGGGATCCAGACTGGGCTCTTCCAGGTCTTCCAGAGCAGCTGGGGTCAGCAGTGGGATCAAGCTGGAGGAAAGATCCTGTGATTCACCAACAGCCACTGAGCTGCAGCAGAGCTGGTGCCTGTCCCTGCCCAGCCTTGTGCCTGGAGGCCATCACATATCTGAGCCTGACTCATTTCCCTTAATCCCCTGGCATCAGGGCATCCAGCCACAGCTCAACCTGGCAGGCTCTTTGCTTTGAGGCTCCCTCTCAGCTCAGCAGCCCTGGCACAGACACAAATGTGCACCTGCACCTCCCCATCCATGCCACAGGCAAGCGTGTCGTTCTGAAACAAACAGACTTTAATATTAAAATAACTTTATATAAAAATATTTCTGGGAACCGATGGCAAGCAGCTTTCCAGGCACAACAGGCACCAGAGCTCTGCAGCCTGGTCAGACAGGAAGCCAGAGCAGAGCCAGAGCAGCAGGTACAGGAAAACACCAACCCTCCTGCAGATCAGAAGGCACAGTGGAGCCAGCTCCAGAGCTGGAGAAACACACTGGGGCTTGCACCAGCCACAGCTCTCTTGCTCTTGCTGCTTCCCTCCAGGGAAACACAGCCCTGCAGCACTGGTGAGCAAAAGGGGCTCTGCCTGAGCCCAAAGAGCCCCAAGTCACCCCGGGGGAGGAGGAGCCCAGCTGGCACTGGGATGCCCAGTCCCTGCTGGGCTACAGACACAGAGCAGCTTATATCACCCCTAAGTCCTCATAGAGAGGCGACAAGCTGTACTCATCCACGCTCTGCTCCTTCTTCTGCAGCTGCTGGGGCTTCACCACCCGGCTGTACAGCACCTCCACGTTGTTGTTGTTGCTGCTGTTGAGGCTGGGTTTGGTGAGCACCTTCTCGGGGGCAGCGCCGCCCCAGCGCCTGCCAGGCTCCTCCACCCTTTCCGCCCCTTTGGGGATGAAGGCACCCTGGGGCTTGGGGGCTGGCACCGGCTTGGGGCTCTTGGCCTTGGCGGGGAAGGCGGGTACCGAGTAATCGTCAGTGCTGGGGTTGTAGGGGTACTCGTAGCCACCCCTGCCGTCGTGGCCCTGCGTGCGCCAGGCCTCGCTGGTGGGCCGCGCCTCGTCGTAGATGGAGGTGAGGGAGCGCAGCGAGCGGGCGGCGCGGCCCTCGGGCTCGTCGTAGATGTGCTCCTTGTGCCCGGGGGGAGCCTGGCCGCGGCCCTGCCCCTCGGCCCGGCCCAGCCCCTCGGCCCGGCCCTGCCCCTCGGCCCGGCCCTGCCCCTCGGCCCGGCCCAGCCCCTCGGCCCGGCCCAGCCCCTCGGCCCGGCCCTGCTCGTACAAACCCGGGTATGGCAGCCCCGGCAGCCGCGGCTTCGGCTCCTCCACAGCCCCGCCGGGCGCCTTGGCCGCGCTCATGGCCTTGCTGTCCACAGGGTCCGAGTAGAGCGGGTCCGGCCACGGCTGCAGGCCCTTCACAGAGTCCAGGGGCTCTGAGTACACGCTGGATGGGTCCTCGGCCGGCGGCACAGCACGGAGCACCTTGGGCAGAGGGGAGCGCGGCGGGGTGCTGGACACCGCGGGCTTGGCCGGTGGCACGGGCAGCTCTGGCAGAGTCCGGCTCTTCAGCAGAGATGTGGCGTCTCTCTCCTCTGCTGCTGCTGCTGCTGCTGCACCGGCCCTGGGTGCCAGCCCTGCTTTGGGAGCGTCGTCCCCCTCGGCGGGCAGCTCCAGGTTCAGGTTGTCGGCCAGGGCCTGGCGGATCTGCACCACGCCGGGGCTGTCGGCTTCCAGCGAGTCGCAGCTCTGCCGGTTCTCCTCCACCTGCGCCTTCTGCTCCTGGATGGAGGCTTCCACCAGGCGGAAGATCTCGTTGCCCTGCTTGGTCTCAAAGGTGAAGTTTCCGGGTCCTGAGTCACAGCGCCTGCCGGCCTCGAAGGAGAACATCACCTGAAGGGGAAGCAGAGGGGTCACATCCTGCTCAGCGCCCGCTGACCCAGCACATTGTGCAGGCTGTGCTTCCCACCAAAGGGCGTGTGTGGCTGCAGCACTGATCCTGCACATCCTGCAGGAGAGACTGCCCTGAAATTCTGCTCCTTCCACTCCCAGAGCAAGGGCCACACAGGAAAGGCCACACTACAAGCTGTAGAACTGGAGCATGCCTGAGGGGATACCACGCTCCTGCTGGAGCCCTGCTGGCTTCCGTGAGCAATTCCAGCAGTTCCAACCACTGGCACCAGACAGTCTAGGAAATAACACTGAGTGAGGAGTAGGGTGAAAAGCTGTGACAGTTCAGCAGGGGAAATGAGTATGGAACCCTAGGTAAGGGAGAGATCTGGAAGCAAGAGATACAAGAGGAAGAACACAGCTTTCCATAGGAGAAAGCTCAGCAGCAGCAGCAGCTCAGTTACCAAGAGTAAGCAAAGCATTGCCCTACCAGCATTAATCTGTTGATGGCAAAAGGGCCTCTAAAGAGAAGCCTTGCACCAGGGCTGTGCTTCCTCTGGCCTGAACACACTCTGGTGAGCAGGTTCCCAGCAGCTGACACCCACACCCTTCCTGAGCCTCATTCCCTTAACCACGGGGATTTTCTGCCTCTCTCACAGGCAGCAGCAGCCCCTTGCAGTTGCCACAAAGGTCTCTGGGGACAAACTTCTTTTTGTGGGCCAGTGCTGCCAAACAGAGGCACAGTCAGCCCCTCTCTGCTCACGTCACTGTGGGTGCAGCACCCCACACCCTGCAACTCTCCTCCTGCCCCCAGCACAGACTCTGCAGATGAGCTGGACATCCCCACAAGGGCAGCTCAGTTTCCACCTCTGTTTTGGGAATGTGCTGCAGAAAGCACCATAAGCAGAGCGTGGCCAACAGGGTCACTGCTACCAAACAGCCCCAGGGCCACCACTAAACAGCCCCAGGGCCACTAAACTTCCTCCCTGTCCAGCATGGCCCAGACCTCTTGCACTCAGGGTAGCTACAAGGCAGATTGGGGACTCACTGCAGGAGGACTCTGGAGAGGGGCAGACCTTCAATGGTCAGTGAGAATAGAAGCAATTAACAAATCCAGAGCAATTGGTGTCTCCAAGCCCCTCTGCTCTGGCCACCATCCTTGGGAGGGAGGCACTGAAGCCAGGGCAGAGACAGCACTGCCAGGAGCCAAGGTTCCTGGAGCCTGGGGAGAGCTTGTGTGCAGCACCGAGAGATGTCATGGCACAAACTGGGAAGTGCTGGGATGGAGAAGGAGAGCAGCAGAGGCAACGGCCTCAGTGAAAGTGGGACAACCACAGAGGGGATGAGTGAGTGTCCTGCCAGCCCACGCTCCAGCACGGTGACACAGACAGGAACTGAGGACAATCAAGGTGACAGATGCCCTGGCAACCCTGCTGTGGTGGCCACAGCAATCCTGGCACTTGGCAGGGCTGGCTGCAGGACATCAGCTCAGCCTCCCACAAGGGAGCACCTGCAGCACACGGGGGCCCCCCCAGTCCCCACCTTGTCCCGGCCGTATCTCCGGAGCAGCCGGTAGGGCCAGACGTAGAGGATCCTGTCGGTCCGTGGGTCCTTCAGCACGAGGCTGTCACGCTCAGCCTTGAGCACGTAGGAGCCACGCAGCTCGCAGCGCTCCGCCGCCTCGGTGCGCTGCACCGTCACCCAGAAGGAGTTCACTGTGGGGACAGGGCTGTCAGGGCAGGGCAGGGACACAGGGACGGGGATGCTCAGGGCAGGGGCACACACAGCCCCACTGCGGGGACAGGGGTGCTCAGGGCAGGGGCACACAGGGACAGAGATGCTCAGGGCAGGGCAGGGCACACACAGCCCCAGTGCAGGGGACAGGGATGCTCAGGGCAGGGGCACACACAGCCCAGCTGTGGGGACAGGGTTGTCAGGGCAGGGCAGGGCACACAGGGACAGGGATGCTCAGGGCAGGGCACACACAGCCCCACTGTGGGGACAGGGCTGTCAGGGTAGGGCAGGGCACACAGGGCCCCAGTGCAGGGACAGGGATGTTCAGGGCAGGGCACACAGGGACAGGGATGCTCAGGGCAGGGGCACAAACAGCCCCAGTGCAAGGACAGGGCTGCTCAGGGCAGGGCACACAGGGACAGGGATGCTCAGGGCAGGGGCACACACAGCCCCAGTGCAAGGACAGGAATGCTCAGGGCAGGGGCACACAGGGCCCCAGTGCAGGGACAGGGATGTTCAGGGCAGGGGCAGGGCAACAGGGACAGGGATGCTTAGGGCAGGGCACACAGGGACAGGGATGCTCAGGGCAGAGGCACACACAGCCCAGCTGTGGGGACAGGGATGCTCAGGGCAGGGCAGGGCAGGGCACACACAGCCCCAGTGCAAGGACAGCAATGCTCAGGGCAGGGACACACAGGGACAGGGCTGCTCAGGGCAGGGGCACACACAGCCCAGCTGTGGGGACAGGGCTGCTTAGGGCAGGGGCACACACAGCCCCACTGCAGGGACAGGGCTGCTCAGGGCAGGGGCACACAGGCAATGCCCAGCGTGGCTCCAATGATGGGGCAGCAGCAGGGCCCACCTTCATCTCTGGAGTAGTAGAGGGAGTTCACGGCCATCTCCAGGCATGGTGAGTCCCCGCTGCCCTCTCGGCCATACTGTGACACCACGCCATCACTGGGGCCATTTCCCTGGCGAAGGAGAGCAGATCAGACCCAGAGTCCTCTTCCCACACCAACCCCCAAGCCCCCTTGCATGGCCTGGGCCCTGCTGCCCTCCCCTGCCCCACACAGCCTGGCTGTCCTGCACCCTACCCACCCCAGAGCCAGTGACAGACCGCCCTGAGCACACATGAACACGCATGAACAGGGCCAGGCAGCACAGAGGGGACTTCCCTGAGCTCCTGGCAGCACCCTGTCCCCAGCTGGGCTCTGCACTGACAGGGTGCAGGGCAGCACAACCCACAGAGCTGCCACAAAAGCGTGGCACAACCCAAACACACCCTCCTGGCCACACCAGCACAAGCCTGGGGGGGCTGCTGGGCTGGTAACACGGGGGTCAGTGTCCTGCCCTGCCCTGGAGGAGGGCGAGCCTGCAGAGGGGAAGCAAACGCTTCTATTTTAGCACATGCAGAACTGAAAATGCAACACACACCCCGAGAGCGACCGTGTCCCAGCAGCAGGGCCCTCAAAGTGCCTGGGGCAGGACACAAACCCCTGGTGCTTTCAGAGATCCTCCTGCAGAAAAGCCCCTCACAAATTACAGGCTCGCGAGCCCTGTGCAGGGAGGCTCAATGTATGGCCAGGAGCTGGAGCTGTTCCTTGGGGTTGCAGCAGAGGGTACAACTTGCAGAAGGCAAGTGCCACAGTTTCAGTTTAAAACCCACACACAGGAGCTTCTTAGCAAGAAGCCCAAATAAGGCCCAAAAATGGGCCATCCAGCCCTTGTGTTTGGGTCTTAAAACCTCACGTCCTGAGAGCTGATAGCAGCAGCTCCTCCTCAGCTAAAGGATCCAACACAGCAGGGCTCCAGGCTGGGACTGGAAAGCCAAGGGCCACCAAATCTGCCAGAGCCTCTGAGGCTCCATTTGACTGCACTTTTCCTCATCTTCAAAAGGAAAAGGAAAAAAAAATCTGTTCTGAACTCCAAATGATCTCTGGCCCCAGCTCCCAAGCTGCTGGACCCTGCACACCCTCTGGGCAGGAACATGACACAAAATCCCATTCTCCATGCAGATGATCAGCAATCCCAGCTGAGGATCTCCAGCTCTGTGCAGAGAGGCCACGTGCAGCTCTTGTGCCTCCTGCTCCAGGTCAGGCCCTTTTAAGACACATGCCAGCCCTGTAGCTTTTTGCTCACAACCTCCTGAACTGTCAGCTTGCTTCTGGACCTCAGGGACACAAATGATGGCTCCCACATGAGGGATGGCACGAGCACAGCTCTGCTCCAAGCAGGTGCTCCCCGGCCTGGCCACCACCCTGCCCCACACCAAGGGTGTGTTGTGACCCCAGCTCAGCCCCACAAGCCATTTTCAGGGCAAAGGCTGCAAACCTGACTGCACCTGGAGACACAGAGACATTTCCACCAGTGCCTCCCGGCCCTGTCAGCCCTGGCATTTGCTCACACACACGCTTGGCCTGGCAGGAGACTGCAGGCAGATGCATGAGGGACAAAGGTAAATCAGGAGATCCTGGGATGCCCAGCTGTGCACCCAGTCCTCCTGCCAGGCAGCCCTGCCCAGCACTCCAAGCCTGGAATCTCCTGGAGCCCAACCCAGGGCTCTGCAAACATCTCCCAGGAGGGAGAGCCAGCACTGTGGAGCTGGGCAGGCGTGGGCTGCTGTCCCAGAGGGCAAGGAAAACCACATTTTCAGGGCACCCACTACCCAAACAGCCCTGGCTGGTCACTCTGGCTGACCACCAGCTCCAAGGGCTGCAGAGGTTGGGGGGCAGGACAGCTCTTCCAGAGGCCCAGCACAGATGGGGTGCTCCCAGCAGCAGCCAGGAGTGAACCCCGAGGCTGGGAAAGGGGATTCCAGGTCCTGGAACCAGAAGGGTCCCAGAGCCAGGCACCACAACGCTCTGGAGGCTCCGCTTCCACCGCCGCTGCTGTGGCAGGAAAGGCAGCAGTGCTTGGGCCAAGAGGAAACGCTTCTCGACCATCACTTGGCCTCCTGCCAGCTCTCTGCAGGCGCCAGCACGGGCTCTGCAACCGAGCAAGAAGAGCCCGACTCGAAATTTGGAGCCACAACCACGAATTACTGACAGCACACCGCAAACCACAGCAGCATCCCGTCGAGAAGGCACGGAAGTGCCAGGGCCGGGCGCTTTAAACCCGGGGCTGCCTCAGGGTGTCTGTCCTTCCCTCAGCTGCCAGCTGGGAAGGGGCCACCGCCCCCCAACACACACACACACACACCGATGCCCGTGTCCCGTCCTGTCCCCTCCGCCCGCCCCGGCGCTCACCGGGAAGGCGATCTGGCACAGCTTCGCCACCCACTCCTCGCTCTGCTGCTTCTCGGCCGCGAAGAGGAAGCTGCGGTCGCGGGTCTCCAGGCGGAAGGTGGCGGTGCCGGCGCGGGGGCCGCCCTCGCCCACCGGGGCCACGCTGGTGCAGTCGCTGAGCCGCACCACGGTGCGGGCGAGCCGCCGGGTGCCCGCCCGCCCGGCCGCCGACGGCTCCTTGCAGTCGAACACCTCGAGCCGGGCCACGCCGTGCTGGCTGGCGGGGTAGAGCGCGGACCAGCCGCGCTTCCAGCGCTGCGGGCAGCGGGGTCAGACCGCGCCGGGGCCGCTCCCCCACCCCGGGCCGGGAGAGGCCCCGGGGGCGCCTCCGAACCGGCACGCAGCCGGCCCGAGGGCAGGGGGGAAGGCAAGGAGGAAGGGAGAGGGAGAGGGAGGAAGGGATGCCCGGACCTACCTTGGCGCCGAACTTGTGGCTGTGCTGCACCAGCAGCTGCCCCTCCATGGCCGGCGGCTCCATCCCCGCGCGCTTCCGCCAGCGCCGCTGGGGCGGGGAACGGGCGGGGACGGGGCGGGGATGGGGACGGGACCGGGAGGGGACGGGGCGGGGACAGGGAGGGGACGGGGACGGGGACCGGGCGGGGACGAAACGGGGACCGGGAGGGGACGGGGACGGGGCCGGGAAGGGACGAAACGGGGACCGGGCGGGGACGGGGACGGGGCCGGGAGGGGACGAAACGGGGACCGGGCGGGGACGGGGCGGGGATGGGGACGGGACCGGGCGGGGACGAGACGGGGACAGGGAGGGAATGGGGCGGGGAACGGGCGGGGACGGGGCGGGGACGAGACGGGGACAGGGAGGGGACAGGGAGGGGACGAGGACGCGCGTGTCAGGGGCGGGGCGTGCTCGCCTGTGCGCGCGTTCACGTGAACGCCCGCGCGTGCATGAGTGTGAACGCGTGTGCGCGGGCTTGTGCACCCACGCGTGACACAGGCGGGTGCTCTCGCTGGGGACGGGCAAACTCGTGTGCTCGGGTGGGCGGAGGGTAAGCGGGGGCGATACGGAGGGTGGGCAAGGGGTGGGTGAGGTTTCACAGGACGGGAAAAAGGGGAGAGGTCTTGGATAGGAGGAAAGATGAAGTGGAGAACTAGAGGCCGCTTATCTCAAGCTCGTAGACCGAGAAAATCGTGGGATAGCCACGATGCCAGGTGCTCCTAGAGAGAGCAGGGAAGGCAAAGAATCGCTGCGTATGCACAGCCCTGCACCCTTCATTCTCTGCGTGTCTTTGGGGACAGGGAAATGCCATCCATATCTCTGTGCCTCCAACCGCGCCATGTCCCCGGGCACCGAGGCCACTCCAGGCTGCTCGCAGTGCTGTCCCTGCCGTGCTTGGCCACTCCATTCTGCCCTCCTGCAGCGCCAGGCTTGAGTCCAGCATTCCCAGCTGCAGGTGGGACAGGTGCTGGCTGTGAGACAAGGAACAAGGACAAGCACAGCCCGTGCTCAGCACACCCCAGCGTGGGTGGCCCAGCCTGGTGGCACTCTGATGGCACTGCCAGGTCACCCCTGCTCAGACACTCTTGGGCTCCTTGCTGCTTTGAGGGCCCAGACACCATGAGTCTGTCATAAATGCACGTTTTAGAGTTGGCTTTTTGCATATAGTAAGATGATTGCTTTAGGTATAAATATGGGAAGGTTGTACTGTGTGTTCTTTTATTAATAGAATTTGAAAAATGCGATAAATGAATGTTCTTAGATTGTAACTAAGTAGGGGGGGGTTGTATTTTTTAACCTTTCAGCTAGATAGAAGACAGAAGGGATGTCTGGCATTCCTGAGATTAGAAAGACAATTGATCCTTTAAGAGTTTGAATATTCAGAAGAGAGATGTACAACACCTCCGCAGACTGTGTGGAATCCTACAGATAAATTGTATATTTAGGGGGATCTTGAAACCAACATGGATATTTGAATCATGCATTAGCTTATTTTAAATATGTAACACAGCGGTCCTTAAAACAAAGGATCTGAAGAGGGAAAGCGTGCTGATCTCGCTGCTGGTGATATCAGCACCTCGGCTAAAAAAGCTTTGTTTTTCTGTCTCCTAATTGTCTATTTTATTTTTATTTTTATTAAACTTATAAATTTTACACAAAAGTGAATCGTGTTTTTCACAAGTCTGTTTCCTGAAACATAAACCTGCAAAGGGAAGAGGGAAAAGCCACAGATCCTGGTTTTCCAGGCCCATTTCTCCACCTGTGGTTCTGATGAAACAGCTGCAGGTGGGGAGAGGTGCTGAGGGGAGCTTTGCAGTGCCGGGATGGATGCAGGGGTGACCCTCTGCACTGTCCTGGCTTCACCCCTCACATTTGCAGCGTAACAAAATCGTGCTGGTGTCCTGGTTTAGGAATGACAGTCCCCAATTAAGTGTTCACACTGAAACATCCCAGACCAATTGCTCACAGCCCTGCCCTCCCCCGAGGCAGGACAGAGAGGAGAATTAGAGGCACAAAAAGTAAAGATCACGCAGGCTGAGATAAGAACAACGCTAAAAACAGCAATGGGGTGTAACCACAGCAATACCAAACACAGAGTGTACAAGACAGACGAACGATCAGACAGCAAACCCCTGGCAAAACAATGACATCAACAGACAGGCACAGCGGCCTGAAAAAGAGCAAAACGATTCGGTGGTGTCAAACACCCCGGGCCGTGTGTGGGCAGGGCTCTGTGATGTGCAGCTGCAGGACGGGGAACTCGTGGCGTGGCAGCAGGTCTGCAAACCACAGCCCGTGGGACGGAGACAGCCACGAGCTGGGTGGGTGGCAGCAGCTCCGAGCAGGGTGGCACAAGGTGACGGGGCAGGCAGGTGAGGTCACCTGCGAGCCACGTGGAGCGTCACCGACCTGGAGAGGCATCGCACCCCCGGCCTGGCATGAGGGTGTGGGCAGGGCAGGTGCCAGCTCAGTGGTGAACACAAGGAGATAATGACACTCGAACCCTCGGGAACAACTCTGGGGTCTCGGGAAGCTGCAAAGGCAGGAGAAGGAAGAGTCCTCGGGCCGCACCGGGAGAACCCCCGCAGTTGGGGACGTGGGGCACCGGGGCTGGCGTGGGCACCAGGCGGGGTCCCGGTGCCCGGGGACGGCGGCGGCTGCAGCGCCGGGGGATCCGATCCGTGAGCTCTCGGGGGTTCTGCACGGATTTCGGGGACCCCCACTCCGGCCCCGCTCCGCCCCGCGCCCCGGCCCCACCCGCGGGGCCGCCCCCTGCGCTGCGGCGAGCGCGTCCCCGCGGGGAGCGGGGGGCGGGCGGTGGAGCCGCCCCTGCGCGAAGCCCTCCGCGCATCTTTCCATCCCCTGCCGTGAGCTCTCCATCATCCCCCAGCAAACATTCCAGCCCTCCGCGCATCTTTCCATCCCCTGCCGTGAGCTCTCCATCATCCCCCAGCAAACATTCCAGCCCTCCGCGCATCTTTCCATCCCCTCCTGCGAGCTCTCCATCATCCCCCAGCAAACATTCCAGCCCTCCGCGCATCTTTCCATCCCCTGCCGTGAGCTCTCCATCATCCCCCAGCAAACATTCCAGCCCTCCGCGCATCCTTCCATCCCCTCCTGCGAGCTCTCCATCATCCCCCAGCAAACATTCCAGCCCTCCGCGCATCTTTCCATCCCCTGCCGCGAGCGCTCCATCCCTCCCCGCGCCCCCTCCATCCCCCTGCGCCCCTTCCATCGCCCCCGCGCCCCCTCCGCCTCTCCGCGCCCTCAGTCCCTCCGCGCACTCCTTCAACCCCCGCTCCCCTTCCATCCCTCCGCGCACTCCTCCATCCCTCCGCGCTCTCCTCCGTCCCCCCGCGCACCGCTCGGTCCCCCCCGCGCACCCCGCGCCTGCCCCCGCGCCGGCGGGGCCGCTCCTGCGCGGGGATGGCGGAGCGGCCGCGCTTCCTCTGCGGCGTGGTGGAAGGTAGGAACCTCCGGGGCCGCGGCTGGGGCCGCTGCCCGACCCGCCCGGGCGTTGCGGGGGTTGTTCCCATCCATCCCGAGTGAAGCGGGGTCGGGAAGGGCCCCAGGCTGTGGGGGAGGTGGGAGTGGGGGAGGCACAGCACCCCATCTCTGCCAGGGGTCTGGGATGCTCCCAGCTCTCCCTGCAGCCGTGCCAAACCCTCCAGAGGGGCACAGGGACCCTCTGCTCGGCCTCCAGAGCTCTGCACGGGGTTCTTGGCTGCCCTGGACTCCCGGTGTGTCCCCGCTGCCCACCCTGCCCACGGGGCAGCAGTGCAGGGCCCGTGCCCAGAGCTGGCCAGGGAGAGTTCTGTGCTTCTCCCTCCCCACATCCCCAACTCCCTCTGGGGCTGAGCCAGGCCTGGCACCCACCAGGCAAAACCATCTGCCCCTTCTCCTGGCAGCACAGCACCCCTGTGAGGGGCACTGCCCTCTGCCTCACCTGAGAGGAAGCCAGGAGCACCATGCAAATAAATGTAAAATCAACAGGAAACGCAGGGGTGGAGGAGCTGGCATGACTCAGACGAGAATCATTGATATCGTAGGGCCAACCTGGGAACGAGGACAGGGATGATGCTGGCAAATCCATTCCAGGAGAGCACTGCTGGCAGGGCGTGTGCAGGGCTGAGTGGCCTCCTTGCCAGCCCACGTCAGCTCACATGCTGGGAAAGTGTCATTGCAGGTGCCATCCATCCAGGGACTCTGGGGGCCTCGCTGGGATCTCGAAATAGCAAATTATTTATCACAGGAATAGCTCTTTTTGGGCAGAACATTTGCTGGGATTCTCAAGTGGCCACAGATTTGGCCCCGTGTGCAGTGGGAAGTGGAGAGCAAGGTGGCTGTGTATTATCCCAAGGAATAACCACGTAGGTGTTCAGGCAGGTGTTCAGGAAATCTGTCTGCAGAGAGAAGACAGATGGAGAGAGTGGGTGTTGCTGTGGTGCAGCCCCCCTCACCACTGCCCAGGCCTGGTGCTGGGAGCTGCAGGGTGAGCTCCTGCCTAAGGGAGCCAAGGGAATGAGGGCAGATGAGCTCTGGGACTCTCAGGTGCTTTGGGAAATGCAGGAGCTTCCCTGGGTGGCACTGGCCTCATGCCAGTGAGGAGAGCTGGGCTTTTCTCCCAGCTTAAAGGAGTCAGTACAGCCCGCCCCCGTGCACTGCCCAGTTTTGGGAGTTCCATCACTTCCCAAATATCTGCTCCCCTTGGCCCAGAATGCAGTGATGGACTCAGAAGTTGCCTGAGAGAAAGCAGAAGATGCCCTGATGGCCAATTGCCATCACTGCCCAAGATGTAATGGATTTTCTGTGAGACTTCCCATTGCAGCTGCCAGATCTTGCAGAGAATTTAAGTGGCTGGAATGTTCTTCTCTCGCTGAATCTCAGGTCTGTGTGCTAATCTCAGTGCTAAATCTCAGTGCTGTGACACTGACAGGTTCCCCTTAACCTCTAAAAATCTGTGTTTCTCCAAACCCGTTTATCAGCCTGCCCCCAGGGGGAGGCGTTTGTGTTCCTCTGGACATCCTTTCCCCCTGGCTTTGCAGACAACTCTGCACCTCCCAGATCTTCCCACGTGCAGGAATAGGAAGGGCCCTATCCTGCCCCCAACAGCAGAATGGGTTCTGCACGTCTGCCAGGGCACCTCTGTGTCCAGGGATGGCCCAGAGACTCCTTTAAGGTGCTCACAAACTGCATTTTGCCTTTTATCTCCTCCCTTTTACAGGTTTCTATGGGAGACCGTGGTCAATGGATCAGAGGAAACTCCTCTTTCAATGGCAAGTACCCTGAATTTTCCTCTCCGAAGGGGCGGTGGCAGCCAAGGGACCCTCCTGCTCCTGCAGTGTCCCCTCCCTGTCCCAGCGGTCCCGGGAAGGATTCGCGCTGGGGCCGGGTTGTGGGTGCTGCGGGAGGGATGGACAGACGGACAGACAGACGGACGGACGGACGGACGGAGAGAGGGAGGGAGGCGGGGCCGCCCCGTGCCGGCAGGTGGTGCTGGGGCTCCGCGCATCCCGGTGCGGCCCCGAGTCTCATCTGTAGGATGACTTTCTATCCTGGACAACTTTAAAATGCGTTAACAAAACCAACCATAAAGCCTGCCTCAAAAAACAAAACAAAAAAAATAAAACAAAAAAAACCCCCAAACACAACAAAACAAAACAAAAAAACCCAAAACAAACAAAAACCAAAACCAAACAAACAAAACCAAAAACAAACAAAAACAAACCAACAAAAAACCAAACAAAAACCAAAAACCAAAACAAAACCAAAAACAAAACCAAAAAAAAAAACACACCAAAAAAAAAAAACAAACCAGAGATGCAGAACTGAAGATTCCTGCTGTTCCTCCCCAGCATTCATTTCACCACCAGTTAAAGAGACAAAACTTTGGCCAAAAGAAAAAGAGATTAAATAAACTCTAATGAACATGCAAAAAAAAAAAAAAAACAAACCCACAGAATCACAGAATGGCTTGGATTGGAAGGGACACTGAGGATTGTATTGCTCCAACCCCCCCTGCCAAAACTGATCCAAGCCACATCCAACCTGGCCTTGGACACCCCCAGGGATTCAGGATTTTGGAATATGTTCCATTACTGCACATTAACTATTTAAAAGATAGGATTCATTGCCTCCTCTTCAAATAGCAATGAGACAAAATAACAGTTAAAAAGAAAAATATGAGAAGCTTGAAGTTTTAAAGTTTAGGTCCTAACTGGTTTGTAGAGAGCCTGGGAGGCTGGCCTGGCCCACTCATGTTTGGAGTTAAACAAAACAAAAGCAACCTGAACATAATCCATACTTTGAGGTTTTAAAGTACCTCAACATTGCTTATTGCATCTAAATAGATTAATTTCTCTCTCTTTGTGTTATTTCTGCCATTAGCTGTGAATGAACTCTGGAAACTCTGGAATATGTTCCATTACTGCACATTAACTATTTAAAAAATAAGATTCATTGCCTTCTCTTCAAATAGCAATGAGATAAAATAACAGTTAAAAAAAAAAAGAAATATGAGAAGCTTGAAGTTTTAAAGTTTAGGTCCTAACTGGTTTGTAGAGAGCCTGGGAAGCTGGCTTGGCTCACTCATGTTTAGAGTTAAACAAAACAAAAGCAACTTGAACATAATCCATGCTGCAGGTAAATGTTTTAGTAGAAAGAGACCTGAGCCTTGCCATGGTGCCACTGAAAGTCCCCTCAAAGACAGGCTGATGAAAAATATGGAAACAAATTACTGGAAGGCTGATATTAGCTCAAACACCCACAACCCCCCCATTTTTATTTTCTCCAGTATGCTTGCTTAAATTTCTGCCCATAAAAGAAGTGGCAACCCGCTTAATATTCCATGAAATGTCAGGGTCCAGAGGAGCACTGTGGAAAATATGCACAATGAACTCAGAGGAGTTGGCCTTCAGAGACAGCAGACAATTTGTCAGCATCGTTTTTATTCCATTTCTTTGTAAAATGCTCTCTGAGGAGCCATACCTAAACAGATATTTAAAATCCTTGGGAAATAAAAATGATAAGTACTGGCATGTATTGAAAACTGATGGCTGTTAAACACATGTCCAAAAATCAATCAGTGATATGAAAGGAGGAACTATTTTGAAAATGTTTGAGTACCTCAGGAATGAGAAGGTCTAATGGGGGCCCGTGCTGGGCTGGGATGTGTTCACATGGTGGCACACGAGGGTGACATGTCCACCAGGATTTTTCTTACCTGGAAAGAAACAAAAAAAAGGGATTTTTCACCCTGAGGTACCTGAAGTGCTTTCTACTCCGTTCACCGTGGGGAAAATGCCAAACATTCTCTGCTGAGGAGGACAAATAAAACCAAATGAGTGTACCAGAAGGCTTCCACACAGAAGTGCCGAGAGAGGGAGGTGTCTGCCCTCCCAGGGGGGGCACATCCTGCTGGTCTCTGACACAAAGCACTGGGAGCACTGAGATTTCTGCCTCCATTTGGCCGTGTAAAGAGCCCGTGTGGACTGGGTGACTCCTCGCTCTCTCTCCCTGCTCAGGCTGCAGCGCCGGGGGCTGAACTGCTACATGTACGCACCCAAGGACGAGCTGAAGCACCGGCTGCTCTGGAGGGAGCCCTACACGGAGCATGAGGCAGGTAGCGCCTCTGCTGGGCCCCTCGGGGGGCTGCGGGCATCCCGGGGCTCTCAGGGGCTGGGTCCCAGCTGTTTCCATCCTGCCAGGACCTTGCCCATTGCGTGGAGGCCCCCAGACCTTGCCAAGGGCAAGAGGACTCCCAGACCGTGCCCATCATGTGGAATTGTCTAAGGGACCACCCAGCTTCCCAGGGGGGTCTCAGGCAATGTGCTTGAGGATACCCAGGCCCACGGACTCTTGTCAAAAGTCCTCTGTGTCTTAAGGGAGTGGAAATGGTCTTCCTGGGGCCTCTCCCCTCCCAATGACCTCAGCTCCTTCCTTTCAGAATCCTGGGGTTCACTCTCCCTCCACCCCTTGTCCTGCTCCATCCCCTGTCCCCCTTTCATACTTTGTGCTGCTCCATCCTTTGTTTCCTTCCATCCCTTGTCCCCCTCCATCCCTTGTCCCCCTTCATCCCTTGTCCTGCTCGATCCTTTTTCTCCCTCCATCCCTTATTCCCCTCCATCCCTTGTCCCTCCCTTGGTGCCCTCCATCCCTTGTCCAGCTCCATCCCTTATTTCCCTCCATCCCTTGCCCCCTCCAACCCTTGTCCCCCTCCATCCCTTGTCCCCCTCTCTCCTTTGTCCCGCTCCATCCCTTGTCCTGCTCCATCCCTTATTTCCCTCCATCCCTTGTTCCCCTCTATTCCTTGTACCCCTCCATCCCTTGTCCCCTTTCACCCCTTGTTCTGCTCGATCCTTTTTCTCCCTCCATACATTCCCCTCCATCCCTTATCCCTCCCTTGCTGCCCTCCATCCCTTGTCCAGCTCCATCCCTTATTTCCCTCCCTCCCTCCCTTATCCCCCTCCATTCCTTGTCCCCCTCCATCCATTTTCCCCCTCCACCCTTCTCCCCCTCCATCCCTTGTCCCCCTTCACCCCTTGTCCTGCTCAATCCTTTTCCTCCCTCCACACATTCCCCTCCATCCCTTATCCCTCCCTTGGTGCCCTCCATCCCTTGTCCTTCTCCATTCCTTGTTTCTCTCCATCCCTTATTTCTCTCCCTCCCTTATCCCCCTCCATTCCTTGTCCCCCTCCATCCATTTTCCCCCCCCATCCCTTGTCCTGCTCAATCCTTTTTCTCTCCAACCCTTATTTCCCTCCATCCCTTATTTCCCTCCATCTCTTATTTTCGTCCCTCCCTTATCCCACTCCATCCCTTGTCCCCCTTCATCCCTCATCGTGCTCGATCCTTTCTCTCCCTCCATCCCTTATTCCCCTCCTTCCCTTGTCCCTCCCTTGGTGCTTTCCATCCCTTGTCCAGCTCCATCCCTTATTTCTCTCCAACCCTTATTTCCCTCCACCCCTTTTCCCCCTCCACCCCTTGTCCCCCTCCATCCCTTCTCCCCCTTCACCCCTTGTCCTGCTCGATCCTTTTTCTCCCTCCATACACTCCCCTCCATCCCTTGTCAAGCTCCAACCCTTATTTCTCTCCAACCCTTATTTCCCTCCATCCCTTTTCCCCCTCCATCCCTTGTCCCCCTCCCTCCTTTGTCCCCCTCCATCCCTTGTCCTGCTCCATCCCTTATTTCCCTCCATCCCTTATTTCCTCCAACCCTTATTTCTCTCCCTCCCTTATCCCCCTCCATCCCTTTCCCCCTCCATCCCTTGCCCCCTCCATCCCTTGCCCCCTCCCTCCCTTTTCCCCTCCCCCCCGTGCCTCCCAGCTCTCACAGACCCGCTGTGCTCTGTCCCCAGCCCGCATGCGGTCTCTCCTCGCAGCCGCCCACCAGCGGGGCGTGGAGTTCATCTTCGCCGTTTCTGCTGGCCAGGACATGGTGTTCTCCAGCGCCGGGGACCGGCTCCTGCTGCAGCAAAAACTCAGGCAGGTACCGTGGGCCGTTCCTTCCTCCCGCTGCTGCCAGGCCAGGGGCACCCGTGTTCGTGTGGGGCTGGTGTGGGGTGGGAACCCTTCCTGCTGCTGCTCTGGGGCTGCTCTGGGGTGCCCGGCGGCCAGTGTGCTGTCCCTGTCACGGTGACAGAGAGCTGAGGGCTCCATGGGGAGCAGCAGAAGGACCAGCCAAGCCCCAGAACTTTGCTGGGCAGCACTGAGGGCTGGAGCAGAGCCCCAGGGAGGGCAAAGAGCCGCTGGCACGGTGGGGCTGCTCATGGTGGGCAGCTGCTGCTCCCTTGGCACAGCCCAGGAACTGCCCCAGGCTGTGCCGTGCCCAGGTGCCCCTCTGCATCCCTGTGGGGCTCCCTGCTGCCCGGGGGTCCCAGCAGCCCCTCTCTGTGCCCACAGGTGGCTGCCATGGGGTGCCGCTCCTTCGCGCTGCTCTTCGACGACATCGACCCCTGCATGTGCCAAGCTGACAGGGATGTCTTCCCCTCCCTGGCACAGGCTCAGGCCTCTGTGGCCAACGAGGTGTACCAGGAGCTGGGCCAACCCTCTGTCTTCCTCTTCTGCCCTACAGGTACTGCCCACAGCCCAGCCACCCAAACCAGGGAGCCCCCTCACCCTGGGGTGCCCTTTGGCTGCACCCAGCCCCTGTCCCTGCTGAGAGCTGAGTGCCCTGGCAGCCCCCATGGCTCTCCCTGGACTCCTCACACTCCCAGGGGAGCTCTGGACATCTCAGGAGCAGACTGCAGCAGGGCCCCTGTCTGTGTTCCTGGCAGCTCCTCCTCTCCTGGTCCCCAGCCCTCAGAGGATGCTCTGTGCTCTCTCCCCAGAGTATTGCAGCTCGCTCTGCTCTCCCAGCCCCAGCCAGTCCTGCTACCTGCAGACCATCGGCCAGGAGCTGCTCCCAGGGATCGGTGTCATCTGGACAGGTGAGCTCCAGGACCAGCTCTGGGTGTGTGGCCCTGTGCAGTGTCTGTAACCCCCTGGGAGAGCCACCAGCGAGTGACCCCGCTGTGGTGCCTCACACCGGGGTGGACAGCCCCAGGCAGGCAGGAGTTTGAGCTGGGGCTGTGCTCTCCTGACTTGGGAGTGTGGGTGTGGTGACTGGAACCTCATCTCCATGTGTGTCCCTGCTCTGTGTGATGGACCCTGTGCCCCACCTGTGTCCCTGCTGTGTCTGTGTGTCCCTGCTGTGTCCATGATGGACTCTGTGCCCCACCTGTGTCCCTGCTCTGTGTGATGGACCCTGTGCCCCATGTGTGTCCCTGCTGTGTCTGTGATGGGCCCTGTGCCCCACGTGTGTCCCTGCTCTGTGTGATGGACCCCGTGCCCCACATGTGTCCCTGCTCTGTGTGATGGACCCTGTGCCCCATGTGTGTCCCTGCTGTGTCTGTGATGGACCCTGTGCCCCACCTGTGTCCCTGCTGTGTCTGTGATGGACCCTGTGCCCCATGTGTGTCCCTGCTCTGTGTGATGGACCCTGTGCCCCACGTGTGTCCCTGCTCTGTGTGATGGACCCTGTGCCCCACATGTGTCCCTGCTGTGTGTCTGTGATGGACCCTGTGCCCCACGTGTGTCCCTGCTCTGTGTGATGGACCCTGTGCCCCACATGTGTCCCTGCTGTGTGTCTGTGATGGACCCTGTGCCCCACGTGTGTCCCTGCTGTCTGTGATGGACCCACCTGTGTCCCTGCCCTGACGCCCCAGGCCCCAAGGTGGTGTCCCAGGAGCTCTCAGCGGCGCTGCTGGAGGAGGTGGAGGCTGTCCTGAGGCGCCGCCCCGTCATCTGGGACAACCTCTACGCCAACGACTACGACTGCAGACGTGTCTTCCTGGGCCCCTACATGGGCCGTGCTCCTGGCCTCACCTCCAGGCTCCACGGGCTGCTCCTCAACCCCAACTGCGAGCTCCAGGCCAACTTCATCCCCATACACACGCTGGGCACCTGGTTTGGCAGCGAGCTGGGGAGCTGTGCCCACCCTGAGCACGCAGGTACCCAGCCCCCTGCCCATCCTTGCCCAGCCCTGCAGCTCTCCTGCAGGGAACCAGGGCTGAGGAGCTGCAGTTCCTCAGGAGTGGAGGCGGTGGCAGCCCCGGGGGACAGCCAAGGGGCTCAGGATGGAAGCTACAGCCCCCAGGATGCCCTGGAGCTGGCGCTGAGGGACTGGGTGGCCGAAATAAACCAGCAGGCCTTGGAGCCAGGTAGGCAATGGATTGGCAGCTGCAGCATCCCTCAGTCCCTGCAGTGCTGGATCAGCTCTGCCAGGAGCTCGGTGTGGGGAGGGGGGTGAGGGAGCCCCAGCCCTGCCCATCTGGGGGGGCTGGTGTGCATGCCCTGGTGGGCAGGTGTGGGTGTCCATCCTGCTGAGCTGCCCCGTGGGTGCTCCTGCCATGGACACATCCTGGAGAGGGTTTCCTTGGCTGGCAGAAGTGCAGCCTGGGCCAGCTCTGGAGGGAGAGGTCAGCCAGGGGTGAGCTTGGTGTGTGTTTGCCTCCGCAAAGCCACAGCCTCGCCAGCCCTGGGGGCCTGAACTCGAGCTCAGGGTCCTGCCAACTCAGGGATGGAGGTCCCCAGCACTGTCCTGCCCCAAGGGCAGCAGTTTCCTTGCAGGTGCCGAAGGAGCTTCCCTCTTGTTCCCTTTCTGCCAGGAGGAAGGACCCCAGCACACCCCAGTGTCAGCCTCAAGGGAGGTCCAAAGCTGCAGCCTGGCACAGCAGGAGGACAGGAGGTCACTCCCGACCCTCAGCCCCACAGCTCTGCTCCTGCTGGGGCAGATCAGCACAGGGAGGTGACCTCAGAGCCTGAGAAGGACAGTGGGAGCAGGACACCCTCTGGCCAGCAGCAGAGCCCTACAGGGAATGGGGACCAGCTCGCCACAGGGAGCAGGGAGAGCTGTGAGCCCTCCTCTGCTCCGCCCAGTGGGGCTGGGAGTGCCCAGCCTGTGGGAATCCCAGTGGCCACCAAGACCCTCCCCAGCCCGAGCCCCACCACGAGCTCCAGCAATGGGGCCAACAGCAGCCAGAGCGTTCCCTTGCCCACCAGTGATGCCAGGACAGGGGATGGCAGCCCCATCCAGTCTCCCAGCAGCACCCAGCCTGAGGCCATCAGGACTGACGTGCCCCAGACGCCCCCAGGACCCGGGGCTGCTGCCAGCCCTGGCCCCCCGGCCCCACTGACAGACGAGGTTGGTGCTGGCCCTGGTCCCACGGCACCAGTGACCCCAGAGGAGGCTGGGCCTGGCCCCATGGCACCACTGACCCCCAAGGAAGCCACAACCAGCCCCACAGCACAGGTGACCCCAGAGGAGGCCAGGACCAGCCCCACATCACAGGTGACCCCAGAGGAGGCTGAGTCTGGCCCCATGACCCCCAAAGAAGCCAAGACCAGCCCCACATCACAGGTGACTCCAGAGGAGGCCAGGACCAGCCCCACATCACAGGTGACTCCAGAGGAGGCCAGGACCAGCCCCATAGCACAGGTGACCCCAGAGGAGGCCAGGACCAGCCCCACATCACAGGTGACCCCCAAGGAGGCCAGGACCAGCCTCACAGCTCTGGTGACCCCAGAAGAGGCTGAGTCTGGCCCCATGACCCCCAAGGAGACCAGGACCAGCCCCACATCACAGGTGACCCCAGAGGAGGCTGAGTCTGGCCCCATGACCCCCAAGGAGGCCAGGACCAGCCCCACAGCACAGGTGACCCCAGAGGAGGCTGAGTCTGGCCCCATGACCCCCAAGGAGACCAGGACCAGCCCCACATCACAGGTTACCCCAGAGGAGGCCAGGACCAGCCCCACATCACAGGTGACCCCAGAGGAGGCCAGGACCAGCCCCACATCACAGGTGACCCCCAAGGAGGCCAGGACCAGCCCCACATCACAGGTGACCCCAGAGGAGGCTGAGTCTGGCCCCATGACCCCCAAGGAGGCCAGGACCAGCCCCACAGCACAGGTGACCCCAGAGGAGGCCAGGACCAGCCTCACGGCTCCGGTGACCCCAGAAGAGGCTGAGTCTGGCCCTCTGGCACTGACGACCCCAAAGGAGGCCAGATCCAACCCCACAGCACCGCTGAGCCCGGAGGAGGCCGCGTCCAGCCCTCCAGCACCGCTGACCCTGGAGGAGGTGCGGATGCTGGTGGAGCTCTTCTACCTGCCCTACCACCACGGGGCCCTGGCACAGGAGCTCCTGGAGCACTTTCGGTGGCTGCGGGCCAACAGCCTCAGCGTGGGGGTCCCGCCCACGGCGCCTGATGCCTGCGGGGTAAGACCGGTCCTGATGCTGCTGCAGGGGAGGCGGCAGCCGCGGCTCGGGTGTGTCCCCAGTGTGGCTGACAGCCCGTGTGTCCCCAGGGCCCGCGGTGGCGGGGCCGGGCTCAGTCCTTCCAGCGGCTCTGCGAGCGGACGTGCCGCCTGCACAGCCGCCTGGTCAGCACGGCCGGCCGGGCGCTGCTCTACGACCTGCACCCCTACCTGTGGGACATCCGCAACCTGCTGCTGGCCGCCTGTGCCTTCGTCCTCTGGCTGGGTGGGTGGCTGATGGCAGCCGATAGCAGCCCCTGACAGCCCCTGACAGCCCCTGACAGCCCCTGACAGCCCCTGACAGCCCCTGACAGCCCCTGCCAGCCCCTACCAGCCCTGCCAGCCCCTGCCAGCCCTGACAGCCCCTGACATCCCCTGACAGCCCCTGACAGCCCCTGACAGCCCCTGCCAGCCCCTACCAGCCCCTGACAGCCCCTGACAGCCCCTGACATCCCCTGCCAGCCCCTACCAGCCCTGCCAGCCCCTGCCAGCCCCTGCCTGCCCCTGACAGCCCCTGACATCCCCTGACAGCCCCACTAGCCCCTCCAGCCCTGCCAGCCCTTCCAGCCCCTTCCAGCCCCTACCAGCCCCCTCCAGCCCCTCCAGCCCTGCCAGCCCTTCCAGCCCTGCCAGCCCTACCAGCCCCCTCCAGCCCCTCCAGCCCCTGCCAGCCCTTCCAGCCCCTTCCAGCCCCTACCAGCCCCTACCAGCCCTGCCAGCCCTGCCAGCCCCTGCCAGCCCTATCAGCCCCTTCCAGCCCCTTCCAGCCCCTCCAGCCCCTTCCAGCCCCTTCCAGCCCCTGCCAGCCCCTGCCAGCCCCTACCAGCCCCTGCAAACCCTACCAGCCCCTACCAGCCCCTACCAGCCCCTACCAGCCCCTACCAGCCCCTGCCAGCCCCTGCCAGCCCCTGCAAACCCTGCCAGCCCCTACCAGCCCCTTCCAGCCCTGCCAGCCCTGCCAGCCCCCATCACACCCACCCAAACCCCGCAGCGTTGCAGCACCCGCACCCTGCAGCATGGGCTCACTCCTCTTTGGGGATCCACTGCTTCCCCACGAAGGAGGTGAAGGTGTTTGGGACCCAAACCAGTGCCAGGGTCCCTCCTGGGAGCTCACCTCCCCCTGAGAGCTTTTCTGGTGCTGCCCCGTGTCCTGTGCTGACTGCCTTGCCTCCTTTGCAGATGGTCACCTCCTCTGCGAGCCTGACCCCAAGGGCACCTGGGGGAACTGCTTTGGCTGTAAGTACGGGCCCTGGCTCACCCACCTGGGTAGGAGGGTCTGGCTGCTGCCCCCCATCACCTCCAGCCCCACAGCAGCAGCCAGCACTCACCATCAGCCTGCCCTTCCCCACACTCTGCCTGCCGAGTGGAGCAGGAATGGCCCTGGGAATGACACCCTGGGGCAGGATGAGGCGCTGCTGCCAGGGAGGGAGCAGCCACTGGAGCAGATCCTCACCATATCTCACAGCCTACAAGGAATGGCTATTTCTAGGATATGGTTCCTCAGCCCTTTTAGCCCAAACAGCCCTTAGCCTGTGTGGAAAAAGGGTTCTGGGAGCAGTAATGCCCTGGGTGACAGGTGGGGCTGTTTTTTTGAATGCCTGTGCATCACTTTGCACAGTTTTCCTCTGGTTTAGGGCTCCCTGGTTGCTCTGTGGGCCTTGTGACCTCTAACAACCCAAAAACTGTTACCAGGTGATGACCTGAGCAGGTCTCCGAGCTCAGTGTGAGAGGGAGCCGTGTGCCTTGAGCCCTTTCCTCAGGGAAGCAGCGTGCAGGGCACATCCTCACCATCCTGGGCTGCACAGCTGGGGAGCTGGGAGCTGTGACAGCAGGGCTCTGCGTGGCAGAGGCTGATCTCCCCCTGCCCAGCAGGTTTTTGTTGACCCCTTTTGTGTCTGTGTCCTGCTGCCTCCAGGGTGCCAGAGCATCACTGCCCCAATCCTGCTGGGGAGGGACGCTGAGCCCTGGGCACGTCGTGGGGGCCTCTTTGGGGAGCTGCAGGTGAGAGTCTGTCCCTGGGGCTGTGGGGGGCTGAAGGAGCCATTGGGGAAGCCAGAATCCCAACTCTGCTGCTGAGCAGCTGCAAACTTGGGAATGCAGAGCTGCCCCAGGCCTGGGATTTCAGGAGTCTCAGAGCTGTTCTCCTGCTGGCTGCAGGTCTGGGGCCAGGATGAGCTGATGGGCTGTATCTCTTCCAGGCACTGCTGCCCGTGGGGAACAGCTGTGACCTCTTCTACCACCCACCACCACTCTTCCCCTCCAGCCAGCTGTACCTGCTGCGCCCGCTGCTGCCCCTGGACAAGGTGGGAGCCGTGGCATGGAGGGGTGTCCTGCCAGAGCCTTTGCATGGCTTGTGCTGCCCATAAAATGATGAGTTATGGGTTCATCTGCTGCTGAGCCCAGGCTGAACTCCCAGTGTGGGGTGACACAGGTGGGGAGTGTCCCTGGGTCCAGCTCTGCTCACAGCCAGCTGGCCTGGGGCAGCTCTTGGGGCTGTGGTCAGCAGAGTGTCAGACCCTGGCCTGGAGAATGTGCTGTGGCCTCAGCAAAGCCCTCAGCAAAGCCCCTCAGCAGAGCTCTCTGTGACAGGGGCCTGGGCAGAGCAGGAGAGGGAGCCCCCTCAGCCATGGATGAATCAGCACCAGGGCAGGTTTGTTAGGTTGTGGATGATCTCCAGAGCAGCCCCAGTGCTGATCTCCAAGCACTGGCTGTGAGCAGATGTCAGGAAAAATCCAGAACAGGACAAGCCTGGATGGCAACCTCTTGCAGCCTTCACCAGCCTGCAGCTCTGGGCACTGTGGGGATCCATCTCCAAATCCTTTCTTCAAACACTCATCCTGTTTATGGGGTGATTCCCTGCTGGAGAGCAGCAGTTTCTGTCAGCTGTGACCTGCTTGGTGCCAGCCCCCTGCTCTGCTGGGGGGGAAAGGGAGAACCTGGATATGGAGGGACAAAATGCTAAAATCCAGCAGAGCCCCAGGTTCCCCACGTACCTGCAGCGAGCACCCCTCTCCCTCACCCCGCTCCTCTCCAGCTCAAGGAAAGGCTAACACCACAACTCCAGCCACCACAGACACGAGTGCAGCTCATCTGCTCAGGCTGAACCTTGACAACAACAACCTCAGTGAAGCTCTGAGAGGAAAAGCCAGCTGAGCCCACCGGCCCGTGTCAGGAACAGGCACAGCAGGGCACGGTCCTGCCCCTGTTGTTGTTGGGTGACCAGGGCAGCCTCCCCTTTCAGGAGCAAGGCTTTTATCAGAATGTTTGCAGCAGCAAACTCAACTGTGACCGAGACAGGACATTGGGGGATGTCCTGCTGTGCTCAGGCTCTCTGCAGACCCTGGGTTTCAGGGTTGTTTTTGGTGCCCTTCTGGCTGCTCTGAGCCTGCTCCGGCCTGGGGCCGTCCCTGCAGCGGCTGCTCTGGGGATGCCTGACCGGAATGGCAATTTTTGGAAGGCTGGCTGTGCCGTGGCCACGAGCCCGAGGCCAGCAGAAGGTGGTGGCTGGCGCTGTGGCACGGCAGGCACAGCCAGGGCTGACATGGAGCCGGGTCTTCCAGGGAGAGCTTTACCGCATGTGCCGGGAGAGTTTGGACTGTG
Source organism: Phylloscopus whistleri (assembly GCA_017589585.1). Classification (NCBI taxonomy): domain Eukaryota; kingdom Metazoa; phylum Chordata; class Aves; order Passeriformes; family Phylloscopidae; genus Phylloscopus; species Phylloscopus whistleri. The sequence continues at coordinate 118,925 of JADMLD010000605.1, read as the reverse complement.
ATCCCAAAGTGGCAGAGATCCTCGTGGCCCACCCGGATCTGCTCGGTGACAGGTGAGATGTGGCCCCTCTGAGGCTCCTTCTGGCCAGGCTGTGCCGAGCCTGAGCATGTGATGCAGGGCTGGGGGAGCGAGGCGATGGCCTCTCTTGGCATCCCTGTGGGGACCAGCACTCCCCTGAGGCTGGCAGTGGTCTCACTGGGAGGGACAGGGAGGGACATCCCCATGCTGATGTCCAGCAGGGTCATGGCAGGGTGGGTCATGGCAGCCACTGCTCCAGCCTGCATGCTGGAGGCTGCAATGGCTCCCCTTGTCTGTGGGTTTCTCAAAGGGGTGCTCAGTGGGTGCTGTCCAGCTGGGGCATGAAGGAGGAGGCTGCTCTGAGGTGTCCCAGGGGCTCCAGGCTCAGCTCAGCCACGCTCCCGCTCTGCCTGGCAGGCTCCTGGGCAGCTTCCTCAGCCTGAGCCCCGAGTACACCTTTGTGCTGGAGGACGAGGGCGGCCCCTGCGGCTACGCAGCCGGAGCGCTGCACGCCGAGGGCTTCCTGCAGCAGCGGGACAGCAGCTGGCTGCCAGCCATCCGCCACAAGTACCCCCCAGACCTGGGCACGGGGGGCCCAGCTCTGGGACAGGTGAGGGGACACCTGGAGCAGAGGGGGAGCGGGGATGGGAGAGCTGGAGAGGGGGTCGGTTCCCTCACTTGTGCTTGTGTCCCGCAGGATGCCCTGGAGGAAGCGGTGCTCTTCTTCCACGCGGAGCCACTGGCAGTGCCCCAGCCCGTGCTGAGGCGCTTCCCCTCGCTGGTGCAGCTGGGCACGGCCCCCCGTGTGCTGGACGTGGGGGCCAGCCGCAGCCTGGCCCTCTGCCTGCTGAGCGCGCTCAGGGCCAACGGTGAGCACGACCTCGGAGTGCTGGCCCTTCAGCCAGCACAACCCCAGCCCAACTGCTCCCTTGCCCAGCTGGGAGCTGTCCCCTCTCTGGTGGAGTCTGACAGCGCTCCCAGGCACTGTCCCCTCCCCTGGCACTGCGGGACTCGTGGATCTGTGCCTCAGGGGCGCTCTGTGACAAAGGGGCAGGGGAGAGACCGATGCCCTCATGGAGGGGGTCCCTGTCACTGTGCCCCCAGTCCCAGCGCTGGGCTCCCAGTGCCCTGACCTCTCACCTCCCTTCCAGGCTCACGGGGAGTGTTCTGCCAGGTCAGTGACGCCGACCGGCAGCAGCTGAGCTTCTACAGCAAGCTGGGCTTCGTGGCCCTGCCGGTGGCCTGGGGCAGCTCTCCCGGCGCTCAGCTCCTGGGACGTCTCCTCTGACGGGGCACAGGGAGGCAGTGCCCCAGGACAGGCTGGTTCCTCAGGCCAGGCTGAACCCTCTCATCCCACACAGCACCGGCCTGAGCAAGCGGGAGCAGAGGGGCGCCTCGAGCAGGCCAGGTACACATGAGAGGGGACATGGGGGCGAGCAGGATGTCCCTGGGATGTGTGCAGGGCTGTGAGGTACCTGGGCAGCAGAGAGCTGTTTCTGGGATTTGGCCACCTCTGTGCCACCCCAGCTGTTCCCGTTTGCTGGGTACCCTCCGCCTTTGCTGGGGAGCCAGGCTGTCTGCAGACCCTCAGGCCTCAGCAGTGTTTGGGTTTGTGGTTCTGGAGCACAGCACGGTGCCTTAGTGCTACAGGAGTGTCCCTATCACTCAGGCTGGGCTGTCCAGATCTCTCCACCCCGTGTGGCCCGAGACTGGGCAGCCAGTGCTGGGGCTGGCTCTCAGCACTGGGGACCCGCTTGTCTGTATGGACTGACCTGGTGTGGGATGTGGTGAGGCAGCCTCTGTTTTTGTGCCTGGGGCCTGAGGGAAGCGCTGTCCTTGGCAATAAAGCGTTTGCTGGGCTCTCACCATGGCTCGTTTCTTGGGGGGAAGCGTTGGGGTGCCAGCACATCCCTCTCACACCCTCACACACACATCTTGCACCGGCTGTTGCTGCAGCTGGGCTTGTGTCCCCTCAAACAAAGCAGCTCCCCAAAAATCCCAGCTGCTCCCCGGCTTCACCCTGCTCTGCACTCCGGGAAGGTGCTCCAGCCGCTGGCAGCGTGAGCTCACAGCCCCAGCCCTGTAGAGATTTCCTGCGGGATGGGACCCCCGTGCTCGGGGGGGTCTGAGGGCTGCAGCCTGCCCAGGACAGGCAGGATGACCAAGGGGGGGGAATCTGTCCAGCCACCCCACTGCAGCCTCTGGAAAAGGGGCAGCCAGGGGCAAACCATTCCTGCCTGTTTCCCTCTCTTGCCCTTGGGAGCCGGCTGCCCCGGCCCCGGGGTGAGGAGAGGGCTGCGTGGGCTCGGGATGCCCAAACCCCCGGGAGTGGCGGCTGGGTCGGGCAGCTCCCCGCGGCCCCGGGAGCGGCCGGGCAGCCGCCGCCGCTCCGACCCGGGGGTCCGGGGCCGGGCCTGGAGCCGAGCCCAGCCGGGGCGGGGGCTGGAGCCGGCCCCATGGCGGGGCGGAGGGCCGGGGGGCGCGGGCCCGGCCGGGCAGTGCCGGTGGCGGGGCCGGGGCCGCTCGGAGCGGGCCGGGGCGGCCCCGGACACGGAGACGGGCACGGCGCGGGGCGGGCCGGGGCGGAGCGCGGCGGCACCGACCGAAACTGCTCCGCTCGGCACGGCAGGACACGATACGGCACTGCACGGCTCGGTTCGGCACGGCACTGCGGGACTTGGTACGGCTCGGTTCGGCTCGGTTCGGCACGGCTCGGCTCGGTTCGGCACAGCTCAGCACGGCACGGCACGGCTCGGCTCGGCTCGGCTCGGCTCGGTTCGGTTCGGTTCGGTTCGGCTCGGTTCGGCACGGTTCGGCCCCCCCGGAGATACCGCGCGGGGCCCGGGAGCGGCGGGGGCTGCGCCTTGCGGGGGCCGGGGCGCCTCGGGGCTGTCCCGGGTGCGGGTTCCCGGCGGTCGGAGCCGGTCCGTGCCGTGCCCGTGGTGCGGGAGCCGCCGTGGGCCGTGCCCCGCGGGCAGCGTGACCGGGGCGGGCAGCGCCGGTGTCCCACGGAGCCCGGCGGGCCCGGCGGGGTTGCGGGTGCCGCTCCGGGGCTGTTACCGCACCCCCCAAAGCTGCGTGGGCTGCGGGCCGAGCCGCGGGTTACGAAGGTGACAAAGGGCGGCGGAGACTCAGGATTTCCATGAAGAGCGGACTTGGTGGTGTAGCTCATGGAAGAGGGAGGATGGATGGAGGGATGTTGTGGGGCGGGAGGGCTGGCGGCGCTGGAAGGGATGATTCTTCGCCGCTTGGCTTTTCGCCTTCCCAGCTGCTCTCAGAGGAGCCCGCAGCTGAGCCGGTCCCGTCTCCAGCAGGTCCGGGAAGCAGCGCTGGCTCCCTGCTCCGGGGTGCCTGGGACGCCGGCCCCAGCAGCAGCCGCACAGCCCCCAGCCCCGCCGCCCGCCCCTCGGCCCGTGGGGATGGCCGATGTTTGCGCATTCCTCCGAGGTCTCTCCCTCCTGCCGGTTCCTCCCAGGGCTGCCTCTCCCGAGCCCCGGGCAGCTCAGAGCAGAGCAGGCAGAGCTGAGGGCCCTGGGGAGGCTGGGCGGGGGTAGGAGCTGCAAGGAGCTGTGCTGCGGCTTGCCCTGGCTTAGGGGGTGACAGCAGGACATGGGGACATCAGCTAGCCCAAAGAGACCGAGCCTGGAGTTGTCAGGGGAAGGGAAGTGCAGCCCCAGCCCCACACAGTGTTTTGTCTTTGCTGACACCCCGAGTGTCCCCTCTGCAGCAGGGTCCCTGTCCTTGCCTGGGGTGGGGGCACAGGGCAGGCAGCGAGGGGCAGTGAGCTCCCAACCACGGGAGGTTGTAGTTCTGGGAGTGCCACCAATCCTGCCAGTGAATCCAGATTCCCATGGTGACGCTGGGCCGCTTCCTGCTGCTTCTGGGACCAGTTGGTGGAACCTTGTTCCCTTCCAGGCCTTGGTGGTGCTTACCCCGGAGCTGTGACCCGTGTCAGGTCACCCTCCCGAGCGGGGTGGGGGTGTCAGGGCTCCCCTGCTCGGTGCACATGTGCTCCCGGCTCTCCAGAGCTGCCGGGAAGGGGGAAAAGCGGAGCAGGCACATCCAGGCAGCCGCGATTGCGAAAGGGCCGTGTGTGATGGGGCCCTGGGGAGAAGGGGAGGGATGGAGCCCTGAAGCCATGGGACTCACCAGACCTTCTCCTGCCCCGACTGCTGGGGACGTGACCCCCTGCTCTCAGGGATGTCCTGGCATGGGACATCAACAGAGAGTGACTGTGTCACCCCTTAACCTTCTCAGGGAAGGATAAACAGAGCGAGCTTCCTCTCCCTTGTGCTGGCGGGTTTCCCAGGTCCTCGGTCTCTTGTGCTGCTCCTCTCTGAGTCCTCCCAGTTGTCAGTGCCTGGGATGCTCCATGTCCCCCGTGGGTGTGTCCAAGGCTGCTGCTGAGCAAGCACGTTCCCTGAGGGTCCTCCGTGGCCTGCCTGGCCCTTCCCTGCTGCTGTGGCCTGGGATGTCATCCCTGTGCTGCAGGGATGCTGACCAAATACACAGGCTTGCCCAAGGACCTGCCTCACCAGGAGCCTTCCTGAGGTCTCTTGGCTGTTCACCCAGGTCTTGGTGGGGCAGACTGATGTCCTGCTGTAAGCCCAGTGAGTGCAGAAGGGCAGCTGACCCCTCTGGAAGGGGCAGCCCCTGTGCAAGATGCAGAGCAATGATGGGGTCAGTGCCTGGCCATAAGGGCTGTAGGCCCAGTCAGGGTGACTCTGTCCTCTGATCCATCACCCACTGGGACAAGCACGGGAGCAGTTGGAGCTGTGGCTCCTGCTGCCATGTGGGGCTGTGCCCTGCCCTGAAGGCTCCTCTCAGCCACGCCAACCTCAGCAGCGCAGGGCTGAGGCTGAGGACTGGAGGGAGCCCCAGGATTTTGACTCCTCGGCGCTCTCGGACACCCCACCACCAGCGCCAGCTGCTCTGCGGGCTGGGATGTGGCTCAGGGCCTCGTGCACACCCGGCTGGGACATTCCTGAGGTTTCCTGGGCAGTGGCAAGAACCTGGGCTGCTTCCCGGCTCCCACGCCCAGCGCTGGCTCCAGCCAGCCCGTCCTCCAGAGCCCTTTACCCTGGCAGTGGGGTTCTGCTGAGCATCTGTGCCCAGGGCAGCACATCCAGAGCGGCTCCAAGAGGAGACTGCCCCTGGCTGGAGCTGACAGCGGGGTGGTTGGGAATGCTGGGGTGGGCTGCCCACCCAGAGCAGCAGGCAGGGCTGGAGCAAAGGCTGCGAGCAGAAAGGAGCAGTCGGGCAGCAGGAGAGGAGCTTGTGCCTCAGAGAACGGAAAAAGTGATGTGGACAATGAGAGCCCTGTTAGCCTGACTGCCTGGGACATGGACATGGACACGGAACGTGTTGGGAGAGGGAGGTGGTACAGGAACGGGGAAGGAGCCGTGCTGGGCTGCAGGGAGCTCACATGGCAGCTGGCCTGGGCTGGGCATGGAAAAGGCTTTGGCCCCACAGCTGGGAATGTCACTGGGAAACTCTGAGGTGATGGCAAAGCTGAGGTGCCAGGGCGGAGGAAGCACAGTGGGGATGAGAGACGCTGGAGCAGAGCTGAAGCAGGACACAGGAGCAGGGATTGCAGACCCTGGAGGTCACACTGCTGAGGCTCACAAGGGAATCAATGATTTGCTGCACAAAGCCCAAGCGCTTTTCAGGTGCCGTGTTCTGGTCTCTGATCCTCTGTGTTTTGTCTCTCAATGCACAGATTTAAATTTTCCTTGCAGCCAAGGATGTAGGCTGCACGATGCGGATTTGCCAGGCTGTCCCTATTCCCATCTCTGTTTTCCCCTCATTTCTGTCTCTGCAGTCTGTACCAGGAAGGTACTTTATTTCCTCCTCCTGGCACAGTTTTGCTTGGAAAAGCATGTGATCCTCACCAGAAAGGCCACAGAGTGGTGACTTCCCTGTGTAACCACATTTTCCTTCCAGCAGGTGACCAGTTTTAATCCACTTAGCAGAAGGTGCACTGATTTCGTTGAGTGCTAATTATTCATTAAAAGGTGGTGCGAGATGAATTGAATGCCTTCCAGTCTCAGCCTGTTACATCAACACAGTCACTCCAATTAACAGGACCTGTGATCTCATAAAAGGCCATTCCTGCTTCCTGACACGGGCTATTTCTGCTGGACCATGGAGATTGGCATTAATTGTGCTGCTGCCCTTTGGGGTTGTTGTGCTGACCCCGTTGCAAAACTGCCCAGTTCCACAGCAGAGCATCCTGGGGAAGCTCCAGTCCTTGTGCACTCCAGCTTTCCCTAAGGGAACACACCCCAAGGAGTGTCACAGGTAGCACTGAGGGGGCCCACGTTTGTGCCTCAGGACAGCTCTGAGGGTTTACAGCCCTTCCTCTGGGCAGGGAGATGTCCCCTCGGTGACCCTGGGGTGGAGTAAGAGGTTTTGTTACTGCTGTGAGATGGCAAACTCATGCCTTCCCAGGCGGTGTGGAGATGAGGATGGAGAATTCCCATTCCAAGCCCAGAGATTCCCTTTCCTAAGCCACTGGCAGGGCTGGGGTGGCCCTTTGCTGCTGGGTAAAAGGTTCAGCAGAGCGTTTCCCCGCTGCCTGCCCACAAACACGCGTCCTGCTGAGCTCTGGCAGTGCCAGAGCAGGCAGCTGAGGCACCAGGAGCCCAGAGCTGGCTCCCACCAACCCCAGGGCTCCCAGCTGCCTGGGCCATGTCCCCACCAGCTCTGTGGTGTCCCCTGTGCCCCAGCTGTGACAGAGGAGAGAGCCAGACCCACGCTGATGTGGCTGCTCTGAGGGAGGTGATGTGCCTCATAGAATTACAGGGTTGGAAAAGACCTCCAGGGTCATTGAGCCCAACCTGTGACCAATCCCCACCTTGTCAGCCAGACCAGAGCACTGAGTGCCATGTCCAGTCATTCCCACCACTGTGTCTGGTGTAGGACTGGACCAGCAGTGCTGGTCCTTGTTTTTCCTCACTGCATCTCCAGGATGCAGGCACCAGGCTCATCCCGAGGCTCTCACTGCTCCTGGTGGCACCTCCAACGTGAGGTGTGCCCAAAGGGACAGGCAGGCAGCAGGGCTGGGCCCTGTGGAGGCTTTTGTTGGTGCTATGGGTGTGGAAAAGGGGCTGGCACTGGGCACCATCCTGGTTCATCCCTGCCTCGGCCCAGGAGGCATTCTCAAGAGGATAGAGTGTGGACCAGGTCCTCATCATCTGGAAAAGTGAACCAAGCAGGAATGGGGCTGATTCCCCTGCAAAAACCCTGCCCTGAAGGCTGGTGGGGAGGTGAAGCAGCCGTGCCAGCCCCCAGCTCTGCGTGGGGTTTGAATTTGTTTCCCTTTCTCTGTGACACTGCAGCTAAATATGGGAATTTTAAATCACCCCAGGGAAACCCAAACTTGTTCTTTTGAACGTTTTCTAATGGCAAGCACGATCTGTGTGAGTGCAGCAGGCAGGATCTGTGCTGGGGGGGACTCAGAGACAGAGACATCCTGCTGGGGGGCTGCCCTGGGGGTGTTTTGGGGGAAATGCTTTCCCACCGTGCAAGGGTGGGAAGCAGTCCCCGATCCCCTGGGACTGGCAGGGACGGTGGCACGAGGCTGCAGTGGACAGGGAAGGTGGGCAGGTGGCCGTGCTGGTGGTCATTGGTGAGCACCGGTCAGAGCTTGTCCACACCACCCCGTGCAGAAATGCTGCTCCTGAGCTCCAGGATCCATGGGAATAGCACACCGGGAAGGAAGGGAGGGAGGGCAGCTCACAGAGGAGGGTTTTCACTATTGTTTGCCCTGGGACTGGTGCAGGAATACCACATCTCCCTCAGGTATTCGGGGAGCCACAAATATTGTCGGAGGAACGGAGGAACGCGGCGCGGAGGAATGTGAATGCTCCGGCTGCCTGGCTCGTCACCGGGGGGCAGGAGCGAGGGCTGGAATCCCCTCAGCCATTCCCTGCTCCTGCTGGACCGAGCTCCTGGCCGGTCCAGCCGGGCTTTCCCTGCGCCCTGAGCCTGTTCCAGCTCCCGCAGCTCTGGCAGCCTCATCTCCCTCCCTCCATTCACCTCTCTGGGGTGCCCCTGTGCCCATCTCTCCTCACTGCCCTGCAGATGCACCCGGACAGGGCAGTGGGGGCTGTTGGCAGAGGGGGACAGGGGACAGGGGCACTGGGCAGGCAGCCCCAGGGCTGCAGGGCCACTGTGTGTCAGGGGCACTCTGGCCAGGACATGTGGCTGTGCTGGTGCTGGGCAGGGGGGTTTAACCAGCACAGAGCTGGGCAAGGGGAGCTGGATGAGCTGGGGGGCTGGATGGGGGTGCTGATGTTCAATTTTGGTCCAGTTTTGGTCCAGTTTTGGTCCAGTTTTTTGCCTGTCTGCCCCCGCAGGGCCACACTGCCATGGGAGGCCGCGGCACTCGGGCATGGCCGGAGCTGCTGGTGCTGCTGGGCAGCGCCTGGCTGTGGGTGGGCAGTGCCCAGCCCACCCCCCCGGGCCCCACGCTCGCCCCCGGGCCCCAGCTGCGGTTCCGCCTGGCCGGTTACCCCCGCAAGCACAACGAGGGCCGGGTGGAGGTCTTCTACAACGAGGAGTGGGGCACCATCTGCGACGACGACTTCACGCTGGGCAACGCGCACGTGCTGTGCCGGCACCTCGGCTTCGTGGCCGCCACCGGCTGGGCCCACAGCGCCAAGTACGGCAAAGGAGTCGGTAAGAGAGGGGTGGTGGGGCACAGCCTCCCCCTGGGCACGGCCCCCGCGCTGCCTGGGGCGGGGTGGGTGCCCTGAGGGGTCTGTGAGGGGCAGGTTTTGTTGTGTGCTCATGTGGGAGCTTTCTGTCTGTCAGGGCAGCACCTCGGGGAGGGGGAGACTCCCCATCTGCGGACCTCCCCCCACCCAAAACTTTACTCTTGGTGTTTCACTGGCCTCAGCTTTGTGCTGCAGCTCCTGCTGTAACCCTGGCCATGCTCGGTGGGCACCTTCCCTGTTCCCAGGGGATGCTTGGCTCCCCCTCACCCTTAGGCTGTGTCTGGCAGGGCGGATCTGGCTGGACAACGTGAACTGTGCTGGAAGCGAGAAGAGCATTGGGGACTGCAAACACCGGGGCTGGGGGAACAGCGACTGCAGCCACGAGGAGGACGCGGGCGTGGTCTGCAAGGATGAACGCATTCCGGGCTTCAAGGACTCCAACGTCATCGAGGTGAGGAAGCTGCTGGCCAGAGCGGGCAGCTGGTGATGTCCAGGATGCCACAGGGGTCCCCGAGGGTGCAGGAAAGCAGCGCTGTCGTTCCTGGTTGTGCTCCCCAGAGCTGCACCTGGGGACCCAAGGGGACAGGAGTTCTCTGGATGAGGTTCAATCCTTGGCAGCTGTGAGGTGTGGTCAGCAAGAATGCAGGACTGGCTGTCCCTGTGCCCCACCTGTGCCTGGGAGCCCCTCTCCTGCATCCTTGGAGATCCCCTGGGAGCGGGCTGGCCAGGAGGAGGGGCGATGGGCTGGGATGTGAGCTGAGCTGGGGCTGGCCTGATCCCCGCAGATCACCGAGCAGAGCCACGTGGAGGAGGTCCGGCTGCGGCCGGTGGTGGCCGGGGGGCGGCGGCAGCTGCCGGTGACCGAGGGCATCGTGGAGGTGCGCTACAAGGACGGCTGGGCACAGATCTGCGACCAGGGCTGGGACAGCCACAACAGCCGCGTCGTCTGCGGCATGATGGGCTTCCCGGCCGAGAAGAAAGTCAACAGGAACTTCTACAGGTGAGGGAGCCCACAAGGGTCGGGTTGCCCAAGCAGAGCCGGGGGCACAGGGTTGAGGATGGTGCCAAGGGCCAGTGGAGGGACAAGCAGAGGCTGTGCTGTTGGGTGTTGTGGCTCCTAAAATCCCTCCCACCCTGCTGCTCGGCAGTCCGAGCCCCAGCTGGCCATCTGGACACTTGCAGACCAAGCTGGGGGGCTGTGAGGTGGTTGGGGGGCCGTGGCTATCCCCCTACCACACACACTACAGGACAGGCCACTCCAAGGGCAGCGCTTCTGCTCCCTGGCTGTGCTGTGCCCATCCCAAGGGGAGGTTTGCAGCCATCAGGGGATGCACCAGCCACACCACAGTGAGGGGCACGGAGACACCGTGCCTGGCACTGTGTGTGCCCCAGGCAGGCAGCTCTGGTGTTGCTCTGCAGGCGGCTGAAGCGAGCAGCCAGGATGAAGGGTCGTAGCCCGAGGCTGGGCAGCAGGTAAGGGGCCAGGGCGCCCCATCTGCTGAGCCCTGGCAGAGCTGGGCTGTCCGGCCCCACCGGTCTGTGCCGTCGGAACGGATCCGGGCACAGACGGATCTGGACGGAGCAGACTGAAGGCTTGGGCTGTGCTGGCCCAGTAGGACAAACCCCACCCCAGGGGAGCTGCCTGTCTGTGCTGGGCTCCCCCATTCCCCACCAGAGACGATCTCTCTCCCAAGCTGGTCATGCTGAAGGCAGAGCAGCCCTGTCCTGCACAGCAGGCAGGAGTCCTGGCACGCTGGGCAGGGGAGCAGAGCTGTCTCTCCTGGTGGATGGGGAGGAAGGGCTGTGGAAATGGGCAGCTTTCTGCAGAAAGCAGCAGTGGGGATGCTGGAAAGGCTGTGCACCGCTCCATTCCCCGCAGGATGGGCTGGCATGGGCGCTAGAGCCCGTGCTCAGCAGTGCTGATGGGCACAGTGTGGCACGTCCTGCCTGAGTGCCACATCTGCTTGGGGTCTCTTGCATCCTCTGCCCACTCACTCTTGCTGCCTTTCTGCCAGGCCAGGGGATGGTCTGGCTGCCTTTTCCCTCCATCCCTGCATCCTGCTGCTGGGTTTGTTGGTGGATGCAGTGAGCCAGAGCCCACCCTCTCTGGGCTGTGGCATGGCACCTCTTTCCTCTGCCACGATGTTCTGCCCCCAGCGTGGGGCCTTGCCCCAGTCCCACCACCTTCCCTGGTGCTGAGTGTGCCCTACACCCACTGTGAGCTCTTCATTGTGATCTGTGTCCCCAGCAGTCATTCTTGCCAGCTCCTGCAGCTGGTGATGGGAATTGAGGCAGGGTCATCCCATGGCTTTCCTCATTCCCCACCTGAAGGTCCTGTTTGCTCCAGTGTGCTGTTTCCTGGCTGGTTTGGTGCTGACTGCCCCTTTCCCAGCGAGCAGGTCCTTCCCCTGCATCACTGTGGGAAATGTTTTGTGTCTCCATGAGGCTGCAGTCCCGTCCCTCTGCCCCCAGCAGGAACTGGCTCCTGAGAGCCACGCTGCTTTGTAGGGGCTGATCGATTTGGGGCTGCACAGCCACAGTCATATGAAGGCACAGGCTAATCCGGGCTGGAAGGGACCTCTGGGAGTCCTGGTCCAACTCCCTGTGTGGAGCAGAGCCAGTTGTGGGTGAAACCCAGGACTTCATCCAGCTGGCTTTTGAAACCTTCCAAGGATGGAAATTCTGCAACCCTGTGGTTTCTGCTCCAGGATGGAACAGCCCTCATGAGCAAAAAGGTTTTCCTCACCCCAAGCCTGAACCCTTTGTTGTCAGTCACGACTCTTTTCTCTTGTTTGCTTCCCTCCCTGCTGGAAGAGCCAGGATCCTCACAGCTCCCACCTCAGCCCTGGCTGGAACAGTCCCACACCCCCCATCTCCTCCCACACCGCTGCCTTGCTGCTCTCCCTGGGGCTCACATAACATCCATGACATCCTCTTGTCCTGGGGACACAGATCCAGGTTCAGGATGTGGTTTCCTGAGTGTGAATGGGCACTGATGCCCTCTGGCTGTCTGAATCCCAGCCCTGTGCTGTGTCCTGGGGCTCGCTGGGCTGTGCAGGCTGGCACCAACCAGGCTTGGTTCTGCCTGGTCCCTGGGGCTGTCAGTCCCCTGCCCTCCTTTGGGCCACTCTGCTCTTCGCTCCTTGTGGGCTCTGGGGTTTTGGCTCTGCTCAGCATCTTCCACCCTGAGGGAAGCAAGCATTTGAGGGTGTTGGGATTGCACCTACACCTCATGTGTGCTGAGCCCCAGGTGGCTTCCCCTCATGGCTCAGCCTGTGCCAGGGCTGCTTCCCTCCCTTCCCTCCTTGCCAGCCTGCAGCAAGTCCCACCCATGGCCCCAGGGCAAGCACCCTGGGGCTGCCTGTGCTGCTTGCTTGGTGCTGCTTGAGTGTCCTGCATCGTGGGGACACGGCACAGTGGCATCTGGATGAGGACACAGACACGCCTCAGCCACACCCAACTGATCAAATGGTGGCTGCTGGTGTTTGATCTTTGGCAGTGTGACCAGGCAGAGCAGGGTGTGGCTGTGTGAGGTGGCTGCATCCAGCAGTTTCCTGGCGGGATGCATGAGGGAAACTGCATCGTTGCTGCGGAGCGTGGCTGTGTCACACTGCCGGCAGCAGATGATGCTGCTGCACCCCTGTGTGACACGAAGGGGATGCACAGGAGCCTTCCTGGGGGCCAAGGTGCCCAGTTCAGCCTCCAGCAAAGCCAGGGCAGGCTGTGCTCCCTGTGTCACTGCTGCGGGCAGAGGTGACAGCCTGAGGCCCCAGGCTTCGTGATGGTTTTTTTCTATTTTCCAGGCTGGCCTCCAAATCTCAGCCTAAACAAAAGCGCAGGGAGGACGTAGGGCCCAAGAAGAGGTAAATGGCTCTGGTGGAGAGCCAGAGACAGGAGCCCCGTGCAGTCCCAGCAGAGCTGTGCCTGTCCCCACGTGCGTCCCTGTGCTGCTGGGGGTGTGGGACAGGCAGCTGGCAAGGGATGGGTGCCTGTCAGGCACCGTGTGTCACCCTGGGGACAGGGCAAGGGGCACAGCAGCGGCAGGCAGGGTGGCTGGTGACATTTCCACTGCCACTGGCCACGCTGGCCGTGGCTCAGGGCTCCTCTCCCCTCACAGGCTCTTCACGGAGCGGCAGCACCTCAACTACCGCCTGCACTCGGTGTCCTGCACGGGGACAGAGGTGCACCTGTCCATGTGCTCCTTCGAGTTCTACCGGGGCAACTCCTCGGCCGCCTGCGGGGCCGGCATGCCCGCCGTGGTCAGCTGCGTGCCCGGGCCCCTCTTCGCCACTGGCAACGCCCACAAGAAGAAACAGCGCCAGCAGCAGCAGCAGCAGGGCCAGGTGAGCCCTGCAGGGAGGGGGATAAGCCCCACAGCCAGGCAGTGCCCCACGGCCAGGCTCTGTCCCCCAGGTGTGTGGGTTTCTGGGTGTAGAGGAGGAGGTGGGAATGGTGTCCTGTCCCTGCACATCCCAGGAGTGGTGGCCAGGGCTGTGCTGTGCCAGGCCACGCTGTCCCACACCTGTCCCTGCACATCCCAGGAGTGGTGGCCTGGGCTGTGCTGTGCCAGGCCACGCTGTCCCACAGCTGTCCCTGCACGTCCCAGGAGTGGTGGCCAGGGCTGTGCCTGTGCCAGGCCACGCTGTCCCCAAGCTGTCCCTGCACGTCCCAGGAGTGGTGGCCTGGGCTGTGCTGTGCCAGGCCACGCTGTCCCAAACCTGTCCCTGCACGTCCCACGAGTGGTGGCCTGGGCTGTGCTGTGCCAGGCCACGCTGTCCCACAGCTGTCCCTGCACGTCCCAGGAGTGGTGGCCTGGGCTGTGCTGTGCCAGGCCACGCTGTCCCACAGCTGTCCCTGCACGTCCCAGGAGTGGTGGCCAGCGCTGTGCTGTGCCAGGCCACGCTGTCCCACAGCTGTCCCTGCACGTCCCAGGAGTGGTGGCCAGGGCTGTGCTGTGCCAGGCCACGCTGTCCCAAACCTGTCCCTGCACGTCCCAGGAGTGGTGGCCTGGGCTGTGCTGTGCCAGGCCATGCTGTCCCACAGCTGTCCCTGCACGTCCCAGGAGTGGTGGCCCTGGCTGTGCTGGGCCAGGCCACGCTGTCCCACAGCTGTCCCTGCACATCCCAGGAGTGGTGGCCTGGGCTGTGCTGTGCCAGGCCATGCTGTCCCACAGCTGTCCCTGCACGTCCCAGGAGTGGTGGCCCTGGCTGTGCTGTGCCAGGCCACGCTGTCCCACAGCTGTCCCTGCACATCCCAGGAGTGGTGGCCTGGGCTGTGCTGTGCCAGGCCATGCTGTCCCACAGCTGTCCCTGCACATCCCAGGAGTGGTGGCCTGGGCTGTGCTGTGCCAGGCCACGCTGTCCCACACCTGTCCCTGCTCCCGCAGCCCCGGATCCGGCTGAAGGGCGGCGCCAGGGTCGGCGAGGGCCGTGTTGAGGTGCTCAGGAGCAGCGAGTGGGGCACCATCTGTGACGACCGCTGGAACCTGCAGTCGGCCAGCGTCGTGTGCCGCGAGCTGGGCTTCGGCAGCGCCAAGGAGGCCCTCACCGGGGCACGCATGGGGCAAGGTGAGGCTGCTGGGGCACAGGGGCCAGGCGTCCCCTCCTGCAGCTGTGGATGAGGCAATTATCCAGGGTGTCCTGTGGGCACTGGGCTGCTGGATGCACATGGAGCATCCCAGTGGGGCTACGGTCATTCAACCACACTGCCCCGGGCAGCAGCTGTGGAGGGTGGAGTGCCCAACTCCCTCAGAATTGCCAAAAAGAGAAGGCAGCCTTGGGGACAGGGTGGTCCTGGGCATCCTTGGGTCATAGGGCCCTGATTTCTGTTTTCCTCCGGCAGGGACGGGCCCCATCCACCTGAACGAGGTGCAGTGCCGGGGCACCGAGAAGTCCCTCTGGAACTGCCCCTTCAGGAACATCACACAGGAGGACTGCAAGCACTCGGAGGACGCGGCTGTTCGCTGCAACATCCCCTACATGGGCTACGAGAACCTGGTGGGCACCACGGGGGGGCTGCTGACCCCATGGGGCTCCCAGCAGCGGGGCCTCAGAGCAGGGTGCTGGGAAAAACCACAGGATCAATGGGGCACTCATCTCTCCTCTGCATTCCACACATTTCTCCCTGCCCTGGGGCAAGAGATGCCCTGGGAGCTCAGGGATTTTGTGGATGGGTGCCCCTGAGGAGGAGGGGGATGGAGGGGAGGCTGTGGGGGCTCTGGGTGCTCTGTGGGTGCTGCTCTGTGAGGGGAAGTGTGGGGCAGCTGCTCCCTGCTGCTTTTCCTGCTGCTAGCCTGTGCTCACTCTCCAGTAGAAACACCAGAAAAAAATCACTGTGGGCCAACCAAGAGAGATTTTTTTTTTACCTGTGATGAAACAAGCAAATGGAGCCTCTTGTTCCTGTTTGCCCTGGCCCATCGTTTCATCCACTTTGAGCTTTCTTAATGATCATTAACTCTCTCACACCTGCCATTTCAAAATGAACCGTTTTCCCTGCGCTGGTGAGACAATTCCCAAACTCACAAGCCCTTTCTCGTCCCCAAATCCACCAGTTTGGGGGAGCTCCCTGCCGCCTAAAGCTGTGCTTGGCTCTGCTCAGTCCCTGGCTTCCCCATCCCCCTGTTCAGGCACTGCAGCGCAGCCCTGGCTGTGCTGGCACAGGGGCTGGGGACAGTCCTGCCGCCCAGGGGGGAGCATCACCTGTGACGGCGATGACGCTGCCACTGCCTTTCTCTGCAGATTCGGCTGAGCGGGGGCCGGAGCCGCTTCGAGGGGCGGGTCGAGGTGGCGGTGGGGGCTGGCGACGGGGACCAGCCCCGCTGGGGTCTGGTCTGCGGCGAAGGCTGGGGTACGCTGGAGGCGATGGTGGCCTGTCGCCAGCTGGGTCTGGGATTCGCTAACCACGGCTTACAAGTAGGTGCCAGCACCAGCTCGGCCAGGGCAGCAGCAGCAGCCGCCACCACCACCACTGCTCACGGGGCTGGGGACAGGGATGGATGGTGGGGATGGGCGTGGGGGCAGGAGAGGCGGCACGGCGTGGGGTGCCCGCTGACGGGCCCAGGGTTTCCCCGCAGATCCGCCTGGCCGGCGGGAGGACGGAGTTTGAGGGCCGCGTGGAGGTGAAGCGAGG
The DNA here is from genome assembly GCA_017589585.1 of Phylloscopus whistleri. Classification (NCBI taxonomy): domain Eukaryota; kingdom Metazoa; phylum Chordata; class Aves; order Passeriformes; family Phylloscopidae; genus Phylloscopus; species Phylloscopus whistleri. The sequence goes on along the minus strand of JADMLD010000605.1, from coordinate 103,059 downwards.
CAGTAAGTGGGGCACGGTCTGCAGCGATGGCTGGACCACCAAGGAGGCCATGGTGGCCTGTCGTCAGCTCGGCCTGGGCTACTCCCTGCACGCGGTGACGGTAGGTGCCGGCGGGGAGGGCCCCGGTGACACCTTGGTGAGCACAGACTGGCCAGCACTTCTTGAATGACCATGAGGCTGCATGGGGACAGATGGGGACAGAGGGATGTGGTCACTCCATGTCACAGGGTAGGACCTAAGTGGGCAGCTAGGGGCCTGGGCAGCTGTGGTGGGGGGCTTGGCTGCAGCCTGGGTATCTGTGATCCTGGGCAATCCAGTCACCAGCCCTGCCACCCACCCTGCCTCACCCCCTCCCCAGGAGACGTGGTACTGGGACGCCAGCAACGTGACCGAGATGGTCATGAGCGGGGTGAAGTGCGCCGGCCACGAGATGTCCCTGAGCCACTGCCAGCACCACGGCGCCAGCCTGAGCTGCAGGAACACGGGCACGCGCTTCGCTGCCGGCGTCATCTGCTCCGAGAGTGAGCGGCCACGGGGGCTGCGGGCACGGGGGGCTGCAGGGAGCCTGTCTGTGGGTGGGGGTGCTGCAGGGAGGGGGGTCTGTGGGCAGTGGGGTCTGCGGGCAGGGGGGTCTGCAGGCAGTGAGGTCTTGGGCAGCAGGATCTGTGGGCAGTGGGGTCTGCAGGCATGGACTGTGAGCAGTGGTGTCTATGGACAGTGGGGTCTGCAGGCAGTGGGGTCTGTGGGCAGTGGGATCTGTGGCCAGTGGGGTCTGCAGGCTGTGGGGTCTGCAGGCAGTGGGGTCTGCAGGCATGGACTGTGAGCAGTGGTGTCCATGGACAGTGGGGTCTGCAGGTAGTGGGGTCTGCGGGCAGTGGGGTCTGTGGGCGGTGGGGTCTGCAGGTAGTGGGGTCTGCAGGTAGTGGGATCTGCGGGCTGTGGGGTCTGCAAGCATGGGCTATAAGCAGTGGTGTCCATGGACAGTGGGGTCTGCAGGTAGTGGGGTCTGCGGGCAATGGGGTCTGCAGGCATGGACTGTGAGCAGTGGGTTCTGTGGGCAGTGGGGTCTGCAGGTAGTGGGGTCTGCAGGCATGGACTGTGAGCAGTGGTGTGCATGGACAGTGGGGTCTGCAGGCAGTGGGGTCTGCAGGCAGTGGGGTCTGCAAGCTGTGGGGTCTGTAGGCTGTGGGGTCTGCGGGCTGTAATGTCTGTGGGCAGTGGGGTCTGCTGGCAATGGGGTCTGCAGGCATGGACTGTGAGCAATGGTGTCCACGGACAGTGGGGTCTGCAGGCAGTGGGGTCTGTGGGCGGTGGGGTCTGCGGGCTGTGGGGTCTGCAGGCAGTGGGATCTGTGGGCAGTGGGGTCTGTGGGCAGTGGCTCTGTAGACAACAGTGTTATGGGGCCAGGGGCTGTGGTCAGTGGGGTTTGCAGATGGAGGTCAGGGGTCAGCCAATGCCCAGCCCATAGAGAGGGCACATGTCCCTCCCTGCCAGCCCTGGGCACTGCCCCGTCCCCTCCACTCGCCCCATCCCTGCCGAGCGCAGGGCCTGTCCCTGAGCAGCCGCCTGTCCCCAGCCGCCTCCGACCTGCTGCTGCACGCGCCGCTGGTGCAGGAGACGGCGTACATCGAGGACCGGCCGCTGCACATGCTGTACTGTGCCGCCGAGGAGAACTGCCTGGCCAGCTCGGCCCGCCTGGCCAACTGGCCCTACGGCCACCGCCGCCTGCTCCGCTTCTCCTCCCAGATCCACAACCGCGGCCGCGCCGATTTCCGCCCCAAGGCCGGCCGCCACTCCTGGGTCTGGCACGAGTGCCACCGGTGGGCACCGATGGGGCTGTGGGTCAGGGTGGGGAGAGGGTGGTGCTGCTGCAATGGGCAGGGTGAAGGCAACACTGGGTGAGGAGGGTGCTGGGCAGGGGTGACGCTGAAAGAGAGTGACACTGTGCAAGTATGACACTGAGCGAGGGTGACACCGGGTGAGGGTGACCCTGGATAGCCCCAGTCTGCTGCCCAGGGTCCGATTTTGCCTGGTGTGGCTTAGGGCTGTTCCTGGATGAGCATTGTTGGGGCTGGGGTCTCCAGGAGGGCAGGGATGGGGCTGCAGGCTGTGCCCTGCAGCTGAGCCCTCTGCTTGCCTGGGCTAGCTGGCTGGGGACAGCAGTGTCCCCTTCCAGGGCAGCTCTGCCCAACCTCACAGTGCTGCCACCTCAGAGAAGGGGCTGTGGGGGCATTCCTGGCGGCGAGGGGCGAGGCAGGGAGCTGATGCAGGGCGGGCTGCAGCAGGTGCTGGCTCCCTCCCACAGGCACTACCACAGCATGGACATCTTCACCCACTACGACATCCTGACCCCCAACGGCACCAAGGTGGCTGAGGGACACAAGGCCAGCTTCTGCCTGGAGGACACTGAGTGCGAGGAAGGTGGGCGACATGGGGCCCTGCAGCGGCGTCCCTGCCTGTGTCCCCACCACAGGGCCAGGCTGGGGGTCTCAGCAGGGACCAGCTGTGTCTCCTCCTGCCTGCAGACGTGGCCAAGAGGTACGAGTGTGCCAACTTTGGGGAGCAGGGCATCACCGTGGGCTGCTGGGATCTCTATCGGCACGACATCGACTGCCAGTGGATCGACATCACTGATGTCAAGCCAGGCAACTACATCCTGCAGGTGCTGCACCTGACCCTCCCCAGCCCCTCCTGCCACCCTCCCAGCCTCTGTCCCTGCACCTCAGCCCTCCACACGCTTTAGCCACCCATCCCTCTCCCCCACTGGAGCTCAGTGGGGCTGGTGGGTGTGCTGGCATGGGACAGTGCCTGTCCTTGTGCCCACAAACGTGCAGGGCTGCTCAGACATGCTGCCACATGGGCTTTCCAACTCTGAGCAGTACTGCTCATGGGCACAGGGTGCAGAGGGACAGGACCACCCCACCACATCCGCAGCCACTGGCTCCTTGGAGCTCTCCAGCACACCCACCACAGCTGGGGAGACACATCCCGTGGGGCTGGGGCAGGGGGCTCACTGTCCGTGCCCCACAGGTCGTGATCAACCCCAACTTCGAGGTGGCAGAAAGCGACTTCACCAACAATGCCATGAAATGCAACTGCAAGTACGACGGGCACCGCATCTGGGTGCACAGCTGCCACATCGGTAACAGCCTGGGCCACGGCACAGGGGAGAGGGTGGAGGGTGGTGACAGGGCTGCGGGAGGCTGTGAGGATGAGGATGGGCTGGGATGGCGGTGCTGGCTACAGTGGAAGGCGCTGTCACTGCACCAGAGCCGACAGCCCCCTGCCCTCTGCCTGCAGGAGATGCACTCAGCGAGGAGGCCAACAAGCGGTTTGAGCAGTACCCAGGTCAGCTCAACAACCAGATTTCATAGGGCCCCGGCCCTGGGGAGACAGGCATCTCCCTCCCTCACCCCAGACGGGTGGGAGGAAGCCGCTGGGAGACCGGCAGGGAGGCCTGACGCCCGGTGCTGCTGCCACTGTGTCCTGCCGAGGATCGCCCAGGACTCGCCACCGGCTGCCCTTCCCCACCTCGGGGGGGCTGGTGCTGGAGGCACCGACGCCTGCACCTCCCAGCCTGGGGCTGCCACCCCAACCACTGGCCAGAAGACTGTGCCCACATCCCCTGGGCTGCGGCACACGGGTACGGTCCGGGAGGTCCTGGAACCCCCCAGCGCTCCAGCCCTTCCCATCCCAGCTGCACCCCAGCTCCCACTCCCCACTTCAGCCCTGGTTCCTCTCACCCCACAGCCCTCCCACAGCTCACCCCCTCAGCTGGCTCCAGGGCTGACCACCCACACAGGGCCCTGGGAGCCCCTGGTCCCCCCGGGGATGGTGCAGGTGTCTCTGCCCACAGCACTGCCCAGGAGTGGCTCCTACCCCATCTCTGAGTTGTAATTTTATTTCCTCTATAAAGTTGTTAAGTTCTATTTCCCAATGGCTGCTGGCACGTCTCTGGGTTGGGATGAGGAGCCTGGCAGGAGCAGGTGGCACGGTTCGTGCTGCAGGGCTGGTCACCACACTCTGGCACAGAGTGGGAGCATCCCCTGGCCCCTGCAATGCCTCACCCACACAGCCCTGGCCCCACACCAGCCCCCAGCACCTTCCTCAGCCGGGGCTGCTCCTCTGGGAGAAGCCCAGGTGGGTGAGAGGAAGGGAGCAGCAGCAGCCCCACAGCACCGAGCAGGGATGTGGTGAAGAGCTGGTTCCCCCTCACCAGATCCAGGGCGAATATTATTGAGCAGAAATCCCGTTCTGGGGCTGTGACCCTTGAGGATTGGGGTCCACAGGACCGTGACCCACAAGAACTGAGGTCTCACGGCAGAGAGGAGCTGCCTCCTCTCATGTAGGAGCGCAGCCCCACCGGGCCTGGGGGCGAGACACTGGGGCAGGAACACTCGGGTGTGACACAAAGGCCGAGGGAGGAACAGCTCAGCTCTCACCCCTCAGCTGGGTGCTGTGACCCCACCAGCCCCCTCCCCATTCCGGGCGCTGGGAGGAGGAGGGGGCAGGCCTTGGCTGAGCGCTGGAACGCTGCGGTCAGCGCGGCCGGAGCAGCTATGCCAGACACGCCGCGATTTCCCCCTCAGCCGGCGGCGCTGGCCGGGGCAGCGAATTCCTCCGGCGAGGCCGGGGCTGCTGAAAGGAGGCCTGTTCTCAGGGCCGCCCCTCGCCACAGCAGCCCTGAGGGAGGAGGAACTGTGCTTCTTTCACGTCCCAAAAGCAACAGGCCGGGGCTCAGGAGTGCCGTCACGGGCAGGGCCTGGCCCGACAGCCGCATTCCTCCGCTGCTCCGGGCTGCCCTCGCCGCTGAGCCGCTGCTCCCGCTCCGGCTCTTCCAGGAAGGCGAGGAACAGCCGGAGCTGCCGCTTCCCCGAAGGCAACCAGCTGTCCCCAGGGGCCGGGTGTGTGTGGGAGCAGAGCTCCAGCACTGACAGCGAGCTGGGGGCGGGACAGGCAGAGCCCCGGCCTCGGCTGCAGCTCCCATCCTCAGCCCTCCTGGACATCAGGGATAGGAGATATCACCCCGGCCATCACCAGTCCAGCATTGACACCAATTTCAGCATGGCCTGGAAAGCTGCTGCACGGGAGGGGATGTGGACACGGGGCTTGGAGCAGAAGGGATGTGACCAGACGGCCGTGGCACACCGGCACTGCTGCATTCCAGGGAGGTAATGCCGGTCCCAGACCCGCTCTCACCCACAGAGGGGTCACACAATCCACGGCCCAACAGCTGCCTGCCAGGTACAGCGAGGAATCAGATCCAGGTGGGTACCAAGACACCATGAACACTGATAAGGTCCCTGGAGGCACAGCAAGCTCCTGCCCAGGCTGCAGGGTCTCATGCGGGGACTGACAGGAGGAGCAGGGTCCCACACAGCCCAGCCTCCACCAGGCAGCCGCTGCTGCCACGGGAAGGAGGCGACATGGCCCTGGGGGGCCGCTAGAAAAGTGCTTTATTTCAGCATAGAGGGGAACGGCTGCACCACAAGTCACCCAAGCACAGGCCCCTCTCCTGGCCCCTTCCAGCCCTGCACGAGCTCTCGGTCTCTGCCTGGCCAGCATGGACACATCTCAGTCCTGCCCTCGGCTCCGGGTGCTCTCTGCTACTCGGTGACCTCGGGGACGACGCTGACCAGCAGGGTGTCGTAGCCACGCCGCACCAGCAGGGCCAGGTTCTGCTGCGTCCTCACCGCCTCGTACACGTCCTCGGCGCGCCGCGACGCCGTCCCGTTGATCTCCAGCACCACGTCCCCGGCCTTCAGCCCTGCCCTGCACGGACAGAACACACAGAGGGGGAGGCAGAGGCTCAGCAGGAGCTGTGGCACTTGGGGTTCTACAGCCAAGCAAGACACCCAGCCTGGGAAAAGGTCCCCGGGTGGTTTTTGCTGCAGAGCCCAAGCCCTGCTGCTCTGGAGCAAAACACAGGCCACAGCTGCTCCCCCACACACCCCCTGAGGCACAGGGCAGCACTTACTGGTGTGCCGGGGAGCCGATGATCACCTTGTGGATCAGCACGCCGTAGGAGATGTCGGGAAAGGTGGGGTCACGCAGCTTCAGCTCCGCCAGGATGCTGCAGAGGGAATGTCGGCATCAGGGACAGAGCTGGAGGCAGAGCAGGGCTCCCACCCCGCTCCCTGCAGCTGCACAGGCTTAGAGATCAGGCACAGAACCTCCCCTTCTGTGTCCCTGCACCCTGCTGAGTGTGAGCCACAGCTGCCAGCCCCAAACACTGCCATCCTCCTGTCAAAGCGAGAGAATGAGAATCCCAACAGCATCAGGGAGAGCTGGAAACCCCTGGAGCAGCTGCCAGCTGGATCAGAGCTGTGGTGATGCACATCCCATGTCACATCACCCTTCCCAGGCTCAGACCCACCCCTCCCCTGCTGCTGTTTCACTTCTCTGCCCTGGGTGGGCAGGATACACAACACAAGCTGTGCCCCTCTCTCTGCCAGACGTGTCAGCAGAGCTCTGCTCCTGAGCCTAGAGACTAAACAATCGCAGTTTCTCCAACTTTCCCACAGATTTTAGGATTTCTAAACCAAATTTAAACTCTGTATCTCTCACAGCTCCTCTTTGGACTCTCCCCAACTGCTCCTCACCCGTCTTGAATGAAATCCAGAAGTGGCTGCAGCACTCCAGCTGGATCTCTCCAGAGCGACAGCATTCTTCCCTCAAACAGCATCAGCTGCAATCCCTGCAGACCCACACACTCAGTCTCTGCCCAGCTCTGCTCCTGTCAGGTCCCTGCTCAGCCAGTCAGGGCTCCCCAAGTGGCTGTGGTCTGTGCTGAACTCTACTGTGCTGCCCCACAGCCCAGTGCAAGCTGCCATCCCTTCCCAATTTCACACAGCAAAGGTGGGAAGAGGCCTCTCAAGTCCATCTCACCCGACCCCCAGCAGGCTCAGTCAGGGCAGGCTGCTCTGGGCTGTGTCCAGTTGGGTTTTGAGGATCTCCAAGGACCCTCCAGACAACGTGTGCTAAGCTCTGAGCACCCTCCTCACAGTAAAAAAAGGGATTTCTTGTGGACTCTCACACATCTCTGTGCCCACTGCCTCTTATCTGGCCTGGGCACCACGGACAGAACAACAGGGTCTGTGCCCAACACGGAGCTTCTCCTTCCTGTGCCAGGGAAAGGTTTCCAGATGGAAAGGTCCAGGGCTTTCAGGGCAGTCACCTGATTCCAAGGCCAGCAGTCCCTTGTTGGGAGCCCTTCCTGCTGGGCACAAACAAGCCTGGCAGTCAGGTGGTTTCCCTGGAGCGGCTCGGGGGCCGTGCGGAAGCTGGAGCCGCGTCCCAGGAGCCGCGTCCGAGGAATTTCACGCTGCTTCCTGACAAGCAGGAGGAGGTTGGGCTGGCCTCCCACATCCCTGGGGTTCTGCCGGCTACCAGCACCATCTGCTGGGCACTGGGGAACTCACCAGAGCTTGAGGAGGGCAGAGGAGCACAGCCCCGAAAGGTGTTTGCTCAGCCTGGCACAACACCAGCCCCACGAGGCAGCTGAAGGTCCCTTAAATGTGGCTGCAAGAGCCAAAGAACCAGAGCAGGTGGTGTCCTTGAGAGCTGCTCCCAGAGGTGAGAGCACTGCTTGCTGACATGGGCACTTCCAGAGTTGTTTGGGATGGAAAAGACTTCAAGTCCAACCACTCCTCCGGATCTGCCAAGGCCACCACTGACCATGTCCCCAGGTGCCACATCCACACAGCTGTTAAATCCCCCCTTCACCATTGGCCTAGGCAGATGTGCCAGGGCTGGACAGCCCTTTCCAAGAAGCTATTTTCCCAATATCCAACTTCAACCTCCCCTGGCACAACCTGAGGCAGTTTCCTCTAGTCCTGTCCCTTGTTCTCTGGGAGCAGAGCCTGACCCCCACCTGGCTCCACTCTCCTGTCAGGGAGAGCACTTTTTATCTGCTCTCAGAGTCTGCTACCAGTGTGGAAACTTGCAAGTTTCCAACTTACCACTGAGCCAGCCAGGAATCTAACCACAACACAAGCACAAAGAGATTTGAAAGCAAAAACTTAAGCTGTGGAGACAATCCTCCCAAAACCAGGCAGCCCCAGTTAGGAGGGAAGGTCCCATCACATCCCTGCCCCTACAGGACCAGTCTGTTGGCCCCGACCTCAGGACAGGTACCTGGGAGTGAGGGTCAGCATCATCACCCCGATGTACCGGCGCTTGCTCTCTGCATTGCCAAACCAGGAGCCTGTGGAAGGAAAGGACACGGAATGTCATGGCTGGAAAACGGCCACACTCAGAACCAGGCTGAGCCCTCACAGCAGGCAGCATCCAGAGCCATTCCAAATCCCTGCAACAGCTCAGTCCAGTTCCCAACGTCAGCAGGAGTATTCCAGGTGATGCATTTTGCACCACGATCTGGCTTCCCTGGTTTGTCAGATGCTTGACAGAGAATGTCCCTCCCCAATGTCACAGGAGAACCAGACAGGGCAGGGCAGGAGCAGCACAGCTTTCCTGCGGCATCAGATGAGACTCCAAAGACTTCTCCTGCCCTCCTTGGGAAGAAGAACCCAGAGTCCAGCTGTGCCAAAGTTTCCCTCTCACCCCCCCAACTCACTCTTGCGCTGCTCCTCCTTCTGCAGGAACTTCCGCAGCCGGTCGGAGGGGATGGCGAAGGAGATGCCCGACGTCACCTTCATGGTGTTCACGCCAATCACCTCGCCATCCTGCAGGGAAAGGGCACTGGGCTACCCAGCCTGGGTCACTGTGGAGAGCAGGGGAACGACTGCACCAGCCTGGGGTGCTGCCTGTGCACCCACCCCTCCCCAGGCTGCTGTCCCAGCGTGGCTGAGGCTGGGCAGGACCCAGGGGATGAGTCTATGGGATGAGTCCACGCAGTCCCTGGCTCTGCCCTGCCAGCACCAGCCAGACCTTGTCTCCACCAGAGCCCCATCAGCTTCAGCTGCCTCAGATACTGCACAGGGTTCTCACGCCAGGCTTAGCCCTCCTCCCTCCAGGATGAATCCCAGCACTCATGAGGGGGCAAGGAGCAACGGGCACACAGCACATCCCTGCCCCAGCCAGCAAAGGGGACGAGCAGCAGGACTCACCAGGTTGACGAGGGGGCCCCCAGAATTCCCAAACTGCAGCAGAGGAGAGAAAGAGAGCGTGAGCAAACCACAAGAGCCCCGTCCCGAGGCCGATCCCAGTGTGACCAGCCAGACCCCCCGTGCTCCGTGTGAGCCCCTCCTCCCTCCCAGCGTCCCCCCCCAGTGTCCCTTACATCGATGGCAGCGTCCGTCTGGATGTACTCCATGTCGGTGGCGGCCAGCCCCAGCTCGCGGCTGCCGCGCTGCGCCGAGCTGACGATGCCCGAGGTGATGGTGTTCTGCAGGGCGAAGGGGCTGCCCATGGCCACCACGAACTCGCCCTGCCTCACCTCGGCCGAGCGGCCCAGCGGCAGCGTGGGCAGCGGGTGCTGTGGGGGAGCGGGACGGTCAGCGGGACAAAGGGGAACGTCCCCCCCCTTTTCCCGGTGTCCCCACGGCCGTGACAGGCATGTGTGGTGATTCATTCTTCCTAAATGATTCTGTTCTCCCCCAAAAATTAAGTTGTTGTAAATCACCCCTCTAAGTTGCCATTCAGTGTAACCCAATTGTTACCAAACCCCTCCTCCCCTCAGTATCCCATTGTTCTGAGCCTTGGGCCTGCCCCCTCGCTGGAAAACTCTTTTAAGCTGAGGACACCAGCTAGAAGGTCTCTTGCTTACTCTCTTGCTTGCCCTCTTGCTCTTGGGCCTCTTGCTCTTGCCCCCTCTGCCCCTTTGCTCTCTCCCTCCCCCTCTCTCCCTTTTTCCCCCCTCTCTCCTGTGGGAGCCATGCCCCAAATAAACCCCCAAATGTCCAATCAACACCCTCAGAAGCCGTGCCTTGCCTGCCTGCATGCTGCCATGAGCTGCCACACGCTGCCAAAATAATCCTCCCTGAAAGCTCTGCTAAAGCTCCTGTACTTCACCTCCCTTCCTGGACCCAAAGAGACTTCTTGCTATTTCTTCTGCTAGCCAAGCAGGAAGGAAAGCAGGAAAAAACAACGAGGCACGCACACACCTTGGGCTTGATCTTGATGGTGGCGATGTCGGCCACCTGGTCGACGTCCTGCACCACGGCGTCGTACATCTCGCCGCTGGCCAGGCGCACCCGCACGCGCCGCCGGTTGGCCACCACGTGCGCGTTGGTGACGATCAGCCCGTCCGGCGACACCACGAAGCCCGAGCCGTTGGAGATGGGCACCTCCCGGCCCAGGAAGGGGTGCCTGCGAGGAGGGCACGGGTCAGGGACAGGGCTGGGAGGCAGCCCTTCCCCGTCCCGACGGTCTGCACCAACAGGGGAGTGTGCACGGGTGAGGCGGGAATCCAGGGTTTGTGCACAGCCACGAAGGTACAATCCTGCCAGGAAGAGAAGAGCAGGAGGGGCTGTGACCTGTGCAGGGGGTACACAGCCTTGGAGCAGGTAACAAACACCTGAGAGGCCACAGGTGTAGAAATCGTGGCTGTTTGAGTCCAATGAGAGATGTCCTGAGACCGGGGTGCTCTCAAGGCACGTGGTTTATTGGTCGTGGGGGGCAGCCTAACCAGGGGAGGGGAACAGCAGCAGGAAAAGTCTAAAGGGACAGGGATCCAGGGCAGACAGAGAGAGCAATCACCTGTTACATTCCATTTTAACCCTTTCTATCATGAATATTCTAATTAGCACCAACCAATCACCTCAGGATACAAAAACCTACAGAATTTACATACAGCCTATGGGGACTATTGCATTACCATACTAATCTACATACTAAAAACCTGAAAAACCACCTTTTCCCTGATACCTGAGACAACTCGACCGTCTTTTGTTTGGGGGGTGGCGTTGCTTAATTACTGGAGCTTTGGCTATTGGTTCAGCTGATTACATCACTGTCTTCCTGTTTAACATTCTACAGTTCGAATCTTGCTTTCAATTCTATCTCTCTCGTAGGTTTCATACTCTTAGAATCTTTTGCTAATAAATCATCTCTGCGGGAGTTTCCTGCTTCATCCTTTCCAACACACAGGAACGTCTCCTGAGAGCGGGAGCGGACTCACAACTCAATCACCCCAACTTCTACTGGTACTCAGGGGAAGTGAACGGAAAACGGGATGGAAACCAGAGAAGGAGCAGCACCAGCCGATGCCTCCTTACACAGTGATGCAGAGATGGTGACACTGCACACAGGTGACACCGAAGCTGGAAGCAGCAGCCACCCAGCTCCAGGGCAGAGCTGCTGCACAGCGGTGCTCCGAGAGGCCGGAGGCGTGGGACAGTGAGAACATGAGACAGCACAAAGGGAAACGCCAAGTGCTGCTCCCAGGCAGAGTAACGGGGCAGCCTGGGAAGCAACATCGCCAGACGGCCCCGGAGGACACGGAACTGGCTGCGACGTGTGGCAGGCGCGTGTCGGTCCCTCCCGAGGCACTTGTGGGAGCCCTCCGGGACGGTTCAGCAAAGGTCCCGGGGCCACACTGCGTAGGGAAGAGGGAAATCCCTCCCGGGGACCTCCCGGTGCCGGTACCTGCCCACGATCTCCACGTAGACCAGCGCGGGCGCCGTCTTCTCCACCACGTCGGCGATGAAGTTGAAGGCGGCGCGGGGCGAGGTGGGCGGCGGGGCGGGCGGCGGGGCGGGCACGGCGGCGCTCAGCGGCGGCCGGCGGCGCTCCCGGGCCCACAGCAGCAGCAGCGTCGCTGCCCCGGCGCCCACCGCCGCCGCCAGAGACCGGCCCCCGGTGGAAGGCGGCGGAGGATGGGAAGAAGGAGGAGGAGGAGGGGGAGGGGGCGGCGGCGGCTCAGCGGTGCCGGTCAGCGCTCGGCACCAGCGCTGTACACCCGGTGGCACCGGGACCCACCGGACCCGCATCCTCCGCGCCGCTGCCGCCATGCTGCCGAGCGGAAACCGCGCCCCGCTGGGGCGGGGCCGGGCCGCGGGGCACTACGGGAGTTGTAGTCCTGAGGCGGGGTCTGCCCGGAGCTCTTCCTCCACCGCGGAGCACGCCGGGAGCTGTAGTTCCGAGGCGGGGCCTGACGGAAGCACGTTCTGCCGCGGGGTACGCCGGGAGTTGTAGTCCCGCTGGGAGCTACCGTTCCACCGGCGGCGAGATCTGCCGATAACCGGCGCGACATCGCAGCAGGGCAGCTCCATTGTCAGAGCCGCTCACCGAGTCCGCCAGAGCCGCCGAGGGCCGCGGCCGGGGCGAGAGCGCTGCGGCGGCGCGGTGAGGGCCAGGAAGGCGGTGCGCTCCCGGAAGGCGGTGCGCTCCCAGCGTGCCCCGCGCGGACCAGGCGCGCGGCCGCGGGCAAGATGGCGGCGGGTGCGGGGCGGCCGTGAGGCGCCGGCACGGCGGGGATGGAGCCGGCCGCGGCCCCGGGCCCCGAGCGGCTCTTCGACTCGCACCGGTGAGCGCCCGCCCGGGGCCCGCGCCGTGGGGACTGCCGGGGGAGCCGCGCGAGAACTGCGGGAACCCCTGGGCGGGGGTCGCGGGGCCAGCGGGAGGCGGGGGTGTCTCAGGAAAGCTCCGTGGGGAAGGTCGGGGTGACCCGCGGGGGAACCGGGGAGGCTCCGGGCTGTGCCCGAAGTCGGTTGGGAGATTTGCTGCGGGGGGACCAGGGCGGGTCCTGGGGATCCGTCCCGGCCGCGCTCAGGCGGCCCCGGGCGCTTTCTGCTCCCGCAGATTCCCGACCGATGGGTTCCTGCTGCTGGCCTTGCTGCTCTACGCCCCCGTGGGGCTCTGCCTGCTCGTCCTGCGCGTCTTCATCGGCGTCCACGTGTTCCTGGTCAGCTGCGCTCTGCCCGACAGCGTCGTCCGCCGGTGCGTGACCTCGGGGGGCTCCGGCTGCTGCCCCGGGCCGGTGTGGGGTGTCCCGGGCCGCGGGGGCTCGGCTCAGGGAAGGATCTGTGGGGAGCTGTACCTTCGGGACTCCTTGTCTTCAGGAGCCTTGGAGGGGCTTCCTCTGCCCAGGGACAGGTCTGGAGCACAGGGATCAGCCTGGTGCGCTGCTCGGGAGTTCTGTGGGCACTTGCTGTCCTCACCCCAGTCCCAGACATGTCATTTCCATTTGGTGCCAGTGTCTTTTGTCCAGCTGCCACAATTCCTGGGTCCTTGCCTGTTGGGCGTGTCACCCATCAGCGCTTCAGGACTGAAGGAAGCTCCTCGTTCCCCTGGCAGGTTCATTGTCCGTGTGATGTGCTCCGTGCTGGGGCTGCTGGTGCGTCAGAGCGACCCTCGGCTGCGCGGGGCCGGCGCCAGGGTCTTCATTGCCAACCACGTCACCCCCTTCGACCACAACGTCGTCAGCCTGCTCACCTCCTGCAACACGGTGAGGCCGCGGCTCCTCCCCGGGGGCGGGGCACGGGCGGCTCTGCCCGGTTTGGTGGGAGGCAGCTTAAAGTCCCCTCGGTGTCACCCCCTGCCATGGGCAGGGATTCCTTTCTGCCAGCCCAAGTGGCTCCAAGCCCTGTCCCAGCCTGGCCTTGGGCACTTCCAGGGATCCACAGGCAGCCACAGCTTCTCTGGGCAACCTCGCTGCTCTCACACCCCAAAATTTCTTCCTAATATCCAGCTTAAATTTCTCCTCTTTCTGTTCTACCCATTAATCCTCGTCCTGTCACTCCACTTTCTGGCGCAGATTCCCTCTCCTGCTTCTGCTCTTTCAGATCCTGGAAATAAATCCAGATCTGATTTATTAACTCAGGGGTGTTAACCTTGAGCTGTTTTCTGTGGCTCAGCATCACTCGTGGGCTCTGCGTGAAAAAGTGGAGCAGGGTGAGGAGCAGCAGGAGTTGTTACAGTGGGGGTTGATTTCGGTGGGAGAGTGAACAGATCCCAGCAGCTGCTTCCTTCTCTGGCCTTTGGATAAGGGGGCAGGGCTGGCTGTGGGGCAGGGCTGGCTGTGGGGCAGGGCTGGTTGTGGGGTTTCCCCCAGCACTGGCTTGGCAGTTTCAGGGGGTGCATGGAGGGTGCTGAGGGGGCTGCATGTTGGTGGTGCTCGGGTAGCTCTGGGCTGTCCCTGCTCTCCTGAAAAATCCTTTGTGTGTGGAGTTCCTGAGTCAGCAGGCTCCGGGTGGCTCCTGTGTCCTGCAGAGCCACTGATTTCCCTCTGGCCTGGAGAGGGAGGACTCCTGGGAGCAGTTTGTGTCCTGCCAAGTGTGTCAGGGACTGCTGGGGGCACAGGCAGCTGGGAGTGCGTGTGTCTGGCAGGCAGGGCACGGCCTGAACTGATGATTTGGAATCCATTTCCTGTGGAACTGAGGCCGGAGCAGGAGCTGAGGCTTGGCAGCGTTTGTTCTCAGCCACCAGTGCTGTCAGCCCAGGTCACCCTTAGGCCCAGAGGGGATTTTTGTTACTGAACAGGGATTTTGTCCCCTCTGTCACCTGGGAAGGTGGGGCTGGAGGGGTGGACAGGGCAGAGATTCCTCCGATTCCTCCTCATTCCTGTTCTCCCTGCAGCCTGCCCTGAGCGGTGCCCCGGGGTTCATCTGCTGGTCCCGGGGCTTCATGGAGCTGGGAGTGACGGGCAGCCGTGCCGAGCTGGTGGATTCCCTGAAGGAATACTCTGCCCACCAGGGGAACCCACCCCTGCTGCTCTTCCCAGAGGAGGCGGCCACCAACGGCAGGGCCGGGCTGCTCCGCTTCAGGTGAGGGAGTGGGAATTCCCTCAGCAGGGGAGAGGGAATTCCTGCAGCAGGGTGGCTGGGAATGGCTCTGTTGGGACAAAATGGCTTGGGGTGGCTCCGGGATCATTCACTGCAGAGTTCATCCCTTCCAGCTCCTGGCCTTTCTCCATCCTGGATGAGGTCCAGCCCGTTGCCCTGCAGGTCCGGAGGCCGTTGGTGGCTGTGGTGAGTGATGGGCACAGGGTGTGGGGTGGGTGCAGATTTTCTTTCTGCTGTTTCTTTGGAGCTTGTGGTGTGGCCTGACTTCATTTCCTGGCACCCTGGAACCAGCTGCTCAGTGCTAACACTGTTCCCAGCACCTTTCCCAAGAACTTGACCAGTCAGGACTCCCCTGGTTACACTGACAGATGTTTGGTGGCCCAGCTGGCTGTCACTGTGCCTGTAGCTTCCCTCTGCTTTCCTCCTGGTGAGCTCCCTGCTGTGAAAGGCCAGCTGCAGTCAGTGCCTGTGCCAAAGGTCATGCAGGGCTCTGGAGGCTCCTGAGCTGGTGCCCCAGGCACAGACACAGGACGTGGTGGTGCAAGAGCAGCCCCACACCAGGGATAAAGTTCACGGGGGCAACGGCAGCGCTGCCAAAGGCCCTGCAGGGAAGCTGCTCTCAGCGAGGCTTTGTTGAATTTCTTCCTTTTGATATTTGCTGTTTATGACCTGGTGACCCCTGGCAGGGCGAGGAGCCACCTGGATGTGTGAAGGGATGGGAACTGCAGGGATGTTTGGCAGATCTTTCTTAACCCCTGCCAGGCCAGGGGTGCTGAGACAGAGTTGAGGCAGGCCACAAGTGTGGGTGAGGATGCAGTTTTCTAGCAGTGAGGATAAGTTACATTTTGGATGACTTCTCAAGAGAAGTGGGAGAGCTTTTCTGTTCTGGATAGTTTATAAGGAATATATTACACTTCTCTGGGTTTGCTTTCTCTGAGAAATTCTGAGTTGTAACAAGCTGTGTGTGTCTGTGCATCCCTTCCCTCCTGCATGTCAGGGAGAACAGCAGGTCTGTGTGGAGGTGCTGGTTGCAGTCACTCCTTGGCTCAGATTTTACCTCCAGAGTCTGAGCAGGACTTTGTGCTTCCTGCCCACTGGCTGAGTAAATCCTGGTGGATTTCTGGGCTGATTTTAAACCACCAGAAACTGGAAGGATTGGAGATGTGATATTTTGAATGGTTCAACTGGTGTTTTATAGAAAGTTTTCTTCTGTAATTGTGTAATGTGTATTAGGCACTGGGTTGGGCCAAACACCAGATTTGGGGTTAAGAAATAATTTCCTCCAGCTCCAGTTGCTTGGAATGTTGCAGGAGCGTGTTGTTCTGTGGCACAGGCAGTGTAACTGCAATCTGGCTGTGGGCATCACTCCAGGCATTTGGGTTTAGGGTTCTGAGGTTCTGTTTATCCAGATGAGGCTTCTCAGTTCCCCTCATGGCTGGGTTTTCAGAGCTTTTCTCATGCAGAGCTCCTCTTCCCAGGCTGTGGGATAAACCAGGCAAGAGACTGTCTGAGAATCACAGAATTGTTTGGGTTGGAAAATCTCTCTGAGCTCATTGAGTCCCACCATTCCACAACAATGCCAAGGCCACTACTGACCGTGTCCCCAAGTGCCACATCCACAGGGCTCTTAAATCCCCCCAGAGATGGGGACATCCTCCTGCCCTGGGCAGCTGTGCCAGAGCTGGACAACCCTTACAAAGAGGAATTTTCCCAATATCCAACCTCAACCTCCCCTGGCACAACCTGAGGCAGTTTCCTCTTGTGCTTACAGGAGTTGGGACATCACAGAAGAGGCTGTTGCCACCAGAGTGGGGGAGGATTGTTCAAGGTTCTGAGTAAGCTTTAGCAGGTTTTCAGGCAGTTTTGGTGCTTTCTGAAGGCACAGACTAGCAGGGAAAGTGGGGATACTGAGGAAAGTCTTGCTGCTGTCTTAGTGGGAGGAAAGTTTTCGCTGGGAGCAGTGAAAACTGGTGATGACCAACGAGGGTGAAGCTGCCCTGGGGCTTGCACTGGCTTTGCTGTTCCCCCTTTCCCAATCCTCCAGGCACAGCTCAGGTGTGCTCTGCCCACCTCCCTCCCCAGTGGAACCTGGACCAGCTCCTGATCATGGGTGGGCTCTCACTGTGCTCTCTTCCCCAGAGCGTGGCTGACTCCTCCTGGATCACGGAGCTGCTCTGGACCTTCTTCGTTCCCTTCACAGTTTATCAAGTAAGGTACTACGTCTCTCTCTTCCGTTTGGGGCAGGGCTGGGGGTGGGCAGGGCCGTGGTGTCACCGTGGCAGGGACAGTTCCTTCCCTGGGTGCCTCAGCAGGGCTGGGCTCGGCACCATCTGGGCCTGGCCACGTCCAGCTCCTGATGTGGAGAGGGCTCCTGGTTCTTGCTGGGGCAGGAGAGGAGTCTCAGTCTCTCCAGGTGTTCAGTTCAAGTTTCCAGGTGTATTTTTGAAGAAGTGCTGGCCCCCAGTGTCTCAGTCTGTCCCTGTGATCCCTTGGGAGTGGGGTGGTCCAGACCCCCTGCCCAGGGCCCGGGTGAGCCCAGGCTGGCTGAGCAGCTTTGCTGTAACGAGGGCAGCGAAAGGCACTGGGAATCAAATGTAGGGCTTGGTGTATTTCAGCAAAGGAAAGCCTTTCCCTGGTTCTGTCTGCCTGAATTCTGGGTGACCTGTTTTCTACTTCCATGTAAATGGCCACGGATCCTCATTAAGGCCTTTCTGGGAACTGCAGATCCCTGGTGTTACACTGAGGGCCAGCAGAGCTCCAGTTCTGTCCTGTGCCACGTCCTGGATTTGGGGGTGGGCGTTGGGGTTTGGTGCTCCTGTGGGGAAGGCTGTGGGGTGAGCAGGGAGCCTGGAGGTGGGGCTGGCACGGGGCTGCTCCCAGCAGGGCTGGCTCCACGTGCTGCTGTCCCCACTCAGGTGGATGCCGTCCGTCCCCAGACGAGCGGACGAGCCGAGTGAGGACTTTGCGCTCCGAGTTCAGGAGGTAGGGAGGTGGTGTGGGAGAGGGATGTGTGGGGCTGCTGCACTTGGGGCCGGGCACAGAGGAGAGCAGGGTGCAGGCAGGGTTGCAGAGGGCGTTTCTGGATGTGTTTGTGTGGTGGGAGCTCTGGCACGTGTTTATTGCCCCTTGCAAGAGCTCAGGTATTTCATGGCTTATCTGCCACCCCACATTGAGCCTTTCTGCAGTGGTCAGGGCTCTTCCCATCGAGTTCAAACCTTTCACCCCCTTTTTGTAATGCCACAAGTCAAACAAAGCAGCTATTTCTCTCCCCTGCCCATATGTGCTGGGTACTTCACAGCTCCAGACATCTGATATCTCCTTATCAGCCTGCTTTGACAGGATGACATTGCTATTCCTGGTCCTTCTTGTGCACTCTGCAACAACTGAAACGCATCCCAGAGGCCCTGGAGTACCCCTGACACGCTGACAGCGTGGAGGGGCTGCCTGGGCTGTGTGTGTTGTGTGTTTTTATGTGTGACTCCTCTGCGTCCCACAGCTCTTGGCCATGGAGCTGGGTGTGGTATCCACACGGATCACCGCTGCCGACAGGACCGAGCACATGAAGAGGCTGAGGCACACGTCACGGCTGCCCTTTGCCCCAGGTGGGGGTCCTGGCCATGGAACCTCAGCCTGGGCTGTTTTTGTGGGGGGGCCTCTCTCTGCTCTCAGTGTCAGACCACCCATTTCCAGTCCCTCACCCTGTGCCCGCCGTCCTTTCTCCCGCAGCCTTGAGCCAGCGCCCGGCAGCCCGGCCCAGGGTGCCCCCCAGCCTGCCCGGGGGCGCCTCCGAGGACGTGCGGGTGGTGGCCATGGCACAGCAGGTCAAGGAGGTGCTGCCTCACGTGCCCTTGGAGGTCATCAGGACAGACCTGGGTGAGCAGGGGCTGGGCTGGCAGCAGGGATGTTGGGGTGCCTTCTGTGGGCTGAAAGGGGAAACGGTGTCCCCGCTGCGCTGGAGCACAGTGGCAGCCAGGGTGGAGTGCCCTGATCTCTAACGGGTCCCTCTGTCCCCGCAGTCCAAACCAATTGTGTGGACACCACCATTGCCAACTTGCTGGAGGGGAGAGTTCCCTTCTTCCCTGAGAGTAAAGAGACTGGAGACCTGCCTGCCCCGTCTACCTCCCAGGCTGCAGCTGCTTCTGGCATCCAGGGCTCTGTGTCTGCGCCTTCTTCCAAGGTACTTTGGGGTTGTGTCTCCCCGCTCTGGTGGCTCGTGTTCAGGACAAGCCAGGGGCACGGAGCACCAGCCTGGCATGCCAGGTCCTTCCAGAGCCACCAAGGAGGCCCCTGCTTCATCTGTCTCCTAACAGCTCCTGTGCTTTCTCTTCCAGCCAGCTACAAAGCAGTTTGCAAAATCCTCCGTGGAGCGTCACCTGTCCTTGCAGGAGAGGAAACGAGCCTTGTACGACTATGCCAGGAGGTGAGAGCCCCCCACGCCTCCCCGTGCCAGGGCCACACAAAATCTCCCCCTGCCCAAGCCCCCCCAGATCCTGGCCCCTGCAGCACACCAGGTGCCCCAGGCACTGGGCTCTCCAGTGTAACTCACGTCTGGCTGACAAGAGCCCCCTTGGATTGGGTTTCTCTGGGGTCCCACTGGCACTGTGGCACCCTGGGTGTGGGCAGGACATTCCTGTTTGGCACCAGGGACAGCGCCATTAATCCTCCTTGGTGTGAGGGCACAGTGTGAGCTCTGCAGGAGTTTCATGAGGCAAATCCTGGGACAAGAGGCCAGTTCTGGTGTGTGGGTCTTGGTTTAGGAAGATACGGAAAATTGAGGATGTGTTGGAGGGGAAGTTGGGTGTGCCTGTGCTTGTTTGGTACTGGACAGCTGGGGTGGTGCTGAGGGAGCTGTCCTGTTGGGAAACCTGGCTGGGATCTGCTGGGGCACGGGGACTCCTGTGGGTGGTCCTGGGAGACCTTGAGCTGCTGTGGGCAGCCCTGGCAGCCCTCACTGCCCTTGCCTGGTCCACGCTCCATCGGGATTGTCCCCAGCAGGGACTGTACCTCCCCCATGGCCCTCCCAGAGCCGCTCCTGCTGCCTTCACCCCTTTCCCTGGGCTCCAGGCGAGCCTGGAACGGAACGGGTCCAACCCGAGCCAGCGTGCAGCCAGGGAGCACCGGGCCCTGGGGTGCTGCAGTGTGCCCGGGTCCCGGTCCCTCGGGGCTGTGTCCTGGCCGGACGGGCGATCCCCGGGTGGGTTCACGGGAGGCCCCTCGGGTGGTCGCAGCCCCGCGGTGTCTGAGGGCGCTCTTTCCCGCAGGCGGTTCGCTGAGAAGCACGGCGCGGCAAGGGCCGGCGGCAGCCCCTGACCGGGCCGGACCGAGCCGGGCCGGTGGCAACCCCTGACCGGAGCCCCGGGCCGGGCCGGTGGCACCGGTTGGCACCGGGAGCGCGCGGGCCCCGCGCGGACGGGACGGGACGGGACGGGGCGGGGGCGCCCCCTGGCGGCGGAAATAAACGGCGGCAGCGTCCGGCGCGGCTCGGGCTGTGGCGGGCACCGGCGGCGAGGGGGGGCGGGGCCGGCGGGACAGGAGGGGCGGGGTCAGAGGGGAGGGCGGGGCCGGGCCGGCTCCGTGCCGGTCTGCACGCGCCGCGGCCGACGCCCGCTCGCGCGCCGCACGTAGGCGCCGCTTAAAGAGGGCAACGCGGCGGGGCCGCCGCCCCCGCGGCCGGGCGGGCTGCGGCTGGCGGGCCCCAGCGGGCGGAGCCAGCGCCCCCTTTAAGAGCCCGGCGCCCGGTGCCGGTGGTTTTTATTTACATGGGGGCTCGCGGGCGTCACGTGACTGTCGGCGGCGGGGGCTGCGCGCGGAGCACCCGCGGGGCCATGGCGGGAGCCGGTGATGACGGTCCGGGGGGGGAACCGGGGCAATGGGAGACCCGGGCGGGACGGCGAGCTGGGGGGGGGCTTCGGGGCACCGAGGGGTTTGGGACAATAGGAGAGCCGGGTGGGCCAGGGCACCGCGGCGTTCGGGACGGTGGGGCTGCGAGGGGGGTCTGGGTCACCGGGAGTGCCGGGTGGTTGATGTGCTCTGTGGATGGGGAGTGGGTCAGTGGGGAGCCCAGGCGGGGTTTCTGGGGGGCTGACATGCACCGGGGGCCAGGGATCGCGGGGAGGATCCCGGGCAGGCTGGTGTGTGCCAGGGGTTCGGTCACTGGGGGCATCAGGGGGGCTGATGAGAGGCAGATGTGGGTCCGGGACAGCAGCCCTGGGGTGCACAGGACGTCCCGGGTGAGGGACTGCACTGGGTGCTCCTGCAGTCTGCAGGCAGGGGTGCGGGGTGCGCCAGGGAGGGCTCCTGGGCAGGGCTGGGATGGGGTGCAGGGGTGGGTCCGGCGCAGCGCAGGGGCTGACAGCCCCCCCAGGCTCCTGGGTGGAGCTGCGGTGTGGCCCAGGCTGCCCAGAACCCGAGCTGGCGCCTTCGCCCTTCTCCTGCCACGCCGACGTGGAGCGGATGCTGCTGGAGGCCCAGCTGGAGACAGAGAGCAGTGACGGGTGAGTCCCGAGGGGGAGCCGGGCTCCAGAGCCCTGCTGAGCTGCGGCTGGCACTGGGGCCACAGCCTGGGCTCAGTGACTGAGGGTTTCTCTTTGCAGGGCCCTGCTTGTGCTGGGCTCCCCAGCCTGGGATGAGGACGGAGCCAGCCACGGGAGCGATCAGCCAGGGGAGAGCGAGGTGCTGCCTGCCCACAGCCAGCCCCAGCCAGGCTGCCCTCACCCCCGGCAGGTGAGGGAGCTGTCCCCACCACGCCCTGCCGTGCCCCCAGGCCCTGCTCTGACCTGCCCTGTGTCTCCTTGCAGTGGGGTGTGCCAGAGGAAGCCAAGTGGAGGCAGCGACGCCTGACAGCGTCCCTGGGCTGGGCCTGCACCCGCTGCCCTCGGTACCTGTCTGCAGAGTAAGTCCTGTGTCCCCCACCAGCACGTCCTGCTGGCCCCCATCCTGCTGTCCCTGTGTCCCTGTTAACCATGAACTTTTCCCAGGGAATTTGCCTTTGTGTGCTCCCCCCAGCCAGTGCTGTGGAGCCTGCAGGGAGGTGCAGTGGGGAGGAAGAAGAGACTTTTCAGTTCGGAGCTGCTGCTGCTCTTCATCCCCTCGCTCCTGCTCAGCCACCTGCTGACCCTGGGGCTGGGGTGAGTGTCTGGGGGTCACCATGGGGCTGGGGTGAGTGTCTGTGGGTCTCACCATGGGGCTGGGGTGAGTGTCTGTGGGTCTCACCATGGGGCTGGGGGAGGAGGGAACACTTCTGTATTTGAGCTGCCTATCCTTTGGTGCTGTCGTGCACCACTGCTCCCAGCAGCTGCAGTGCTCTGCTGCCATCTCCCCTTGCTCCTGGCTTGCTGGGGCCCTGCACCCTGTTACCAGTGCCTCACAGTCACTCTCTCCACTCCAGGATCTACATTGGGAAGCGCCTGGCAGCCTCCTCGGCCAACCCTCTGTGAGGAAACTGGGCAGGCAGCACCCGCTGCTCCCTTGGGAAGGCGGGGAGAGCCCGGCCCCAGCGCAGCCTGACCGCTCCCAGGCCCCGTGTTTGTGGCACCAGGCGCCTTCTCCCCGTGTCTCTCCCTCAGCCCTGGCCTCGGGAGCTGATCCCACTCTCCCCCGTAGACAGGAACCTGCTGATGGCAGCTCGCAGCTGCAGGCAGCCCCTGCCCTCCCCAGCCCCTGGTTACGGGTCCCCCTGTAACAGACTGTAAATAAAACTGAGCCACCCCAATAAAGAGCCCTGTGCCAGCTCAGGGGCTGAGCAGAGAGTCCCCTCCCTGTGTCCAGCACAGCCTGGCTTGGGAAGTGACCATGGGGCCCTCCCCAGTGGCAGGAGGGCGAGTCCCTGTACTTTGGGGTGGTGCCAGCTGGGGAGGGGCCCCTGGGTGGGCTGTGGGCAAGCAGGGCTGGGTGCTGGGGCTCACTCAGCCCCACGCAGGTGCCCGGCTGATGCGTTTGCCCTTTATTAGCCATGGCTGCAGCGCAGAGGCGGGGGCTGAGCGTGGCACGGCCGGTCAGGGCAGTGACACCTGCCTGGTGGCAGGTGTGGGCAGGAGAGGTGGCACTGCAGAGCGTGAGGCTGTGTGTGCACACCTGGCTGGCTCCTGTGCAGTTCACGCCAGGAGTGTGTGCTGGTGCTGCAGGATGGGGTGGGCAGGGCTGGGAGCTGTCCCACAAAGTGGGGAGCAGGGATCACACACAAATGCCACGGGGGAAGTCTCTGGCTCCCTGCCACTGGCACAGTCCGTGGGCAGCTCGGGTGGAGGGAGGGACGTCCTCATGGCTGGGAAGGGCTGCATGTGGCTCCAGTGGCACAGGAAGCATCCAGGGCCAGGTGGGTCCCAGCCCCAGGGGACACCAGAGCTGGCGGGACACAGGGTGGCAGTGCCCGGTGCACACAGGGAGCCCCATGGCCATGTGGGTGCAAGAGGTGCTCCAGCAGGTGGGAATCAAGCAGGGCTGTGGGTCCAGCAGCTGGCTGAGCACAGGGGCACTCTGGGCAGGGGTGGCCCAGTGCAGCTGCAGGTGGCATCAGCTCAGAGCTGTGACAGCCGCTTGGACTTGGGTGGCGGCAGTGGCGGCGACTTGAGGCTTCTGTTCCCACCCGCTGCCGGGGGTGTGGATGCCTGTGGGCAGAGAGGGGTGGTGGGGCTGGGGGGCCAGGGCCAGGCAGTGCCTCCCCTGCAGTGCCTCCCCTGCAGTACCTTCCCTGCTGCTGCAGCATCGCCCTGCTCCAGGAAGGTCTCGTACACCGCCAGGCTGAACTTGCGGGGCAGTGGGGGGAGCTTGCTGGCGCTTCTCACGCGGCCACCAAAGCCCGTGGGAGACGAGGAGGAGCCTGTGCAGGCAGGAGAGGTGGGATGGAGCCCCAGCCAGCTGCATGGGGCCCATCGGTGTGCCCAGGGCTGTCAGGGCCAGAAGTGCTGGGCAGAGGGGACAGAGGTGCCATAGGATGTGAGCCCAGCCAGGAGCAGGGGGCTGGCTCCCAGCAGGAACATCTGGGAGGTGGTGGAGTCACCATCCCTGGATGTGTTTAAGAAGAGACTGGATGTGGCACTTGGTGCCATGGTTTGGTTGAGGTGTTAGAGTATGGGTTGGACTCGATGATCTTGAAGGTCTCTTCCAACCTGGAAATTCTGTGATTCTGTGATCTCTTGGCACCGAGAGCCACTGGCACGAGGTCCAGGATCAAGGGCTGCAGCCCCGCAGGGAGCGTTCAGCAGGGGCCGTGCCTGCGCTCCCACTCTGTGCCACCACAAGGGGGTGAGGGGACCTGTGCTGGGGCTGCAGTGGGAGGGCACAGCGCTGCTCACGGAGCTGCAGGGACTCTCAGGTTGTACCTGCAGCGCTGGGCTGAGCACCGGCAGCAGCTCGGCTTGGCGGGGGCTGTTTCCCATCAGCGCTCGGGCTGCTCTCGCTCATGGGGCAGGAGAGTGTCCACTTCTCATCCTGGGGCACAGAAGGAAGGGCTCAGCACCTCGGAGGGCCAGGCTGGATGGCAGCCCCTGCAGACCTTGGTCTCCAGCCTTGTGCCCCTCCAGCCCCTGCTCCTGCAGCAGGGGCTGCCACCAGCCCCTTGAGGGGTCCCATCCGGGCCGGGGGCTCTGGGTGCAGCAGGACACCCAGGGGAGTGTGAGCAGGGCCCCAGGGAGGCACCAGGGCTCACCTTGGGCTCTGGCAGCTCCGAGATGGACTGGCACAGGTCCTGCCGCCGGGGCCCGAAGATGGAGCTGGCGCGCTTCTCCCTGGGCTCGCTCCTGTGCTCCTCGCTCTCAGAGGGGCGGGGGGCAGGCTTTGGGGTCGGGGGTGCCTCCGTGCTGTGGGGCGACTGGGACAGGTGAGGGGCAGTAGGGGGGAAGGAGGAGCAGGGCTGTGCCATGGATCACTGGGAGCGACTGCACTCAGCCAGGCACAGCAGAGCTCAGCAGGGGAGGTTTGGGGGACAAGAGTGGATGGCTCAGGTGACAGCAGTGTCCAGGTGAGCCTGGGGGCTGCACATGGGGTGTCTCTCCTCCGTGCCCCCCATAGGGACAGGACCACCTGGCAGGATGGACCCCTGAGCTGCACTTGGCATAAAGGGGAGGTGGAAGGGCAGAGGACTGGGGAGGTGGGAGAAAAGCACCTGGGCCAGAGTGAGGAAGCTCAGCAGGGAGGGCTGAGGGGGGTGAGAGGGCACGACCAGCACTCCCCACTGCAGCACTTGCCTGGCTCCAGCGTGGCTCAGCCGGTCCCAGTCAGGCACCCAGGCTATGGACCGGGGTCGGCCGCTCCGCCGGTCCTCGAAGAACATCTGAGAGACAGCCAGGAGGGATGAGAGGGCAGAGCCTCCCCAGCCCTCCCTGGGGCTCAGCCAGGGCCATCAGTGCAGTCTGATGGGGGCTGACTGATCATCAGTCTTGCTTCTGTGCCAGTGCCAGCCACCCCCAGCAGTGCTGTGCCCTCTCCAGGGGCAAGCAGGGACCCTGAGATCCCCCATGCCCAGCGCTCCTCACCTCATTTCTTCCCCAGCTGTGGCCTCAGCCAGCTGCTCCGCGCTGCCCCACGCCTGCATTGGCTTCTCTATCTTCATCCCCACGGTGCCAGGTGTGCCCCCCAGCCCTGCTTGCCCCCCGGTGGCACTCACCATCTCCCTCACGCCGTACTGGCTCTCCACCTTGGCCCGCAGCTGCTCGAAGCACTGCTCCATGCGCTCGTGGAAGGGCCGCAGGTCCTCCGTCACCTTCTGCCCGTGGATCCGGATGCCCTCTGCCAGCAGCGGGATCTGGGGGAGAACTGGGGCTCGTGGGGCTCCCTGGGATGGGCAGGGACAGCGGGTACAGGGGGGGGCAGCTGTCCCTGCCAGAGGGAGGCTGCACCTGGTACCTGCCAGGCGATCAGGTCCTTCAGCTTCTCGATGTTCCCTGCATCCTCGGGGTGCTCCTGCATGTAGGGCTCCTGGAAAAAAGCCTGCAACGCCCCCTCCTCAGCCCCACTGCCGGGCTGGCCCAGCCCCACCCAGCCTGGGGACGGTAGAGTGGTGCCTGTGCTAGTTCTGGGGGTGCCCAGCTGGCCCCAGCGCAGCCCCTGCCTGTCCTCACCTTCTCATACTTGGTGAAGCCGCCCATGACGGCGGGGTCCACGATGCCGTTGAGCAGCATGGAGAGAGGGTTGACGGGCAGGCCGGGGTCGTTCTGGTGCCGGTTGATCTCACTCATGATTTTCTCGTTGGTTTTCATCATGGTCTCAATGGCGTTCTCCAGGGGGGAGATGATGATCTGTGAGCAGGGAGGGGTCAACGCTTGCTGGCACAGCCACCTGCCCCTCCTCTCCTTAAGGCTGGCAGGGTGGGCTCTCCCCAGCCTGGCAGGAGGGACCCCTGGGGCTGCATATCTCACCCCATGAAGCCCCTCAGGGTGCCTGGGGCTGAGCGAGAGCTCAGGGGGATGTGCTGGCCATGCTGGTCCCTGCTCCCAGCACAGCATCAGCCCCGTGGGCACGAGGCAGCAGGGAGGCTGCAGGAAAGCTGGGTAACCACTTTTGGGGGTGCACAGCCTGAGCACCACGGCAGACACGTGCAGCACTCATGCAGCCACACGTCCTTGTGCCTGCAGCATGCTGTGACAGCCCAGCCAGGGCACATCACATCTCCACTGCCGTGGCTCCTGAGGCTCCCTGGATGTTGGCCGAGCACAGAGGAACAAAGCCCACGCACAGAGCCCTGGCAGCAGCTGCTGACCCCACCCCACACGCCGTCCCTGCTGCCCGTGGAGCACGGCACAGGCAGGACACGCTCCCCCTGCCCCAGCCTGAGCTCCTGGCAGGGCTGGGGGCTGCATCCACCAGGATCCTGGGAGGGCCCTGCTGCCCCCCAGCCCCCTCCTCACCGTCTCAGTGGAGGTCACCACGAACCAGCGCAGGATGCCGGGCAGGGGATAGGCTGTCCTGAAGGTCGTCCGCTCAATCCACATGTTCTTTGGGAAGAGCAGCAATCACTCCCCACCCTTCTCCCATCATCCTGGGTCACCCCTGGGCTGCCTCGTGCCATGGGGGGCTCCCACCTCCATGGGCACCACATTGTCCATCCCAGGACCGGGGATCCCCTGTCTCTCCTCTGGACCTTTAGCTCCTTGCAGGGCCCCCCCCGAGCTCTCCTGTCCCTCCCAGCTGGGGGTCCTGGCAGCTCCTCCCAGCACTCACTGCAAATTCATTGTCGGGATCGTTCGGGCCCCTCTTGAAAGGCCGTGAGTAGCTGAAGCGCTGGACGTGGTTGGCTTTGTAGAAGCTGTGGGGAGGGAAGGGGCAGAAGTGGGAGAGGACCCCCACTGTGTCCCACCCCACCCCAGACTGTCCAGAGCAGAGCAGGGGCTCTGCCCTGTGCTGGACACTCACTTGGTGATCTGCTCCGGGATGCTGCGGCCCTTGAGCCGGACCTTGGCCTCCTCTGCCGGCTGCACGGTGAAGCACTGGATGTCTGTGGGAGTGAAGGAGCCACCAGCACACACTGGGGGACAGGGCTGCTGGGGAGAGGGGCTCCAGAGCCCTGAGGGGTCAACCCCAGGGGCACAGAGAGGCATTTAAGGAATTCCCACGTGGAGAGCGATGGGCAGAGACCAAGCCACCCTCGCAGCCCCGTCACACAGAGGATACACTGCCCTGGGGAGTCGGTGATGTCCTGGCCAGGGGGGGATGTGCTCTTCAGCTTCTCAGCATTGGGGAAGGGGCTCAGCAGCTGCATCTCAAAGTCCTCACGCCGCTCGTACTCCTTGCCCCGGTAGATGAAGACCTTGTTCTGCAGGGGGAGAAGGTGATAGCTCATCCCTGTGCCACAGAGCAGGGCCAGCAAGGCCCAGAGCATCAGGGTGCTGATAAGGCTGAGCCCCCTGCCAAGCAGGAGACAGCCCCTGCTAGAAAAATCCATCTCCCCAAACCCAGGAACTAGAGGGAAAAGGAAGAAAGCACGTGGAGAATCAGGACTGGTGCCAGCCAAGCAATGTCACTAAGGACAAATCCTGCCTGACAAATTCAGTGGCTTCTACGAGGGCGTGGCAGCGTGGCTGGGTGGGGGGAGAGCGACTGGACTTGTGCAACCCATCTGACCTTGCCCCCAGGACACACGTCCATCTCCAGGACAGGCATGGATGGGACAGATGCTGGGTAAGGAACAGGCTGGATGATGACACTCAGAGAGTTGTGGCCCACACAGCTCCACATCCAGCTGGAGACCAGTGAGGATTGGGTTTCCTTGGCTCTCGAGCTGTGGAGCTGCTCGTGGTTCTGCTTACCCGGAGGAAGGTGGGGAAGCCCTGCCCGTAGTACCCCACGGCAAAGTAATCGGGGCTGGGCCGCAGCACCTTCAGGATCTTCTCATAGAACTTGGCTTCTCGTTGCTGCAGGGGAGAGGGGCAGGATGAGGACAGGATGGGGCCCTGCAGACCCCCCCCAGCTCATCCCTGCCATCCTGCCCTGCCAGCGGGGCACCCACCAGGATGTCACTCAGCATTTCGTAGTCGAACAGGTGGCTCTCGTACTGCTCCGCCAGCTCCTTGCAGATGTGGATGGCCTCCTCCCACATCTGGAGAAGAGAAGGGTCAGGACAGGGCCCCTCAGTGCAGGGTGAACTGGGGAAGGAGGCACCAGGGACTTCCAGCAGAGATCACCCTGCCTGTGGGGGCAGCTGCACCCCTGCCCAGGTGAGGAGTAGGAGAGGGCTCTCCTGTGGGGACTGGTGGTCCAGTGGGCAGCAGAAGGGCTTGGCTTCCCACCATCTCCAGCCCTGGAGCCCCCCAGCCCACCCCATCAAGCCTTTGTCCTGAGATGTCTGAGCTGCCAGTCCTTGGCAGTACCAGGACTGGGATGTGATGGGACAGGATGGGACAAGGATGGGATGAAGGCTGTGGGGTGACCCACTGCAGGGCAGTTCCAGCCCTTCTGCAGCAGTGAGGAGTGAGGGGCTGTGCTGAGAACGGGCTCTGGCAGCTTGGAACAGGGGGCAGTGATGGCAAAGGGGTCAGGCTTGCCCTAAGCCAGCCCAGCTCCCTCCAGCTGTGGGATTTCAGGGTCTGTAGGGGCAGGTGGCCACACTCACCTTGCCCTGGTCGAAGTATTCGATGATCTGGTTGTACAGAGCCTCCTTCAGCTGGCGCTGAGTGTGCAGGTGGAGGCCCTGCGGGCCCGGCACGGGGGCTGCATTCGACTCCTCCGACCACTGCAGGAGGGAGCAGGGAGCTGTCACACCCAGCCCACGGGGCTGCCCTCCCCTCACAGCCCCCCCGAGCCCCCCGAGCCCCCCGTGCCCACCGTCAGCAGCCGGGCGTGCAGCAGCAGCGTGTAGGCTCCCTCCGTGTAGTTCTCGTAGCTGATGTGCAGATCCTTCAGCTTGTACAGGTACCTGGCAGCCACAGAGCCACGTGTGGGGCACAGTTTGGGCACACAGAGCCATCACCCTGCCCCTCAGGCAGGGCACAATGCCAACCCCATCCCGCTGGGAATGCTCAGGATCCCCCGCCCAGGGTGCTCCCAGGGCTGTGCTCACCTGATGTACATGGCCTGGCGCTCGATCTCCTTGTAGAAGTTCTGTGGAAAGGCAGACAAGGCTGTTTGAGGTGGCCCCGGGGGTGGCACATGCCACAGCCCCCCCACGCTGCCACGCTCTGGGCCACGGTGCTGCCAGGACTGTCCCCACACAGGGATGGGGTTGGCCCTGGCCCTGGGGAGCTGTGACTCACAAGGGATGCCAGCCCTGGCACCAGCTGCACCCCCTCTCTGCTGGGCCAGGGGCACCGTGGGGACTTGGGGACCAGGAACAAGCCCTGGTTGCCCCAGGGAGCTGGGGACATGGGGATGAGTCCAGCCAGCCCCAGGGAGCTGGAGCAGGGCACGGGTGCTCACCAGGAGGTTGACGGTGCAGCTCATGCTGTAGGTCTTGTTCTCGTCGTTCATGACAGCCCTGTAGTCCAGGAGCCGCTCCAGGAGCTCGCTCACCAGCCTCACAAAGTCCTCTCCAGGCTTGGCCAGCTCGGGGTGGCTCTGGCAGCAGCTCAGCAGGCTGAGCAAGAGAGGGGTCCCACTGCACAGCAGCTCTGCAGCGCTGCCACCACCGCCCTGCTCAGCACCAAAGGGCAGGGACAAAGCCTGGGCAGAGCAGGGGCACCACCCAGGGCAGGGGTAATTCCTGAGGCAGAGATAACCCCTGAGGCAGGGGCATCACCCAGGGCAGGAGCAATTCCTGAGGCAGAGATAACCCCTGAGGCAGGGGCATCACCTGAGGCAGGGGTAATTCCTGAGGCAGGGATAACCCCTGGGGCAGTGGCATCACCCAGGGCAGGGGTAATTCCTGGGGCAGAGATAACCCCTGGGGCAGTGGCATGGCCTGAGGCAGGGGTAATTCCTGGGGCAGAGATAACCCCTGGGGCAGTGGCATCACCCAGGGCAGGGGTAATTCCTGGGGCAGAGATAACCCCTGGGGCAGGGGCATCACCCAGGGCAGGGATATCACTCA
Source organism: Phylloscopus whistleri (assembly GCA_017589585.1). Lineage (NCBI taxonomy): Eukaryota > Metazoa > Chordata > Aves > Passeriformes > Phylloscopidae > Phylloscopus > Phylloscopus whistleri. The sequence continues at coordinate 72,918 of JADMLD010000605.1, read as the reverse complement.
AGGCACAGGGCAATTCCTGAGGCAAGACAAGGGTAATTCCTAGGGCAGGGGCATCACCAGGGACAGGAGCATGGCCTGGGGCAGAGGTAACACCCGGGGCAGGCAGGGGCAGGCTGGCTGGCACAGCAGAGATGTGCAGGGGGCACACGATGGAGCTCAGCCACCAGCCCTCCTCCTCCTCACTGCCCCCTTTCCCTCGTGGCACACTCGGGGCCAGAGCACAGCGTGAGGAGGAGCGGGATGGCAGGGAAGGGTGGTGCCCCGGGGAGGAGGTGGCAGGGATGGCACTTCACGCTCACATGCTCTTGAAAAGCTGCATGTACTGCTCGTCCCCGCGGCCGCCCTCCACCTCGCTGTCCAGCCTGCGCAGGATCTCATCCTCGAACTGCAGCGAGGGGATGGAGACGGGCTGAGCTTGGAGCAGCCCCTCCCCAGAGCCCATCCCAAAGAGACCGCTCCCGTCCCCGCTCGCAGGCCACGCCACTCCCCTGGTGTGGGTGGTTCCCCCAACATCCCACCCCATCACCCTGCAGCCATCCCGGCCCTCACCCGGCTGAAGCTGCCGGTGAGCCGGTGCTCGCACAGCATCATGTCGAAGAAGATGGGGATGGTGGACCTGCGCAGCTCCAGCTCCGGCACCAGCGTCATCTCCAGGATGGGACCCACCATGCCCGGGATGAACTCGATCTTGCGCTGGCCTGGGGGGACAGGGAGGGCTGAGGGGCGGGCCCACACCCCTGCAGCCTCCCGTGCCAAAACCCCGCTCCCCACACCCGCTCTGGGGACGGTGCTGACGGACATCAGCCCACAGAGACCCCAAAAATCCCCCAGCACTGCCCGCCGTGGCTCACCGAGGCTGTACCACATGTCCCGGATGGACGCTCCGATGGTGGCTCTCATGTCCCCGTACCTGCCGGGACAGAGGTGAGTCAGCATCGCCCTGCAGCCCCGGGTGAGCCCAGCTGGCTCATCCCAAAACCCCTGACCTCGTGGCACGGTGGCAGCCCGGGTGTCTTGGGTTATGGAGCCTAAAATGTGTATTCTATTTTCATCTGCTGAAAGCAGTTGGGGAATTGTTCTCCTTTATCTTTTGTAACTCTGGAAGGAGGGTGCCTTCTGATAAAAGGGCCAACTGTTCAAACCAGGTGGGGCAGTGTTTCTTATCTCTCCCACCGCTCCCCGTCCTCCCTCCAGGGGAATATTTTCTGCTAATGGGCCATTAAGACACCCCCAAAGCACAGACTTCCCCAAACTATATCCTTCCCAAAACAGAACATCCACATTCCATCATCCCAGTGTGAGATGCTCCACCCAGTGGGGGGAGTCAACCATTCCTGCCTGGATAAAACTGGGACTCAGGAACAGAAAGCATCTGGCTTCGCCCAATTACCAGAGGAAGACTGGACCCTCCTCACCATCTCTGGGCCCTTCTCACCATCCCTGGACCCTTTGCTACAGGATCATCTCTGCTCCAACAGAACCACATCTGCCACTCCAGGAGGACTCACTGTGGGCTGCTCCCAACACCCTGACCAACAGGGTGTCAGGTTGTAGCTCTGACCCTGTCAGGGTTTTCCAGGATTGTTGTTTGTTTGTTTGCTTGTGGTTTTATTTGTTTGGTTGGGTGTTTTTGTTTTCTACTCCATTTGTATTGTTAATATTCCTAGTAAAGAACTGTTATTCCTGTTCCCAAATCTTTGCCTGAAAGCCCTTAATTGCAAAATTATAATTTGGAGGGGGTGAGGGGTTTACATTCTCCATTCCAAGGGAAACTTCACCTGTCCCTGGCAGATCCCTGTCCTTCCAAACCAAGACACCGGGGCAGGAACCCGAGGTGCGGGGTGGGGACTCACTTGGCCAGGATGCTGTTGCGTTTGGCCGGGGAGAAGTTCTCCAGCTGCAGGGAGTCCTGGGTGAGGAAAGCCACGGCCAGGTGGAAATAGTTGTTCCAAAGCTGCAGTGGAAGCGCAAGGGATGAGTGCCAGGCCGGGTGGCACAGTGGGCTGGGCACCAGGCTGGGTCCTCTCCTGACCCACCCAGCCCACAGCAGGACTGAGGCAGCGCCCACCCACCTGCAGCTCGAAGTGGCTGTCGCTCAGGAACCTCTCTGTCAAGGTGCTGGCAAACTGGTTGATGGCACGCAGGAACTCCCTGGGGTGAGTGAGCACTGAGTGAGGGCAGCACCAGCCTGCCCACTGCCCAGCCTGCTGTGCCCACCACCCACGTGCCCACCACCACCCTCACACAGAGGGGGTGAAGTCCTTTGTGCCCACATCCACGTGCCCACCACCACCCTCACACAGAGGGGGTGAAGTCCTTTGTGCCCACATCCACGTGCCCACCACCATCCTCACACAGAGGGGGTGAGGTCCTTTGTGCCCACATCCACGTGCCCACCACCACCCTCACACAGAGGGGGTGAAGTCCTTTGTGCCCACCACCCACGTGCCCACCACCACCATCACACAGAGGGGGTGAAGTCCTTTGTGCCCACCCCATGACCAGCTCACCAGCCCTGCACACCCAGAGCCCTGCCCCAGTGTCCACCTGCCCCTGAGGTGTCCCCACACCCACCCCAGCTCCCCCTGCGGGGCCCTGCCCGGCCCCTCACCGGTTCTGCACCATGTTCATCACCACCCAGTCACCGGGATACACCGTCTTCCCAATCAGGTCCTTGAAGAGGATAAAAGTCTCCATGAGGAAGTCCTGCGAGGGAGGGAAAGGCGTCAGGAGCCGCGCTGGGCTGCAGTGCCCTCCGGGGGCTGCTGTGGGGAGGGGCTGGCGCCGGAGGCGTCGCCGTGGGGCAGCACTCACCATCAGCTCGGGCCGGGAGGGGAAGGCCTGGATGTAGGTGCTGTAGTGCTCCTTGTCCATCTGGCTCAGGATGGCGGCCATGCAGGCCACGTAGTGGCTCTGGGGGAGAGGAGCTGCTCAGGCCCTGCTGGGTCCTGCAGCTGCAGCCTGGGACAGGAGGGCACTGTCCTTGTTCCTCCAGCTGGTTCATAACCCAGAGCCCCAACTGCCCTGGGGTCTGTTCAGCCCCACCTTCCATTCTTCCCTTCTTCCCCAGCTGCCCAGACCTCTTCTCCTGCCCCTTCATGTCCAGCTCCCGGGCTGTGCACCCCACTCCAGGGACGGGATGGCTCCTGCACCCACAGTGATGCCAGGGGGGTGCAGGTGCAGTTACAGAGTGGTGCTGGAGCACCTCTGTCATTTTACAGATATTTTAAGGCCATCTGTGAATGTAGGGGGATTTTGAGAACAACAAGCAGGTTCCTTCTGGAGTGTCTCCAGTGAAGGATCCCAAACTGAGCCCTCAGCTCCACTCCGGGGGGCTCCCAGCCCCCAGTGGAGTGTGCACGAGTGGGATGCTGCCCAGAGAGCTGACCCAGAGGCACACCCGAGGCTGGGAACTGCAGGAGAGGGCGGCTGTTCCTGGGGTGAGGAGCTCAGCAGTGACGGCCCTGCCGTGCCCGGGGTCACTGATGGAGCTTTGTGGGTGGCTCCAGGTGCCAACCCATGCCCGGAGGCTGCCGTGCCGTGAGCCCCGTGAGGCAGCACCGGGCGCTGGCCACCACCGCCCACCCCGGGTGCCCTGGCAGGTCCGGCACTCCCGGAGCTCCCTCCTGGGTCCCGGCGGAGACGGAGCCCCATTGCAGCCCCGGGCCGGACCGTGCCGACTGCATGCAGACCAGAGAGACTGTTCGGGGAGGGATGTGACCGCTGCTGGCGCCCAAGGGCTCCAGCTTCGCCCCACCGGCCCCCGGGCAGCCCCGGGAGCCCCTCGGGATGGGGCGGGGAGGCATCGTGCGCCCACGGCCAGCCCTGGCTACGAGGGGTTGGCAGGGAATTCTCCTGTGCAAAGCATCGGGAGATCAAACCCCAACAAGCTCCCGCTCCTTCGGGAATCCGTGTGGGGCCACAGCCCCGCCGAGCCCCGCCGAGCACCGGCGCGCCGGGACCGGGGGCGCGCAGCCACCGCAGCTCCCGGTACCGGGATCAGGGCGCGCAGCCACCGCACCGCCCGGTACCGGGACCGCAGCTCCTCCCGGGGCTCCGGGGCTCGGCTCCCCGGGCGCGCTCCCCGTGGCGGGGCTCCGCCCCCCGCCCCGCTCCGCCCCCCGCCCCGCCGCTCCGCCCCGGTACCGGCGAGCGCGCGCCGCCCCGCCCCGCCCCGCCGAGCCCCGCGCCCGCCGCTGCCGGACCCGCGCCGCCGCCGCCGCCGCCGCCGCCGAGCACCAGGTACCGGGCGGGATGCTGGAGGAGGCTCGGCCGGGGAGCGGGGGCGGTGGCCGGAGCGGGTGCTTGCGGGCATCGGCCCTGCGGGGGCCGGCCGGTACCGGGACCCCGGGCGGCCCCGGGGCCGGGGCGTGGGAACCCCGGGGACGGGGAGCGGCGACACGGGGCGGGGAGCCCCGAAACCGGGGACCCCGGGAGCGGTGCGGATCCCCTCGGCCCGCGGGATGCGCGGGGGGCCGGCGGGGCCGGGGCTCGGAGGCGAGCTGGGCTGGCGAGGGGGATCCTCGGTGCCCCCGGATCCCCGGGGGTCGCGGCGCTCCCCCTCCTTTGCTCCCGGCGAGCAGGAGCTGCCCGGGGAGCTGCTGGAGGCACGGGCACGGTGGCACCGAGCATCCTTCAGCGGGCACCGTGCGCCGGGCACCCCGCACCGAGCCCCCCTACGCCGGGCACCCCGCACCGAGGCGGCCGTGGCGGGGCTCTCCGGGGGGACACAGCCGTGCGGGCTCATCTCCGCTCCCCCTGGTTAGGAAGGCGTCCGCCAGCCGGGGCCGTGCCGCCTGACACACGCACACGCAGATCCAGGGATGTCCCTCTCGGTACCGAGCGCCGCCGTGACGCCGGCCGGGGCCGGAGGGATTTCAGCCCACGTTGCTCCCGGCAGCTGCCGGCGCCCGAGGCCTTGTGCCCGCCGGCGGGGCTCCGGGATGCGGGGGAGAGCCCCGGGCAGTCCCGCGGGATGGGGATGCGCAGCTCCCGGGGTGCTGCGGTCCCTCCCCGGGGTGCTCCGGTCCCTTCCCGGGGTGCTGCGGTCCCTTCCCGGGGTGCTCCGGTCCCTCCCGGGCTGCTCCGGTCCCGATCCTCCCCGCGGGGACGCACGCAAACCCCGCCGGAGCTGCGGGAAGAGGGGCCGAGGTCTCCGCGGAGCCGCTTTTCGTGGTTTTGGGAGCACGAGGTGGACACGTATGAGTAACCAGCGGGCCCGGGCGGTGCCAGCGCGGGGACATACGGGGACATTCGGTGCCAGCTGCCGGCTCGGAGGGGCACAGCGCGCTCGGGGCCGGCAGCAGCTCCACGCTCGGGCCCTTCCCGGGGGTACGGGAAGGAGCCGAGGCGGCGGGGGAGGCGGGGGCCGCCGGCTGCGCTCCCTCCCCGGCGGTGCTGCCCGAGGAGCGGGTCCGGGAGCAGCGCGGGGGGGAACCCTGGGGCAGAGCCGGGCTGAGGTTGGCACCTCCGGGCCCTTCCCCGTGTCCCCTCTCCGCAGGGAGCGTTCGTCCTTCCGCAGGCACGCTCGGAGGAGCGGGGTGGATTTCGTTCCTTTGGGCTGAGGTTGTCTCCTTTACAAATGATAATTATCGTAATTACTTAATAGCACGGTGGCGTCCAGAGGCCACGGATAATTAGTGGGTCTATTCCTGTCCCTGCTAACACTGCTCCGGTCCTAACCAGTGCCTGAGATGCTGAGATGCTCCGTGTGGTCTGCACGGTTTGCTGCTGGGGAAACTGAGGCACGAGGGGCAGGAAGACGCTTGCCGGTTCCCAAATTTCCCCTGGTAGCCAGCGCCGTCTAAAGCGCACGGAGATAAAGGGGGAGGGTCAGGCTGCTCGATGGCGTCGGGAACGCACTTAAAGGCAGGAATTTGTATTCTGGAAGGACGTTCCCGGTGCCGGGAGCTGCAGCTGCAGGGGCCGCGCCGCTGGCTGCCGGCACCACGGCCGGTGGGTGCTGGTGGGACCCAGGGGGTCCCTGCTGCAGCCAGGACCGAGCCCCCCGAGCCTGGACCGGGGTGTGCAGGGGCAGCTGGGGGCGGTGCAGGAGCTGCTGGGTGGTGAAGCCTTTCCAGCTTTTTCCAGGTGTGTGCTCTGGGGAGAGTTGGTGCCTTGCTGAGGCCGCTTTTAGGAGCCCACAGAGCTCAGGGTGCCCTGGCCCGGGCAGCTGCTTTGCACTCTGGGGCAGCTGGGGCTCCTGATGGGTGCCCAACCCCTTCTCCAGAGCTGAGAGCTCCTCCCGGAGAGCGCAGGGCTGCGGGGGGCTGCAGGTGAGCTGGGTGGACAAAAGTCCCTGGGCCGTCTGGGTCTCCGGCCCCACTTCCCTTGTCCTGTCACTGCTGCAGGATCAGCCCGTGCCGGAGATGCCGGCAGAGCCCCGGGGTTTGGTGCTGGGCACCAGCCGAGCTCTCTGGGCTGGATCTCCATCACCAGCATCATCCCAGGTCTGTGTGGGCACACAGGGCACCACCTCCAGGGCTCGGAGGAGGGTGGTTTTGCCCACACCCCGTTCGCTGGGAAGGAAGCAGCCGAGCTGGGTGTTCTTCCTCCCAGGGTGGTCTCTCCTGCAGCCCCGGGGGTGCCACCGAACCACAGCGCCGGCAGCAGCTCCAGGGATGCTCTCCTGCTCCTCCACGGCTGCAGCCGGGAGAAGCCTCGGGACAGGGAACAAACTCCTCCCGAGCCGCTCCCGTGCTGCCCCGGGCAGGCCGCTCCACCTCTGCGCGTCTCATTAAAGCAGCGATACCACGGCTCCTCTGCCTGGCGGAGAGCTGGGAACGCCAGCAGGTAGCACGGGGGAACGGAGGCACCACAGCCGGATTAGCATCCACGGGAGACAGAGGAATAATTTGGCTTTCTGCAGCTTCTGAAGGCTCGTGCAGAGGCTCTGTACTCCATCTGCAGCACCGGCGCACCCGCAGGCGGAGGGGAGTGAAGGGAGCGGAGCCGGTGACCTCCAAGCGCCAGGAGGAGGCTGCTCTTCCTCCCCGCGGCCCACGGGAGCCCTTCCACGGGCGCGTGTGGCCGGGAGCCTCGGGGAGGAGCCCGCGGGGTGGCCCTGGGTGACACGGGGAGGTGGGTGGCGGGGGCTCCCCGCCTCGGCCGGGTTGCCAGCGCCTTCTCCCGGGCCCCCGTGGCTGGCAGAGTGACTGATGTTCCCGCGGAGCACTTCAGCCAGTGACCTACATAGGGACGAGCGCGGATCCCCGGGACTCGCACCGGGACCCGCCCGCCCGCCGCCACTCGCAGAACCCCCGGGCGGTGCTCGGTGCGGGGCTGGGGGCACCGCAGGCACGGCCCTGGTGGCAGGGACAGCGCCTTTGTCCTCAGCCGGGCCAGCCCAGGGGTCCTGGGGGAGCCGAGGTGGTGTTGGAGCAGAGCCTTGAGCGCTGCCGAGAGGGAAGGGGGTCAGGCACTTCGAGGTCCATCAGGGACACGGGGAGCTGGCCTTGGGGACAGGAGCTGAGCCGGGCTCGGGGAGCGCCGGGAATGAGGCTGGAGAAGGGGCATCTCCTGGCTGGGGACGGCGAGGGCTGAGCGCCGAGGAGGGGGGAAGAGCTGCTCGAGCGGAAGCGCTCGGCTGGCACGGCTACAGTCGGACACAAACGGGCCGTGATTAAGCGCCTGCAGGAAATGAGGAGGTCTGCGAGGCTCCCGGCAGCCGGGTTCTGGAAGAGCCTCCAAGAGAAGCATGAGGGCAGGGCACGAGCTGGCTTCGTGGTGGAGCTTCCTTCAGAGAGGAAGCAGATTTCGGGTCTGCAAAGCTGCCCCAGGAGCTGCTCCAAGTCCCTCCATCCTCGAGTCCCCACACACGCTCTGATCCGAGAACAAACGCCTCGAGTTCCTCCCGGAGCCAAGGCAGGATTAGGCTCTGCTGTGATGTGTCATGAGCCTGGTTCCTGCCCCTGCAGCACCTCATCCTGCAGTGCTGCCCTGCTCCACTGCCAGCAGCACCTCTCTTCCCTCTGGAGATCAGGAAAATCAGATGTGTTGCCCCACAAAGGCACCACCTTGAGAGCAGAGCCGGGTCACTCACTTCTCTGCAGTTCCAGGAGAACCTGACTTCCTCTCTCATCAATCTCCCCTCCCGGCTTCCTGTGTCCTGAGGAGAAGATTTATGTGTCTGCTCCGTTTTTCCCTCTTCCACGGCGTTACTGGCAAGGGTGAGGGAGAGGACAGGTGGAGAAAGGGCTGAAGCTGGCAGGTAACTTTCCAGACAGGCCGGTGTGAAGCAGGGCTCTGACCCCTGAGGTCAGCCCTGCCCCATCAGGAATGTGTCCCTTGATGCAAACCCGGCAGCTTTGGTGCCTCTGACAAAATTCAGCACCCACCACAGAGAAACCCAGTGCTGGGGCTTTCTGAGGGGTGTCCATGGGAAGAGATTCCTGATGCTTCCTCAGCTCCTGGGGTCACTCAGCAGAGATCATCCCCAGCTGTGTGAGCATCCAGCAGGACCCACTGCTGCAGAACTGGTGGCATCCGTTGTGTCACCTGCTGTCACCCTGTACATCACCGATGTGACCCGCTGTCTCACCTCACCCCTGTGCCTGGAGTTCCCACAGGAACCACAGGAGAAAAACACTCAGACCTTAAAAAATTGCTGAGATGGAGGGTCCAGCACCGTGCAAAACCCTTCCAAGCTGTTCCTGTGCCAGCTGGCCTCGCTTTTTAAGGAAGTTGCTTCTCCGACCTGCCAACGCGCATTTCTAGCTGCCGTGAGCGGAGCTTGGAGCTGCCACCCAGAGCCCCACCCTGCACAGCCTCTGCTCCTGCCTCTGCACTGGCCTTTTTCCCTTCCTTGCTCTTCATTTCCTCCCCTTTCCTCAGTTTCCCTCCGTGCTCAGGGACGGTTACGAGCAGAGACGTGCTGGTTAGCCGGCTTTAATCCACTTCATGTCTGCCGCTTTGCTTTGGGATCTTTCTTGGTTGAAATGTCAAACGCCTCACAGAAAGCCGAGCCTGCTTTTTACCTCCGCTGAGCAAACTTGGAAGCTCATCAAGCCCGGCAGCAAACGGGTTTGATGAGCCGTGTTCTCCGCAGCCCCGCGCTGCCTGGCGTGGCTGGTTCGGGCTGCCGTCCTTCAGAGGGGATTAGTCAAGCACCAAACCCATCCCCCGGGCAATTCCAGCCCACCTGCATCCCCCAGATCGCCGTGCCAGGGCTCTGGGGCTCTCTGTCCCACCCACTGGGCTCTCCTGAGGTGGAGAGTGGTCCACTGACCACTCCAAGGAGGACCCCAGTGTCCAGCAGGGCACATCAGAGTGGAGCATCAGAGCTCCTGCTTCAGCCTCAGGAGGTTGTGCAGGTCTCTCCTGGAGGGAGATCACACAGCCCTGGGGTTGGAGTAGATCCTGGGAGGGGCTGTGGTGGGCTCAGCACCTTGGAGGGGCTCCAGCAGCCCCCAGGACTGAGGCACTGAGCACCAGTAAATGTGCTTGAAGGGTGGCTGGGAAGCGCTGGTGAGGCTGGCTGCCGGGTGCATCTGAGATGTCCTTTGGAGCCACCAGCAGAGCGGGTTCCTCAGGTTCAGGAGAGTCCATCAGACAGGGCTGCACCACCCTGATCCCATCCCAGCGCGGGACTCGCTATCCACGCTGGCTGTGCTGCAGGCAGTGCCCGAGCGCGGCACTCAATCCAACCACAGCACAAAGGGAGCGCAGGGATGCGTGGGAGGGTCCTGGCGCGGGCGTTTGACATCCTCGGAAAACCGTTCCCAAACGGAGTTGCTCCATGTATAATTTATAGGCTTCCCTTTGTCCTTGTGGCTCTCCGTCTCTGATCTCCCGGCGGCTCCGGGAAGGCCGAGGGTGCCCCGGCGAGGCCCCGCCGAGTGACAGCGCCGCGCTTGCTGCGTCGGCAGGGGATCGGCCTCGTCCCACGCTGCGGCAGCCACGGCTCGGGGCAGCATCGCAGGGCTGCTCCTGCTCTTGGTCCGTGCCCCGTGCCCGGCCCTTGGAGCCGTTCTCTGCCCCACGTCCCCATTAAAAACCCCTCCGGAGCAGGCTGGCCACACTCAGGCTCCTCTGGAGCTCTCGGAGATGCGGCCAGCAGCTCCCTCTGCCCTCGGCGTGCTGCTCTCCCCGGCACAGCCGAGGATGCTGCCGGGGGGCACCAAGCTCTGGGCACCTCCAAGGAGAGAGGAGGTGACCCCAGGTCTGTGACCCCACGGATTTCCCGGGCGTGGCTGCCCGTGCCCCGGGCCGGGAGGGATGCGGCGATGCAAGGAAGCGAGGACGGGCGCCTCTGGCTCCGGCCCCAGCCAGCTCGCTCCTCCGCCTGTTGCCGTCCATACTAACGAGGAGCCCCATCCCATCACGGCTCGTCTCGTCCTGCCTCGCAGACATCTCCGGGCGTCTGGGCACGGCTCCAAGCTCGGGAAAGGGAAGCGCCGGGCGGCTGGGCGGCGCGTGGAGCAGCATCCCGACGAACGCGGAGTCGCCGGGGCGTGCGGAGGGGCCGGGGTGGGCGCAGGGAGGGCTGTGAGAGAGCCCCCCTGCCCCGCTGGGTCGGTGGGCGGGCACGGGGCAGCGGCACGCAGCGCTCGGGAGTTTGGCGGTGCCGGCACCGGGGACTCCGGGCTGCCGTGCTGAGTCAGCGCTCGGTGCCAGCAGGAGCAAGGCAAGGCAGGGAGGGGGCCGGGGGGGGGTCCGAGCCGTGTGTCCGTCCGCAGGGAGGGCAGGGGGGGCTGCAGAGCCGGCGAGGCTCCCGCCCCGGCCCGCGGAGAGGTGCGGTGGGGAGCGCGGGGGTGCGGGACACGGGGCACGGGGTGGTGCGGCAGGGCTGAACCGCTGCTCGCTGCGGCTGGAATCTCTGTCTTTGGCTGCGTCCCAACACGGTCTGCCTCCCCTGCACGCCGGGACGTCCCAGCAGGGCTCCCGGTGTGCCCCGTGCTCCCGGTGCCCGGGCAGTGGGATGGGCCGGGGCAGAGGCAGAGCCAGCTGGGCATGGGGGGAGTGCTGGGACAGGGACACGGAGCGGTTCCCCTTGCAGGTGTGGGGAGGAGCAGCCCTGCAGAGCCGAGCGGGAACGACGGCAGGGACGGGGACCACGGCAGGGACCAGGATGATGGCGGGGATGGGGATACAGGCGGGTGCAATCCCCTCTGTGACCCCGGGTCCTGCCCCCGTGCCCCCTGTGAAGCGCTGCTGGTGTCAGTGACATCCCCCGGCCTCACTGAACGTTCTCTCTCCTGCTGGTTCTCATGGGTCTGAAGTGTCCCCGAGCCACTGTCACAGAGCTGGTCCCCCCACGCCTGCAGCCCAACCAGCACCTCAGCCCGGCCACAAGCACACGTGGCACGTCCCCTGTGCCCATCCGGCCGTGCCTCGCTGGTGACGGGTCCCCTGTGTCGCTCCGGCCGTGCCCGAGGCAGGAGGGATCATGTGCCATGTCCCGCGTCCGTCCGTCCGTCCGTCCGTCCGTCCGTCCGTCCCTGACGGGAGCCCCTCGCCCCGGCCCCTGCCCTGCCCTCCCGCTGCCCGCGCCCCACGCACGAGGCACCAGCCCCGGCGAGGCAGAGCTATTTTTAACAGCCGCTTCTGCTTGATTTGAGCTGTGAACTCGGAACGTGTTTATGCTAAAGGGCTTTCTTTTCCCTTCTCCCTTTGTGCTGAGGAAGGCAGCGCCGCAGATCAAAGCCTGTCTCTTCGCGTTTGGTGATGCCGGGCTGGGGGAAGGAGGCGAGGCGGGGAGAGGCCGGGCAGTTCCGCGGGGACACTCGTGTCCTCGGGGCGGGGGGGTCGCCGCGGTGGCGTGGCCGGGGTCTGACGCACCTCTCTCTTTGTCCCCGCAGGTCCGGGAGCCATGGGCGGGCACGGCCGGCACCGGGCGGCCCTCAGCGGGCGGCGCTGAGCCCCGGGCGGCCGCGGCGGGACGATGGGCTGCGGGCGCCGGCGGGGAGCCGCGGTGCCGGGCCGGGCTGTGGGGGCGGCCTGCCGGGGGCTGTAGGGCCGGGCGGCGGGCAGCATGCCCGGCGGCCCCTCGCCCACCTCCCGCCCAGCATCGCCAGTCGGTGGCGGCGCGGGATGAAGGCTGCCCGCCGCCCCCAGCAGCTCCGGCGACGGCCCCCCGCGCCCCGCCGCAGCACCCCGGCCCCGCGGCCCTGAGCCATGGTCAGCCGCCAGCCCGCGCCCGGCCCGGCCCCCGCCGGCGAGGGCAGCCAGGAGAAAGCCATGACGGTGCGCTCGGTGCTGCTCAACCGCGACTCGCCCGACATCGAGAGCCGCCTCAAGCGCCGGCGCAACCGCACGCAGCAGGTCCGCTTCAAGGACCTGGTGGAGGCCGGCGCGGGGCGGGCGGACAGCCCCCCGCCCGGGCCCGCGGCCGGCCCCGGCCACAACACCCCACGTGCCTCGCCGCCCCCCAGGGACCCCCCTGAGCCGGCGGCTCTCCGTGCCTCGCGGCGCAGCTGGCCCCAGGCGCAGCCGGGCTCGCTGACGCTGCCCATGCCCAGGAAGGCGTGCATGAGCACCGCCATCCAGACCTCCCCCAGCCTCCAGAAGCCCTTCCCGGCCCCCCAGCCCCGCAGCAAGAGCGTCTGCGACGTGGCCCAGGACTCGGTCCTGCCCGCCGCGGCCAGCGCCCGGTGCCCCGTGCCCACCGCGGCCAGCCGGGCCGCGCCCCCGCCGGCCCCCGGCAGCCTCCCCAGCCGCGACCGCAGCGCGGCCCCCCTCGCCCAGCAGGCCAAGGTGCGCCGCACGCCGCCTCCGCCACCACCCAGGGACCCCCCTCCCCCTTACCAGGGCACGGCCCGCTGCGCCCCTCCGGTGCAAAGCTGCGCCCCCGAGCCCCGCCCGCCACCCCCGGCCTGCGCCCAGCTCCGAGGGAGCCCCCGGGGCAGCCACGGGGTGACGCCGCGCCCGGCCTCCGTCCCCTGCGGCCAACCCCGCGGCGAGCAGCGGGGGCTCGGCCGGAGCGACTCGGAGCGGAGCCTGCCCTGCGGCCGCCCGGCGCCCCCGTGCCAGCCCTCGCCGCACCGGCGGCAGCCCGTCCCCGCCACCGACACCCACGGCGTCCGCCAGCCACCTCAGGGCAACCCCCCGCCACCACCCCAGCACCAGCTCTGCGCCGCGCTCTGGGGGGGGCCCTGCTGCTCCTCGCCGCCCCCCGCGCCACCAGCGCCGCCGGGCTGGCACGGCTCGGCCGCCGCCGCCACGCCGGACAAGACACCGGCTGCCCTCGGCACCTGCAGCCGGCTCCGCGCCGCCGAAGCCGGGCACGGCTGGGAGGGGCACGGGGAGCCGCCGTCCGCGGCCCCACAGGGCCCCAGCGCCGGGACGCAAGCGGCAGGGTGGGCGGCGGAGCCCCCCCGGCAGGGACAGCCCTGCCTCGCCGCCGAGCGGCCGGACACCCTGCACCACGTCCAGGACCTTCTGCAGCTGGTGGTGGTGGCCAAGGCGCCGGTGGCGCCGCCAGCCAGGGACGAGGACGGCCGGACATCTCAGGGAGAGGGCCCCCGGGAGCAGGGGGACCTGCATTCCCAGCTGCAGTCCCTGGAAGGGGTGCTGGAGACCAGCCAACAAACCATCCGGGTGCTGCTGGACGTCATCCAGGACCTGGAGAAGAAGGAGGCGCAGCGGGACGGGTGAGTAGGAGGGGACAGAGTTGGGGGGGCTGTGGGGACATCTGTAGGATGGGGGGGGATCCTGGCAGAGATCTGGATGCTGCTGCCTCCTGGAGGTGTTTCCCTCTGAGAAACTCGGAGCTGCTGCCCATGTGCACGTGGCTCTCCACGTCTCGGTGCGAGGTCTCACGTGCCCAGGGTGCCTTCCCCGTGCCCAGGGATGGGTGCAGGGGTGCAGCTCTGGGGGATGAGGGGCTGCTGGGCTCCTGGCCGGCTCTGGTGCAGCTGATTTGTCCATTGGTCACTGGGAGCGGGGATCTGGAATGTCACACCCCAAGGGCAGGCTTAGCCAGGCACCACATCCCTGCATCCCATCCGTGGAGGGACCTTTGGCACAAATCCAGGGGCCGGTGCCCCCGTGATGGGTGTGGCTGCACCCCGGGGAGGTGCCCAGCACCTCCATCCTGCCCTGCCCAGGACCTGCTCCCAGGGGCAGGGTCTTCCCCAGGTGTTCCTCCCTTGGCCTCCCAGGCAGATTTGCCAAATGGAGCAAAGTGTTCTAGGACAGCCCACGATGGCCTCGAGCTGAAATGCTCCAAACTCATCTCACACACGAGGGCAACCAACAAACCCCCAAGAGTCCTGGCATCCTCCTGTAAGATCTCCAGGGCTTGTGGCTGACGCCCAGGATTGCTGTGATCCATCAGTTCAATCAGATGGGTTTGGCTGTCAGTGAAGCACAGGGATCATTGTCCCCGTGCCACCCCTGGAGCACTCTCAGCGGGGAGGGACCCCTCAGGGATCCAGGACACCTCGATTAAGACCTCAACTCCATTTCCAGTCAAACAAGATGCCCAGAGGTAGGAAAGCCAGGGATAGGAAACCACATAAAACATTATCCTGGGTGTCCTTACGCTGTGGAACAGCCCAGCTCCATTTGCCACGGGTCAGATCCCAGGTGCCCACTGCACACCAGAGCAGGGCCACCAGCCCTGAGACAGCCTGGCACCGACCACCAGCACCATCCCACAAAACCTGATCCATATAAACCATGAGAGGCTATCCCAGGATGAGCTCTCCCTGCAGAGGGGGGCTGTTGTACAACGCCAGAGCCTCAGGCACACGCACACACGTATGCGTAGCACACACATACACACAGAGATATAAAGGGCCTCATGATCTAATTCAGGTGCTGGCAGAATAAATCCCCATTGCAATGTGTAATTTGGTGCATTAACAGACCCAGTTTCTCAGGGCTGAGAGCAACCGTGGTCAAGGTCGAGTGAGAGGAGGAAGATCTCAACGGGGAAACGTGAGGTGTATGTGGGACAGGTTCTTTCAGCTGTGCCCCCAAAACCCACAGCCCTCAAGGGGCAATGGAGAAGGGGTCCCAAAGGGACCAAGAGCAGTCACAGGGCTCCTTTTGGACAGAGCAGGATGAGCAGGGACCAGCAGAGAGCACCTCTGGCGTGCAGGAGGGCCCCAGTACAGCCCTTGAGATCAGGGTGTCTCAGGTTGGGGTCTGGCACCTGCAGCAGAGACACGTGGGGTGAAGACCCCTTCTGTGGAGAGGGAAGAGGATGCAGCAGCATGAGCTGAGCCCGGGCAGGAATCAGCTCAATCCAAGTCCTGTGCACCTTCCCGGAGGAGGAGAAGGATGCTCTGGTAGACAAACACCAGAAAGATAAATTCCGAGTCTGGCGTGGGCTGGAGATGAGTCTGGAGCATCTCCCTGTGCCCATCTGCCAGGGCACTGCCAATGTGCCTCGTGCTCCCTCCACGGCACCACGTGTGGGGAGAGGCCTGGGGGCTGCAGGCGTGGGGACCCTTGGGATGAGGATTGGGGTGGGGAGGGTTTGGAGATGCCGCTGTGCCCAGCACTGGTTTGCTCCCATCAGAGAAATCTGCAAAGCTGAGAGGCACCTGGCTTGGTATCAATTGGGATCACACGGGAGGAGAGGGGCTGGGATCCCAGGGAGGAAAGGGAGTGGGACCCAGGGAGGAGAGGAGATGGATCCCAGAGAGGAAAGGGAGTGGGACCCAGGGAGGAGAGGAGATGGATCCCAGAGAGGAAGAGGAGCTGCGATTCAGGGGGAGGAAGGCTGAGACACAGGGAGAAGAGGGTCTGAATCCCAGGGAGAAAAAGGAGCTGGGATCCAGGGAGGAAAGTCCTGGCTGCTGGGGTGGGAGCACAGAGGCACACGAGGAGGGCCCAGGGGCAGACCCAGAGCGGGTCTCCAAGCTCACGGCACGTCTCTGTCACAGGCGACACTCGTACCGGACCGGGCAGGACATCGCCAACTGCGGGACCTGCCGGGACTGTGCCTGCATCATCTACAGGTGAGGGGCAGCCCCGGCTGCCAGCGTCCCGCGGGCTCGGCTTCCCTGCACTCCCAGACTTCTCCACCGTCCCTCCCTGCACTCCCAGACTTCTCCACCGTCCTTCCCTGCACTCCCAGACTTCTCCACCATCCCGCGGGCTCGGCTTCCCTGCACTCCCAGACTTCTCCACCGTCCCTCCCTGCACTCCCAGACTTCTCCACCGGCTGAGAGGCAGGAGGGAAGGGAGGGTGACAGCCGAGCCTGTCCTGTGCCCGTGTTGTGGGGCAGCACACACAGACCACTCCTGGGTGTCTGGGCTGTCACTTGGGCTGGCTCTGTCCCTTCCTCCCCACGAGGAGCAGCTCCTGCTCCCAGGATCAGCCAGGGTGATCTCCACGGAGGAGAAGCATGGGGAAGGGGGCTGCTCTGGCACCAGGGCAGAGCGTTTATCTCCTGCAATCTTATCGGGGAAGCCTCGCTGGCGGCTGCTGCGTGGGCTCGCTCCCAATCCAGGCTGCATCCTGCTGTCCCGGTGCCAGCTCTGCACAGATGCTGCAGATGGGTTCCTGCCCCTCGCTGTGCTTTGGGAACACGGGGCCTGGGCTCTGCTTCCCAGCCTTGGCTCTGGGCCAGGGCGTGGAAGCCCCTCCTCGGATCCCATTTGGTGCCTGGGAAAAGGCACCTCCTGCCCTCCCAGCATCGTCTTTGGGGGAACTGGGAGGGCTGCAGTTTTTGCTAAAGCTTTCTGCCCTTCCAGGCACCCCTGGGTGTCCTTCTGTCCCTCTGGCCATCCCCTCTGCAGCACAGGTGGCTGGCCAGGTGTGTTCGGGTTTTGCTAATTTGTTAATTAGGCTGATGCAGTTAGCACTGGGATGTGTAGGACGTGGTGAGCCGGTCCCAAGCCGTGCCCTGTGCTGCCTGATCACCGTGGTGCACTGTGCCACGTTCTGTGAGCGCTGTGCCCCCTCCTCAGGGCCCCTCAGGCCGGGGGGGGCCAGGCTGGGGTGCCCTGGTGTCCCCTGGTGTCCCTGTGCTCGGTGGTGGTGCTGCCTCAGCGCTCCTGCTCCCCACACACTCCCTCCCCCGCTGCAGCTCGTGGGGGACTTCAGGCTAATTAGGCCTGACGAGCCTGTCTCCGTGCGGCACAGATGTCACATCTGGGGGAGGTGGCTCCCCAGGACGGCCAGGCTCCTGGCTGGGGACTCGCCGTGGCTTTTGTGGGATGAGGGGGGACACAGGGTGAGGGAGCAGGGGCAGCACCCCCAGCCCCAGGCCTCGGGGATGGCCCACGGAGGGGATCAGACCTGCCTGTCCCACCTTAGGGTCCCACAGCGGTGCCAGCCCCTCCAAGTGTCACTGCAGGGGAGTTGAGGTCCCTCCCTGCGCTGCCCCCCTCTGCACCCCTCGCCCTTTTTTTCTAGAAATGGCCGGGACACCCCTTGTCCTGGCCAGGGGAGGTGACAGGAGGTGACAGGAGGTGTCGGCGCTCCCCCGTGTGCGGGGCGGCCGCGCCACGTGCGCCTTCCCCGGGCGCGCTCGGCGGCACCTCGCTGATCCGATGGGACGTGGCTGGTGTGAGGAGATTGACGTGCTTGCCGTGCCAGGGAACATCGCAGCACGTGGCTGCCCGGAGCCAGCCCGCACCACAGGGTGCTGCGGGGACACCGGGGGCTGCGGGGACACCGGGGGCTGCGGGGACATCGGGGGCTCCAGGGACACCGGGGGCTGCTGGGGCACCGGGGGCTGCGGGGACATCGGAGGCTACGGGGACATCGGAGGCTGCAGGGACACCGGGGGCTGCGGGGGCACCGGAACACCGGGGGCTGCGGGGACATCAGAGGCTGCGGGGACACCGGGGGCTGCAGGGACACCCAGGGTTGCAGGGACACCCAGGGTTGCAGGGACACCGGGGGCTGCGGGGACATCAGAGGCTGCAAGGACATCGGAGGCTGCGGGGACACCGGGGGCTGCGGGGACACCGAGGGCTGCAGGGACATCGGGGGCTGCAGGGACACCGGAGGCTGCGGGGACACCGGGAGCTGCGGGGACACCGGGGGCTGCGGGGACATCAGAGGCTGCGGGGACACCGGGGGGTGCAGGGACACCGGGGGCTGCGGGGACACTTCGGGCACAGCAGGGGCCGGAGGGGACAGCAACAGCTGCAGGCACCTGGACCTGTGGGGACACCGAGGGCTCCAGCATTGGCAGGAAACCCGGGAGGTGTGGGGGGGGGGGCACAGTCCCCCCCCCAGCTACTCAGACCAGGGACACCCCAATTCCTGCCCCGCCAGCAGCAGAGCCTTGCATGCCCTCGCCACTTCCCGATCCCGCCGCTGTCCTCAGCCGCGGCCCCCGGGACGCACAACCCCTCTCCAGGGGGCTCATTGCTCACGGGGGTCTCACAGCTCGCCCCCCACCTCAGCACTGCTCCCGAACCAGGCCAGTGCCCACACAAAGCCCCGGCATTGTCAGTGGGGCTGGATACAGGGGATGGAGAGAAAGGATGGGGCAGGGGAGGCAGGAGCCACCCCAAAAGACCCCGGGCCACGAGGTCAGGCTGATCCGGCAGAAGGGAGGGCGGGACGCTCCGGCGGGATGGGAGGGATCCAGCCCCGGACCCCTCTCCCAGGCCACAGCGGGTGGGCAGGGGCTGTCTGAAGGGACCCGCAGCAGGGTGTCCCCTCACAGGGGGGCACGGTGACCCCAGGAAGTCTGGCCGTGTCCCTGTGTCACCCTGGGAGGGGGCTCAGCTCTGGGAGATGTGCCCTGGGTGGATGAGCTCCCTGGGGGCTGTGCTGGGGACACTGAGCTCCCTGGGGGCTGTGCTGGGGACACTGAGCTCCCTGGGGGCTCTGCTGGGGACACTGAGCTCCCCGGGGCTGTGTTGGGGACACTGAGCTCCCCGGGGCTCTGCTGGGGACACTGAGCTCCCTGGGGGCTGTGTTGGGGACCCTGAGCTCCCTGGGGGTTTGTTTGGGGACACTGAGCTCCCGGGGGCTGTGTTGGGGACACTGAGCTCCCCGGGGCTGTGTTGGGGACACTGAGCTCCCTGGGGCTGTGTTGGGGACACTGAGCTCCCTGGGGGCTGTGTTGGGGACACTGAGCTCCCTGGGGCTGTGCTGGGGACACTGAGCTCCCCGGGGGCTGTGTTGGGGACACTGAGCTCCCTGGGGGCTGTGTTGGGGACACTGAGCTCCCTGGGGCTGTGCTGGGGACACTGAGCTCCCTGGGGGCTGTGTTGGGGACACTGAGCTCCCTGGGGCTGTGCTGGGGACACTGAGCTCCCTGGGGCTGTGTTGGGGACACTGAGCTCCCTGGGGGCTGTGTTGGGGACACTGAGCTCCCCGGGGGCTCTGCTGGGGACACTGAGCTCCCCGGGGCTGTGTTGGGGACACTGAGCTCCCTGGGGCTGTGTTGGGGACACTGAGCTCCCCGGGGGCTGTGTTGGGGACACTGAGCTCCCTGGGGGCTCTGCTGGGGACACTGAGCTCCCTGGGGCTGTGTTTGGGACACTGAGCTCCCCTGGGGGCTGTGTTGGGGACACTGAGCTCCCCGGGGGCTGTGTTGGGGACACTGAGCTCCCTGGGGCTGTGCTGGGGACACTGAGCTCCCTGGGGCTGTGTTGGGGACACTGAGCTCCCTGGGGGTTTGTTTGGGGACACTGAGCTCCCCGGGGCTGTGCTGGGGACACTGAGCTCCCTGGGGCTGTGTTGGGGACACTGAGCTCCCTGGGGGTTTGTTTGGGGACACTGAGCTCCCCGGGGGCTGTGTTGGGGACACTGAGCTCCCTGGGGCTGTGTTGGGGACACTGAGCTCCCCGGGGGCTGTGTTGGGGACACTGAGCTCCCCGGGGCTGTGTTGGGGACACTGAGCTCCCCGGGGGTTTGTTTGGGGACACTGAGCTCCCTGGGGCTGTGTTGGGGACACTGAGCTCCCTGGGGGTTTGTTTGGGGACACTGAGCTCCCCGGGGGCTGTGCTGGGGACACTGAGCTCCCTGGGGGCTGTGCTGGGGACACTGAGCTCCCTGGGGGTTTGTTTGGGGACACTGAGCTCCCTGGGGCCTGTGTTGGGGACACTGAGCTCCCCGGGGGCTGTGCTGGGGACACTGAGCTCCCTGGGGGCTGTGTTGGGGACACTGAGCTCCCCGGGGCTGTGTTGGGGACACTGAGCTCCCTGGGGGTTTGTTTGGGGACACTGAGCTCCCTGGGGGCTGTGTTGGGGACACTGAGCTCCCCGGGGCTGTGCTGGGGACACTGAGCTCCCCGGGGGCTGTGTTGGGGACACTGAGCTCCCTGGGGCTGTGCTGGGGACACTGAGCTCCCCGGGGGTTTGTTTGGGGACACTGAGCTCCCCGGGGTTTGTTTGGGGACACTGAGCTCCCCGGGGGTTTGTTTGGGGACACTGAGCTCCCCGGGGTTTGTTTGGGGACACTGAGCTCCCCGGGGGCTGTGTTGGGGACACTGAGCTCCCCGGGGGTTTGTTTGGGGACACTGAGCTCCCCGGGGGCTGTGCTGGGGACACTGAGCTCCCCGGGGCTGTGTTGGGGACACTGAGCTCCCTGGGGCTGTGTTGGGGACACTGAGCTCCCTGGGGCTGTGCTGGGGACACTGAGCTCCCCGGGGCTGTGCTGGGGACACTGAGCTCCCTGGGGCTGTGCTGGGGACACTGAGCTCCCCGGGGCTGTGCTGGGGACACTGAGCTCCCCGGGGCTGTGTTGGGGACACGGGGCTGTGTTTGGGGTGCCAGGGGCTGTGACAAGTGGGGGTCTGTGACAAGTGGGGGGCCGTGGCAGGCGGGGGGGGTGGCTGCGACAAGGGGCTGCCACGCCGCCCCCCTGACACGGTGTCCCCCCCGCCCCGCCTGCCGCAGCGTGGAGCACGATTTCCGACAGCAGGAGGGCCGCTTCCAGCGGGTGCTGAGCCACATCCAGGGCGGCGAGGCGGGGCCCGGCTCCCCCCCGACGGCGCCGGGGGCGGCGGGGGTGGCGCTGGGGGCGGCGGGGAGCAGCTCGCCGCCCGGGCAGGAGCCGTCGCCCGTGTCCAGGCTGCCGGCCAAGCTGGACGTGAAGAAATCCCGGCGCAAATGCTTCTGGTTCCTGTGAGCGCGGCGAGCCCGGTCCCAGCACTGACCCCTCCGCCCTCGCCCACCTCTCCTCCCTCCATCCATCCCTCCCTCCCACGGTAGGGTTTGGGTAGCACCAGCTTTTCTATTTTTAAACCATTCCGTTGAAACGCGGGGAGCTGGGGTGTTGGAAAAAACGGCGAGGGGAGCGGCGGCTGTATTTAAAGGAGAATTCAATAAATTCCACGGAGACGCTATTTTTGTTACATCCTCTCCCGCCTGTGCGCTTCTGTTCCGGAGGAGGGTGAGCGTGAGGAGGGGGCAGCGGCTGCTTTCCCCGGATTTTCCCTCTGTTTGGGGTTCCCTGAGGTGCCCCAGCCCCGGGGGCTGCTCACCCATCCTTCCCACTGCTTCCTGCGGGTTAACTGGGAGCTCTGAGGATTCCCAGTGGTCAGAGACAGTGGGAAATGAGCTCTGTGAGGCTCTGGCCCGGAGAGAAGAGACCTGACCCCGAAACAGCCGGGTGGGCTGGGCAGGGCTCTCATGGGTGGGGAGGCTGATTACAGGGAGGCAGGAGTGAGGAGCTCAATGTCCCAGCCTCTGTGGGGCTGCCATGAGGGGGAAAACTCTGGATCCTGTCCCCAGAGCAGCAGTGGCTGTCTGAGCACACCCCGAGGCGTGCCTGTGGTGGGAGCAGCCCGGCTCTCCCGGCAGGACCCCAGGAACGGGGACATTGTCCGGCCTCCTCCAAAAGCAGCGGCCACCCCCGGCCACCTCCGGCCACCCCCGGCCATCCCTGGCCACCTCCGGCCACCTCCGGCCACCTCCGGCCACCTCCGGCCACCTCCGGGCCACCCCCGGCCACCCCCGGCCACCCCCGGCCATCCCTGGCCACCTCCGGCCATCCCCGGCCATCCCCGGCCATCCCCGGCCACCTCCGGCCACCCCCGGGCCATCCCCGGCCACCTCCGGCCACCCCCGGCCACCCCCGGCCACCCCCGGGCCACCCCCGGCCACCCCCGGCCACCTCCGGGCCACTCCCCCGGCCACCTCCGGCCATCCCCGGCGGCGGCGAGCGGCTGCTGCAGCCGCAGAGGGGAACGCGGGGAGGGCGGGCAGCTTTGGCCGCAGCTCCCCGGTTGGTGCCCACCACGGCAGCACCGCAAAAAGCAGGAGATGCCCAGAGAGAGTTAAACCCCAGGGACACCCAGGGACAGCCCGGGGTGCAGCCGAGACAGCGGCCCGGGGGGCACAACTCGGGGTTGGATGGATGGATGGATGGATGGATGGATGGATGGATGGATGGACGGACGGATGGATGGAGAGACGCTGTCCTGGTGTGGACACGCGTGGTTTTGGTCCCCTCAGCCCTTCCCAGAAGCTGGAGCTGCTGGGGCAGCCCGGGCTGAGGGGTTTGGGACCCCCGGCTGAGGGCTGCAGCACGGGAGAGGCGCTGGGAGAGCTGCCAGACGGCACCTGCGGAGGAGCCCCGAGCGAGCAGCAGGCGCAGCGAAGGATCCCTCCGTGCTGCCGTGAGCTGCTCTGCACCACCCTCATCCCCTCCCTCCCCTCGCTTCTTCCATCGTTCCCGGCTGCCCCTGAGTCACAGAGCCGGGGAAGGAGGGCGAAAAGCAGGACGGAGCCCAGCGCGACCCCGCATGCATCTCCTGCCTGAGTCACGGCTGAATCACACACAGCCCGGCGCTGCCATCGCGGCACGGCCCCGGCGGCGGAGCTGCCCACACCTCCCCGGGCACGGAGCACAGCGGCCATCCCCCGCTCCGAGCTCACACCAGCGCAGCTCCCGGGTTTGAGAAGACCCCCAGCCCCCGCTGGCCTTGGCTCCGTCCCCCTCCCATCGCTGCCCCGTGCGGGGCTCTGAGCCGCCTCCCTTCCCGTGTGTCCAGCTCCTCACACACGTTCTTGGCACGTAAAAACGCAGATTTCCACTGGGTTCAGCTGCTTGTTCTCCAGACAACTCAGCCCGAACCCTCCACTGCTCCCAAAACAGCTTTTCCTGCACCTCTGCCCCCCACCCACTCCCCTCTGCTGCTCCAGCCCTGCTCCTGCTTTATCCTGGGCACATCCCTGCCGTCCATCCCCGCCCTGCTGGGTGCTGCCCAGCGAGGAGCAGGGGCAGCCACACACCCCCAGAGCCCCCAAACCAGTGACAGCTCTCCCGTGGGGCGCAGCAGGACTCACCCTCAGCGGGTTCTCCCGGTCCAGCACGATCACCCTGCGGTTGACGGTGTGGAGCAGCCGCTCCAGGATCGCCTGGATGTGCCTCTTCACCTGTGCCTGCAAGGTGAGAGGTGTCAGGGCACGGCCCAGCTGTGGGGTGTGTCCCATCATGGTGTGGCACAGCTCATCCGAGGGCTGCTGGCGTGCAGGAATGATGTGGAGATGGAAGCAGAGCAAGGCAATGGGATTTGCTTTTGCAATTTGGGATCCCAGCATTGGATTTGGGACCTCTGTGCAGCTCAGCCCTCTGCACCTCCCTGGCAAAGTGGCCACCTGGCTGGGGACAATGGGGACAGCCGTG
Organism: Phylloscopus whistleri; assembly: GCA_017589585.1. Lineage (NCBI taxonomy): Eukaryota > Metazoa > Chordata > Aves > Passeriformes > Phylloscopidae > Phylloscopus > Phylloscopus whistleri. The sequence goes on along the minus strand of JADMLD010000605.1, from coordinate 49,424 downwards.
GATGGCTGAGGATGATGGGGATGGCTCCACTGGCGTGGTGGGTTCAGCTCTCACGGGGTTGAAACAAGAGCAGAATCCTACCCCCAGAGTGCCCCACCACGCTCTCCATAAAGGCTGTTCCAGGTTTAAAAGTTAAGCCCAAAATGAGAGGTTTCACCACAATTTCTGAGCTTTCCATCCTGGGCTTCCTGGTGCTGTGGGGATTAAAGAACCACCTCACCCTCCCAGGACAGTGTCCAACTCATCTGCCACAGCCCCACCAGTCACTGCACTGCAGGTGGGACACCTGAACCTCCAAAGGGCCCCCCAAAAGGAACCCCAGAGCAGCCAGGAAGGGCAGGAACAGGGGAAGGCTCCTGAAAAACCCAGAGCACAGAGCCCTGTGCCTTCCCAAAGCACTGTGCTGCTGCAGGGACACTCACCAGCTCCACGTCCCCACGGTCCCTGTGCCGCGCTCGCAGCTTCTCTGCGCTCTGCAAGCAGCAGAAACGGGGCTGAGACCCCCAGGAACGGCCCCAGCCCACCCCAGACAGGCCACATTTGGGTGGGTGGGTGCCCATCACGTCTCTGCCTCATATTTGAGGCCACCACTTTTTGTTCTGGAGTGTGATACTGCCCAGGGGCTGACTGGCAATCGCTGACCAGCTGCCTTCCTCCCTTCCCTCACCTTCCTCTCTTCCCTCACTTTCTTCCTCTCTGCCCTCACCTCCCTCTCTTCCCTCACTTTCCTCCTCCCTGCCCTCACCTCCCTCTCTTCCTTCACTTTCTTCCTCCCTGCCTTCACCTCCCTCTCTTCCCTCACTTTCTTCCTCCCTGCCCTCACCTTCCTCCCAGTTCTGCAGAGCTGGTGATGTCCCCACCACCCTCAGGTCAGTGTCACCGCTGTTCCCACTCATGGATGTTGGGCAACCCACCAGAAACTCACTGAGGTGGAAAGCCAGGAGGTTTTTGCCCCACTCTGGGCACATTTCTGCTGACACGGTGACCCCCACAGTCCCCTGGCTGACTCCAGTGAACTCCAAACACATCCTGGCCAGGAATTGGTGCTTAACCCCACTCAGAGAGGTTTGGTCAGGTCACTGCCCAGCTGATCCCTGATTTACCTTCTGGGCCTGATACAGCACCTCCAGGATGCTGCTGAGCAGCTCGATGCAGGACTCCTCCTCCTCGCCTGCCTGGATCAGCTCCTGCAGGATGGGCAGGGCCGCCTGCAGCACCAGCTCCCGGCACTCTGGGGGGGACAAGGGGGCACAGGAATTGTCACCATCTGTGCAACCACCCCGGGCACGAGGCAGAGGAGGGCTCCCTGCTCAGGGACTCATCCCCACGGCCCCTGGGTGAGCTCAGCAAGGGCAGTGCCACCAGGCCCCCTCTCACCGTGGGACTGGAAGGCTTTGCTGTTGGCAATGTCAGTCAGGGACTGCAGCTTCTGCTTCAGCAGGCGCTGGGGCAGCAGGTTCCCCACAAAGTCCCGCAGAATGGCCCTGCCAGCAGGAGAGGAGTTAAACCAGGAGCTCCAGGTTCTGGTCAGGATGGCTGGGAGGAGCCCCTCAATGCCCTTGTGTGGGGCAGGATGGTGCCACAGGGCAGCTGTGCCCACCACAGGCACCCAGCAGACAAACCCTGCCTGAATTCCCAAAATGAACCCAGCTGGGGCTGAGCTCTCAGGCTCAGCCCCTGCCCGAGCACAGGCAGCTGCTAAAATGGAGCAGAACTCTCCCATTTGGGCACTGGGAAGGGGATCAGGAGGTGATTCCTGCCTGCCCTCACCCTCAGCTCTGTGCTGGGTGTGGGGACAGAGGTGGCTGTGGCAGGTGCTGAGCCTGACACGGGGCTGGTGGGGGCACAGGGACCCTACCCCAGAGCAGAGGAGTCCAAGATCCCAAACACGTCCTCGAGGATGGAGGGCAGGTACTTCAGGGCTGCTCCCTGCAGAGACACCGGAGAGCTGCCCTCAGACAGGGCTCCCACCAGAATTACAGAGTGTAGCCACATCCCAGACCCATCCAGCCTGCACCAGCTCTGCTTCCCTCAGCCCCCTCTCCCTGCCCAATCCTGGACAATCCCCAGGAACCCTTCCCAGATTTTCCTCTGCACACTTTCAGCACACGGGTGGCCAGGACATCACCTCCCCAGTGCCACCGAGCTGCTGACCCAACTCCACGCCCCAGCCCCACTGCAGTGAGGGTCTCAGGGTGCCCAAGGGGGGACCCTGGGGACAGCAAGGCGGGGTGGCAGCTCCTCCTGACACCACGGGAGGTCTGCACACAGGATGGACCCCAAAAACGAGCACAGACAGTGTCACCTCAGCGTGGGGACCCTCCCTCCAGCCACACAGCAGAGCTGAGCCCCTCCCAGCACCACCCCAGGCCCCACCTGGGAGAGCAGCGTGGGACCCTCCAGCGGGGACTCCATCAGATGGTTCAGGGCGAGGAAGAAGCGCTGCAGGGAGCGCTGGAACTCGGCCACCTCCTTCCCCTCGTAGAGCCTGCAATGGCCAGAGTGGCTGTGCTGTCCCTCAGCTCGGGGGGCACCTGCCATCCCAGTTAATTACACTCGTCCATGAATGTTTGGATCCATGGCTGGAGCTAGAGGTGAGCCCTGGCACTGTCACAACCCTGGCATTGTCACAGCCCTGGCACCACCACAGTCCTGGCACTGTCACAGCCCTTGGCACAGCCACTGCCCCATCTTGCCCACAGACCCACTCAAAAAAACCTCTTTTTTCTTTTAAAAAAAATCCTCCTTTCCATGATTCTGCAGCCCAAAACCCTCTCAAAGCAGCTCAGCACCATCCCAGTAGAGCAGGAACCTCCTGAGCCCTCCAGCCCACCCTGACCAGCAGGACCAGAGTGAACTTGAGGGAATTTTAGCCATGGGATGTGCAAAGCTGCAGGAAAACTGCCGAGCCGAGGCGTGATCACAGGAATAAAGTCACTGTTGGAGGTGATTCCCTCACCACTGGCACCAAGCAGCGGCAGGAAAAATTATCCAGCCACCAGCTATGGAAGGAAATGCTGGAATTATGGACTGCTTTGGGCTGGGAGGGACCTCGAAGCCCATCCAGTGCCACCCCGTGCCATGGGTTGCTCCAAGCTCTGTCCAGCTTGGCCTCAAAATCCAGGAGGGCAATGAGCACTGGCAGGGAAAGTTTTTTCTGCCCTCGGTGATGGCCAAAAAGCAGAAGCAGCCAGAGGAACCAGCAAGGAGGAAGCAGCGAGGGAGAGACGTCACCACGGTGCCATCGAGGCCCCTGAGGGGACACAGGGAGGTGTCCCACGGTGGAGGACAGGGCTCTTAAATCATCCTTGCAGCTACCTGGGCTCCTCACAGGAGCTGCAGGCACTGCTTGTCCGGCTCCAGCAGCAGCACAGGCAGCCCCAGCCCCGGCAATCTGCAGCAACTGACTCTAATTACAACCCAATTCCTGTCGATTACAGCCCGGTACAAATTGCAGCACGTTCAGAGCACTTAGAGGATCTGAGGAGCCCGTGTTATTGAGATTGCTGAGATAAAGGGAAGCTGTGTGAAATGGCTAAATGTCCTCGGGGATGTCTCTGTTCCAGGCAAACTCGTTCACGGGGCTGTTTGCAAAGGCGCCGCGTAATTAATTCCGCCTGCCGGGAGCGCTCTGAGCTGGGGATCTGCTCCGTGAGCTCGTGCAGGAGGGAGAGAGAGGTGCTGGGTGAGGTGTTCAGGAGCACTGCAGAGCTCTGGAGCACCCCCAAGTCACGGGTGGGACACCAGGAAGGGGTGGAAGTGGAGAGGACAGAGAGGGCTCAAACCACACGGTTAATACAGAGTGTAAAGGGAGGTGTGACAGCCCCCAGGGGCACAGGGACCCCAACACAGCTCCTCACTGCCAGTGGGAGCACCCACAGGGACCCTGACACATCCTGGGCTTGGGGTGGAGGAGGAAAAGCCCTCATTCCCCCAAAAACAGCTGCCAGCTGAACCACAGGGCCCAGGAACGGGGCAATGCCACCGCTTTCGGTGCCAAGCAGGGCCCACCCTGTGCAGGGAGCCTGGCCACGTGTGTGTGGGGTGCCAGCCAGTGCCCACCCCGTGCAGGGAGCCCTGGCCATGTGTGTGTGGGGTGCAGGGAGCCCTGGCCATGTGTGTGTGGGGTGCAGGGGTCCCTGGCCACGTGTGTGTGGGGTGCAGGGAGCCCTGGCCATGTGTGTGTGGGGTGCAGGGGTCCCTGGCCATGTGTGTGTGGGGTGCAGGGAGCCCTGGCCATGTGTGTGTGGGGTGCAGGGGTCCCTGGCCATGTGTGTGTGTGTGGGGGTCCCTCACCGCCCCCCTCACCACCTGCTGCTCCCTCAGGACACTTCAGCTTTCGGTTCTCTGTACGTGGAACGAAAGAGGAACGGCGCCGGCTCCCTGTGGCGACGCCGACGGCCGTGTCCTGACTTCCTCCTCTCCCACGCCGGCCCCCAGCAGGGGTGTTTGTCCCACCACCCAGACCAGGAGGTGAACCCCACGGGGAACAAGTGAAACCAGGCCTGAGGGCGCTCTGGAGGTGCCTGGGGGGTGGTACCGTGACCTTTGAGCCCTGCTCATCCCGGGGTGACAGCGGGGTTTGGCTCGGAAGGCTCCTCACAGACCCTAAGGGGGCTCCAGGAAACCTCCCCAGCACAGCAGCAGCCAGACAGGGGCACAGACTGCCCAGGGCATTTTACCAGCTCCGTTGTGGGAGGATTTTAGAGCTCACTGGAAAGCCCCTGTTGGGGTGGCTGGGGCAGAGGTCACTGTGGGGCAGGGTCACTGTGGGGCAGGGTCATTGCTGGGCGTTTGGGGTGGCCGGAGAGGCTCTCCCACCCTGAAGTGGACAGCACTGCCCACCCCCACAGCTGACCACCACTGTCCAGCACCATCCAGAGGATGGCACAAAGCTTAAAAACGGCCAGAACCCTCAAGGGGAGGATTCACAGGGAGGGAGGAGCCTTGCCTGGGGACCGGCCAGGCCAGGGGCAGTGGGTGCCAACCTGGGTGCCAACCTGGGTGCCACAGCAGGTGGGTTGAGCTGCCACTGCCACAACCCTGGGACTGATGATGGCACTGACACTGCTCCCACAGCACAGGGACCCCAGAGCCAGGGACCCCAGAGCCAGGGAGCAGGCTCCAGCAGGGCATTGGCACTGGGAGCACTGGGAGCCGCCGCCAGCACTTACTGGGCGAAGAGGCGCCGGGAGCGGACGATGAACTTGAAGATGTACTCCAGGGCCTTGAAGGTGCGAGGGAGGGGGTCACAGGGCTCCCCTCGGCCCGCCTGCTCCATGTACTGGGTCAGCACCGACAGCAGCTTCCTGCGGGGTGGGATACCCGTGGGCATTCCAGCCCCATCCCGCCCTGCACCCTGCCTGTGCCAGCCCTGTCCCCCAGCATCCTAGCACCCCAGCTGTCCCAGCCTGTGCCACAGCCCCACCCTGGCTGTGCCAGCCCTGTCCCTCAGCACCCCAGCTGTCCCTTCCTGTGCCACAGCCCCACCCTGGCTGTGCCAGCCCTGTCCCCCAGCACCCCAGCTGTCCCAGCCTGTGCCACAGCCCCACCCTGGCTGTGCCAGCCCTGTCCCCCAGCATCCCAGCTGTCCCAGCCTGTGCCACCAGCCCCAACCTGGCTGTGCCAGCCCTGTCCCCCAACATCCCAGCTGTCCCAGCCTGTCCCCCGCTGTGCCACAGCCCCACCCTGGCTGTGCCAGCCCTGTCCCCCAGCACCCCAGCACCCCAGCTGTCCCAGCCTGTGCCACAGCCCCATCCTGCCTGTGCCAGCCCTGTCCCCCAGTGTCCCAGCTGTCCCAGCCTGTCCCTCCTCATGCCACAGCCCCACCTGGCTGTGCCAGCTCTGTCCCCCAACATCCCAGCTGTCCCTTCCTGTGCCACAGCCCCACCCTGGCTGTGCCAGCCCTGTCCCTCAGTGTTCCCAGCTGTCCCAGCCTGTCCCTCCTCATGCCACAGCCCCACCCTGGCTGTGCCAGCCCTGTCCCTCAGCGTCCCAGCTTGTCCCTCCCTGTGCCTCAGCCCTACCCTGGCTGTGCCAGCCCTGTCCCTCAGCATCCCAGCTGTCCCAGCCTGTCCCTCCCTGTGCCACAGCCCCACCCTGCCTGTGCCAGCCCTGTCCCCCAGTGTTCCCAGCTGTCCCAGCTGTCCCAGCCTGTGCCACAGCCCCACCCTGGCTGTGCCAGCCCTGTCCCCAGCACCCCAGCTGTCCCAGCCTGTCCCTCCCTGTGCCTCAGCCCCACCCTGGCTGTGCCAGCCCTGTCCCCCAGCGTCCCAGCTGTCCCAGCCTGTCCCTCCCTGTGCCACAGCCCCATCCTGGCTGTGCCAGCCCTGTCCCCCAGCGTCCCAGCTGTCCCAGCCTGTCCCTCCCTGTGCCACAGCCCCATCCTGGCTGTGCCAGCCCTGTCCCCCAGCGTCCCAGCTGTCCCAGCCTGTCCCTCCCTGTCCCCCAGCATCCCAGCTGTCCCAGCCTGTCCCTCCCTGTGCCTCAGCCCCCAGGAACCCACTTGTAGGCGAGCGTGGCGCTGAAGTGCTGGCGGATGTAGGCCTCCAGGACCGTGTTGAAATGCTGGAACTTTCTGTCAGCCACCAGCCTCACAATGAAAACCTGAGGGCAGCAGGCAGGGGCACGGCTTGGCGTGGGCAGGGGGGTGGCGTGGGCAGAGCAACAGCCACCCTGACCCCACCCTGTCCTGGTGCCATCAGAAGCATCACTCTTGTCTTGGTGTGGGAGAAACACCTTTGAACCCTGCTGGGATTGTCCCCCAGAGGGACAGTGGGCCTCAGAAGGCAGCCCTGCCCTGGGCTGGGTCACTCAGACCAGCAAACCCCATTGCCCCAGTCCAACCAGTGCCCACCCTGCGCTGGGGGAGGGCTCAGACCCACACAGGTTCTGCTCACCAGGGCATCAAACACGAGGGTGTCATAGATATCTGTCTCTGAGTGCTCCATCATGATGGAGAACAGGGCATCCAGTGTGTCCTGCAGGAACTGGGGGGACACGAGGGCTGTGAGGGCTCCAGTGCTGACCCCAGACTCAGCTGCTGGGCATGGGGAGTGCAGGAACCAGGGAGGGAGGGGAGCAAATCCTGGCTGTACCTTGATGACCTCCCCTCCATCCACGTTCATCAGCTTCTGGAGGTTCCCACAGAGCAGGCTGGGCTTGGAGCGCCACTTCAGCAGCCCCAGCAGGTTCACTGGGCAGGAGGAACGGGGCAGTCAGCACTGACCACTCACTGGCAGACCCCAATGCCACCAACCCCCAGCTCCCCCATCCCACCCTGGCTGCCCAGGAGCAGCCAGGACCCTGCCAGGAGCAGCCAGAACTGCTGCTCAGTGCTGAAATCCCCTGCTGCCGGGGCCATAAAGCACAAACTTTAAATAGGTTGTGGCTGTGAGAGACAAAACTGTGCTGCAGGAAGGGAATTTTAATGGAGCAGCCTCATCCCTGACCCCTCCACACTGAACCACAGTGCCCTGCAGCCACGTGTCACCGTGTGTCACATCCCCACACCGCGAGGCCACGTCCCCAGAGCTCCCTGCACTTCAGCCAGAGCAGGATGAGCCATTCCCACCCTTCAGCCTCGCAGCAGGAGGGAGGAGAGCTCAGCATTCCCGTGGGCCCTTCCCTGGCCATGGGGGTGATGTGTCAGGGCCAAGGGGGCACGAATGTTCTCAGCTGCCCTGACCTGTGCAGAGCAGGCCAGGGCTGGGGAACTCCCCTGAGCCAACCCAGGAGCGAGGGTTAAACCACAGAGCTCAGTTTGGAAGGAAGGTCACGGAGCCTCCAGCAGCCACATTCCAGCGGGAATTCCACTCCCTGCTGCTCCTCTCCCTTGGATGGCAGCCCCCTCCAAAACACCCCTGATCTCCCCAGGAACAGCCTGGGCCGTTCTGAGCAGGGCCAAACAGCAGCTGAGCACTCACTGCTCCCACTGCCCTCACCTCGCTGTCCCGGGGTGATGGACCCTGGAGAGCCAGACACGGGGAGAAGCGTGACCCAGAGGGTGGGAACACCACGGGGAGGGGACACAGCCCCGCCTGCCCTGGCCCTGGGGGAGCCAGGACTCACCGTTCTGGGTCAGCTTGGTGGAGCAGACCAGCGTGGAGATCTGGAAGCTGTCCCGGCTGGACACGGTCAAAGCCGAGGAGGCGGCCCCGCTGACACGGAAGGAGGAGCCGGAGAGGAGCTTGGACTCCGACAGGTTCCGCTCCGAGGGCAGGGACAGGTAGGAGCTGGCGTCCTCCAGCTTCTTGCTGTCACCCTGCAGGGCAGGACACAGGGCACAGCTGGACCTCAGGGGACAGGCCGTGAGAGGGCTGCCTTAGATTGGTTTTCTCCTACGCTGCTAGTTGGCTTTTTTTTACCTTTTTAGCCAGCTCTACAGAGCATTAGCTACTCTTTAGGAATCTGTGTAGAGGTAGATCTTTGGCTACTTCTCTCTTTCAGCAATGTCTAGGGCTAATTGAACAGCTTTGAATACTCATTTCGGAGGAAGTCTGTGTCCAAAATGCATGGGGCTTCTGGGCTTGTTACAATAGGGTGTGGGTTTTTTTTACTAGTTTTTAGTCAGGCTTACATCAGCTTTTACTAAAGTAAAATTTTGTGATCTTTCTGTTACACTAGCAATAGAGACAGATTTTTCTCTTACGTGTCTTGATGGGATTACTGTGCACTGCGCACTAGTGTCAACTAAGGCTTCATATTTTTGTGGTTTAGGTGTGCTAGGCTAACCAACTTCCAGACAGGTTCTCCTTGGATGCCCTGGCCTGGGAGGAAGTGGTTGATTCCGGCTCCGAATCCGAGTCCATCATGGTTGGCGAGGCCTGTGGGGCCTCCAGGGCCTTGTGAGGGCCACGCTGAGGCCCCGCGAGGCCCGGGGCGCTCAAGGAATGGCTCCCAGCGTGTTTGGGGTGGCCTCGGGGGCTCTTCCTTCTGCCCTCACGCCAGAGCGAGGCCCAGCCCCAACACCTCGCTCCCCTCAAGTCAAAAAAACCACCACGGGATGAAAAAAGCTGCCTAAAAAACACCACCAAAAGGGAAGAGTGGTGCCCCGGCCCGCCCCGAACCCAACACCTCCAGCGACCCAATGTAGCCACAGTTTGTGCCTGCCATGTTTTGGTTTCGGGAAATTCTTTTCCCAGAGACACCTGTTGTAAACAAGAGCATGTTATTATCAACTATCTTGTTTATATAAAAGAATTTCCCGAAACCAAAACATGGCAGGCACGAACCGTGGCTACAACCCAAGGCCGCGCCGCTGTTCCGCGATCTGAAACTACAGGTGGAAAAATTTAAAGGAAAAAAATTTTAAAAATAAAAGAAGTTTCCAAGGAGACACCTGATATGGACAGAGGGGCTCAGTTCTGACCCCGTGGCTGGTGGCTGCCACCATACAGCACCCTCATCCCACCCCTGGCTCCCCCACATTGATCCCACAGAGCTGCTCCCTGAGGGGATCCACAGGGACCCTGCTCAGCTGTGGGGGGACACCAAACCCCAGCCCGTGTCACACAGAGGGGACAGGACGACAGGCAGGAGGAGCAGAGTGACAAAGTCAGGGGTTGGAAATGAAACACAGCTGGGCAGGGATGGACGTGCAGTGGGACACCAGCACACACCGGGACACTGGCACGGAGCAGGAACCCAGCCAGGTGTCCAGCACTGCCTGGTCCACAACCTCACTGTCACCCTACATCTCCCACCTGTATGGGCATGCCAGGGCCTCCACAGCCACCAACCAGCCTGTTTCTGTGTCCTCTAAGCTGAAAATGCTGCATCCAGGAGGACTCACTGGGGTGGCTCTGAATGACCCTCCCTGCTCGTTGGCCAGCCTGGGACGTGGGGGATGACCAGAGACACCCATCCTTCCCTGCCTGCAGCCTGGCAGGGTGAAACCCCTCCAGCTGAAGGTCAGGTGGAGGTGACAGAGATGTTTCCTGTTGGCTTTTCCCCTCTAGGACACCTGCTAGGAGCAGCCAACACACAGGAGCCCTGTGCTCCTTCCCAGGGCCCAGCCCGAGCAGGGAAAACTGGCTGGAGCTCAGACCAGCTGGAGATCAAGAGGTCTGAGCAGCTAAAAGCCTCTCACTCACATTCCTCTGGCAAGCAGAGATAAAAAAGATGAAATAGCTTCTGACTCCCAGAATCCAGCTCCCCGTGTCTGCCGGGAAGAGCCGGAGTCAGACAGGGAGAGGACGGAGCAGGGCAGGACGTGGTGGTTCAGGAGGGCAGGGACAGCTCTCTGAGAGGAGCACGGACCCAAAAGGGAATTGTTCTCCTAGCAGGGAGGTGTGGGAGGTTGGATCTCACTGCCACAGCCAGCACTGGCACGTCCCAGAGGTGCCCAATGTGGAGGGGACAGTCCCCAGAGAGCCAGGCAGCAGAGCCAGCGCCGAGGGCCACGGCAGCAGTCAAAGAATTTGGGTCTTTTGCCCAAAAATAAAGCAGGGAGGAGGGGCATAATGATGATTTCAAATCTGCAGGAGCCTCAGGGAGGAACAGCGTGGTCTGTCCCTGTCCTGGGCTGCCACAGCAGGCGGGAGCAGGTCGGCTCATCCCAAAAAAAAGGCAAAACTCAGGGAGGGGCATGGCTCTGCCTGGAGAAACTGTGCTCACTTTGCCAAAATCAGAGAGCACCCCCATGCAGCAGCCCGGGGTGGGGAGCAGGTGACCCCCAGGGACGCTGGAGCTCCATGGCCAGGAAAGGACCCCGGGAGGTGCCAACACAGGGAAGAGCCCTGAGCTCATCCTGGCAGAGGGACCAGCTGGTGCCTCCCGCTCCTCTGCTCACAGCAGCCTCAGTCCGGGGAGAGGACACCAGGTGAGGGGGCAGCACCTTCAGGGGCCCTTCACATTGGAGCTGACTGCATTTTTCCCAAACGAGCAGCGATTTTTCCCAAACGAGCAGTGATTTTTCCCAAACGAGCAGTGATTTTTCCCTCCCCTCCCCTCTCCCGGAGCAAACCCAGGGCTGGTGAAATCAGGTGAAGCGCAGCAGCCACAGCACGGGGACGTTCCCTGCCCGTCACAAAGGCTCAGATCACCTTTCCCCAAACGAAACTTGTCATTCCAAAGGAGCAGCGCGGGGATTGGAGGCGGCGTGTGCAGGGCAGCCCCCGCCACCAAGGACAGCCAGGGCGGCAGGGAGGCACCCTCGGGGACTTTGGGAACCTTGCCCCAGAAGTGCTGCTGTCCCACAGCCTCCCCTTTCTTCAGGGGGCTCTGGGGGGTCCCCCCTGTACCTTGTAGAGCAGCAGGTCGTGCTCCCCATCCCGCAGCGTGGTGCCGTCGGGGCGCATCAGCCTGACGAAGGCCATGGAGAAAATCCGCTCGCTCCGGTCCTTGGCTGGGGGGGACACACGGGGGTGAGGTCAAGGGGAGTCGGAGGGGGCCAGGGACACGCCTCCCCAGAGGGACACACCTCCAGGCTGGGAGGGAGGCCTGGAGCAAGGGTGTCTTGGGTTATGGAACCTAAAATGTGTGTTCTATTTCATCTGCTGAAAGCAGTTGGGGAGATGCTCTTATCTCTTGTAACTCTGGGAGGAGGGGGGCGGGTGCCTTCTGATAACGGGCCAGCTGATAAAACCAGGTGGGGCAGTGTTTCTTATCTCTTTCACCGCCTGTCCTCCCTCCAGGGGGACATTTTCTGCTAATGGGCCATTAAGACACCCCTAAAAGCACACATCCCCAAACTTACCCTCCCCAAAGTAGAACATCCACATTCCATCATCCCAGTGTGAGATGCTCCACCCAGTGGGGGGAGCCAACCATTCCTGCCTGGATAAAAACTGAGACGTAGGAACAGAAGGTGTCTGGCTTCACCTGATTACTGGAAGAAGACTGGACCCTTCTCACCATCACCGGACCCTTCTCACCATCCCTGGACCCTTTTCTCTCAGGATCATCTCTACTCCAACAGAACCACATCTGCCACTCCAGGAGGACTCACTGTGGACTGCTCCAAACACCCTGACCAACAGGGTGTCAGGCTGTAGCTCTGACTCTGTCAGGGTTTTCCAGGATTGTTGTTTGTTTGTTTGCTTGTTTGGTTGGGTGGTTTTGTTCTCTACTACATTTGTATTGTTAATATTCCCAGTACAGAACTGTTATTCCTATTCCCAAATCTTTGCCTGAGAGCCCTTAATTGCAAAATTATAATTTGGTGGGGGGTGAGGGGTTTACATTCTCCATTCTAAGAGAAACTCCAGCTTTCCCTGGCAGGTACCTGTCCTTCCAAACCAAGACGAAGGGACACTCACAGTCGCTGGAGGAGCGGTGGCGGAAGGTGAACCTCAGGTGGGTCCTGTGGACGTCCTCGATGGGAACAGCAATCTGGGTGGGGAGGTGTGCCAAGGTGAGGGGCAGGGGGCGTGGGCTGAGCCCCCCTGCCTGGGCAATGCCCCTCTGTGCCCTCTGTGCCCAGGCAAACCGGCCCCACATCCTTCCCAGCCAGCCAGTGAGGCTGAACTGGGGGGCACTGGGATGGGGACAGGGCTGCAGTGCCCATTCCCAGCACCACCCTCCCCAGTGCTGGTCATGCTGGGTGTCCACCCAGGGGTCAGCACCTCCATCGTCCCCGAGATGGGACCAAGGAGTGCCCCCCCAAAACACCTGCCCTGAAGGGGACCCCCTGCAGCAGCAGGGTGCTGGGGCACAGGAGGAGCCCAGAGGGGCTGCAGCCCTGTCCCACCCCAGCCCCTGTGCCCCGGGGTGTTGGGGAAGATGAAAAAGGAAAGCCTTATAAATATGACTGCTTAGGTTTTGAGAATGTGAAACCTGTAAGTGAAATAGAATTGAAAGCAAGGTTGGATGTCTAAAGTTACTGGACAACTGGAGAACAACAGTGTGGCTGCTGAAGGTAAATCCCCTTTGGATTAAACAATGCCCTTCTCCTCACCAAAAGTCCAAGGGTCAGAGCAGACCCTACCAGCTTGGCAGGAGGGGTCCAAAGAGTCGTTTTTAGGGTTTAAAATATAACACAGTGTGGTCATGTAATGATTCTTATAGGCTGCATGTAAATGCCATGGGATTTGTATCTTGTATTAGATTGGTTGGTGTCAGTTAGAATATTCAGTAGAGAAGAAGATTTAATGGATTGTAACGGGAACTTTGCTCTCTTATTTCTCTTCAGCTCCTCTCTTACTTCTCTTATTGCTCTTACTCCTCTTACTCCTCTTACTCCTCTTACTCCTCTTACTTCTCTTACTCCTCTTACTCCTCTTACTCCTCTTACTCCTCTTATTCCTCTTACTTCTCTTACTCCTCTTACTCCTCTTACTCCTCTTACTCCTCTTGCTCCTCTTACTTCACTCTCTTGCTCTTCTCTCTCTCTCTGCTCCGAGCTGCAGCTGCAGCTCCCAGCAGGGCCCTTCACCCAGGCCCTGTGCAATAAACCCCACGCTCCAAGAGCAGCCCTGACCCCAGAGATCTCTCATCTCCGTCCCCCCCAGATCCCACACCAGCTCCCCAGACCTTCAGGGTCTCCATCCAGCGCTGGTGCCGCTGCTGGTAGTAGACAACGGAGCGGTAGTGGCTGGTGGGGCTGTCCCCTGCTCCGGCGTGGATCACGTTCTGCCAGGAGGAGACACCTCAGGATCAGCCCAAACGGCCTCACAGGGAGGGAGAATTCCCATCCCAGCCACCTCCCTGCCCAAACCTCCCTAAATGCCATCCCCTCCACCCCCACCAGGCCTGGTGCCACCTCTAAAGGGACACATGGCCCTCCCAGGGGGTTTGTGGCCCTGTGGATGGAGATGGAGGAGGCGTTCCTGGGCCCTCAGCACTTCCAGCCCATTCCTCAGCAGCCAGCCAAGAGCTGATGTGAGACGAGCTGGAGAGAGGCAAGAGCCAGCCTGGGGAGGGGACACCTGGGTCTGACCCCCGCTGCCCTCCTGCCAGCCCCCAGCTCCTTCCCCCCCTGCCTGGGGGCACCGGGCACGGCCAGGGGGTCTGGCTGTCCCCAAGGGAGAAGGATTTTCTCTCTGTCCCTTCCCAGCACTTTCCCACATCTTTATTCTGTTCCCAGATCTCCATTCCAGGCAAGCTCCAGCAGCTCTGGAGGCCCAAGAGGCTCCTCAAGGTGGTTTTGCTGCTGGAGCTGCTGGCTCTGCCCCAGGAGAGGTGACACAGGGGACACCTGCCATACCTGAGGAGAGGTGACACAGGGGACACCTGCCATACCCCAGAGGAGGTGACACAGGGGACACCTGCCATACCCCAGGTGAGGTGACACAGGGGACACCTGCCATACCCAAGGGAAGGTGACACAGGGGGCACCTGCCATACCCCAGGAGAGGTGACACAGGGGACACCTGCCATACCCGAGGGAAGGTGACACAGGGGACACCTGCCATACCCCAGGAGAAGTGACACAGGGGACACCTGCCATACCCCAGAGGAGGTGACACAGGGGACACCTGCCGTACCCCAGGGAAGGTGACACAGGGGACACCTCCCATACCCCAAGTGAGGTGACACAGGGGACACCTGCCATACCCCAGGAGAGGTGACACAGGAGACACCTGCCATACCCCAGGAGAGGTGACACAGGGGACACCTGCCATACCCCAGGGGAGGTGACACAGGGGACACAGGGGACACCTGCCATACCTGCACCACCTTTCCTGCCTCGTCACAGACACACACGGTCACCTCCACGTTCTTCTGCGTCTTCTTGCTGCCCTTGTCGAACTCACCCTGCACCAGCGTCAGGTAGATGTCGTTCCTGACGTCACCTGAGGGGACAGCCCTGTCACACAGGTCCTGGCAGCACGCTGGCACCCCCGGGGACCCCCAGCTTTGTCCCCCCTCCATGCTTGCCTGGCATGATGACCTCCGGGTAGCCCAGCTTGCGAGCCACGGCCGTGCTGCGGTCCAGCAGGTGCGGGTGGTCCTTCCTCACCTGGCTCAGGTCTCCCCACAGCATCTTCAGGGACACCCAGAGCCCTGCAGGGATTTTTCAAGGGGTGACAGCAAGAGCCAGGGCCACCAGCAAGTCCTGGACCCTTCAGGGACTGACTGCCTCGTGTGACAAGCAGATGGCCCGGGGAGGGGTCTCAGAGGGGGCACAGGGGGCACAGGGGCTCTACCTTGTCCCTTGTGGTTGATGTCCTTCCCCTCCACCGCCTTCCGGATCATATTGTGAAGGAAATCCCCATCAGCAGCCACCCTGGAAAAGCCACTTTTAGGGGAAAAAACCTTTTCTCTTTGATCCTTGCACCTCTCATCCCCTGGAGTGCTGCCCCCCGCCCCCCCAGCCCTGTCCCCCGCTGCCCCACGGGGCTCACAGGTGGACGGGGATGAAGTGCTGCTTGTCCTCGTCGCTGTCACACGTCCCCTTGGTGATGTCGGTGATGTCCATCACTGCGGTGACACACAGGTGGCACCGTGGTGGCACCTCCAGCCAGCCATCCACGAGGGGAAGGCAGGGGGGGGGTCTCCCCAGGGCTGCTCCGGGGACACCTCAGCAGGGACAGGGGGGGGTGTTGTGTCCCTCGGGCAGGGACAGCCCGGGGTGTAGGGGGGGGACAGTGGGAGCAGCCCAGGGGCATCACAGCGCCCGGTGTGGCACCGGGGCAATCCCCGGGGGTCTCCGCGGAGCCCACGCCCACCCGAGATGCCGAAGGGGCGGCGCAGGCCCGTGCTGAGCTTGCGGCTGTGGCCGTCCCGCAGGTCCATGCGCCCCACCCGGATGATCTGGCACACCAGGAACAGCCGCTCCCGCTTCAGGTCGGTGCTGCCCAGGTCCTGCGTGCGGGACAGCGGCCGCGTGTGTCACCCCGGCGGCACCGCGGGGGGACGCGCAGGGGTGCCCAGGGCTGTGCAGGGGGGACCGGTGGGCACAGAGGGTCCCTGCTGCCCTGCACTGTGGGGACACGCTGCCCGGGGGGGGCTTCTGTGCACCCCAGGAGTCCCAAAACCCCACGGATGGCGACAATGCCAGCACCGATGGGTCACCCTTGACCAGGCAGCTTGGCACGGTGCAAGGATGTCAGGGTGGCCCCCAGCCCCAGAGACACTGGGGGAGGAATCGGGTCCCTCGGGTGCTGCCCCTGCGCCAAAACCTTCCAGGAGAAGGGATGGGGACACGCCACAAGGCGTGGGGACACGCGGGGACAGCAGCAGCCAGCAGAGCAGAGGGCGGGGATGGCCGAGAGCCGGGGGAGGGGCGGCAGCGGAGCCGAGGTGCTGACGCTGCTCGTTAACATCGATTTTCCCCGGCTCGTTTGCATCTCGATGGCTCCGCGGCGTCCCGGGGGTCAGCGCTGCGCCGCGGCCAAAGCGCTGAGTCAGCGGGTGCCCAGGGGCCTGGGGAGAGCGGGGCGAGACCCCCAGCACCGGGAGGGGACCCCCAGCACCGGGAGGGGACCCCCAACACCGAGAGGGGACCCCGGGACCCCCAGCACCGAGAGGGGACCCCGGGACCCCCAACACCGAGAGGAGACCCCCAACACCGAGAGGGGACCCCGGGACCCCCAACACCGGGAGGGGACCCCCAGCACCGAGAGGGGACCCCCAACACCGAGAGGGGACCCCCAACACCGGGAGGGAACCCCCAACACCGAGAGGGGACCCCCAACACCAAGAGGGGACCCCGGGACCCCCAACACCGAGAGGGGACCCCGGGACCCCCAACACCGAGAGGAGACCCCCAACACCGGGAGGGGACCCCGGGACCCCCAACACCGAGAGGGGACCCCCAACACCGGGAGGGGACCCCCAACACCGGGAGGGCACCTCGGGACCCCCAACACCGGGAGCGGACCCCGAGGGGCAGCGTCCCGGCGCCAGGGCAGGGCTCTGCGAAGGGGCTGGGGGTACCCGAGCAGGGGGACTGGTGGGGGTTCGGCTTCTGGGGGGGGGGACACGGGGCACCCCAAGTGCCACAGGTGGGAGCAGATCTGCGGGAAGGGGGCGGCGGGAGGCAGCGCCCCCGGGCTCTGCGCTCACCGTGAACACCACCCTGAGGTTGTTGAGCAGCTCGATGTCCTGGGGGACCCCGGTGCTGGCCCAGCGGATCACGTAGTTCTCACTGCGGGGCGGGTGATGGTTGAGGGGGGCACCGGGGATGGCAGAGGACCCTGCCGGCTCCCACCGCACGGACCCCTCAGCCCAGCAGCGTTCCCGAGGCGCTGACCCGGCCCTGGTCACCTCACCAGGACGCGCCCCTTCCCCCCTGTGACATCCTGCCGGGATGGGCAGCCCGGGGCGGGGAAGGCCACGGGGAGCAGCGGGACGAGCACCCAGCGCAGCAGCGGGCAGGGGGTCTCTCCTTTGCGCCGGGACCCCCACCTGATGATGCGCTGCTCGCCAGGGTCGTACAGCGCCATGAAGAGCTGCGCCTCCTCCCCGATGTGGCAGACGAAGTTGCGGACGCGCAGGTAGAGGTTGTGAGAGGGCGCAGCGGCCCCGTGGGTGCCGTGGCCCGGCGCTCTCTGCTGCGGGCTCTGCGGGGGCACCAGGTGGCTCAGCCCCCCCGTCCCCTGGCACGTCCCCCTGTCCCAGGGCGCGGGTGTGGGGCCGGCGGCGGCCTCACCGTCTCCTCCTGGAGGCGCTGGGTGAGGGTCTGCGCCGCCCTCCTGTGCGCCTGGAAGAGGCTGATGACGCTGGTGCTGTCGGGGTCCAGGATGTTCTCGTCCTCGTCCCGCACCACCAGGTCCAGAGCCAGGATCCTGCAGGGGGGTGAGGCAGGACTGGGGGGGCCACACGGGTCTGTGTGACACCAGGCGGCTTGAGCAGCTGGTGGCACATTTACTGTCCCCAGCCGTCACGGGACAGCCAGCTGGGACGATGGGGACACAGGGACAGCCAGCCAGGACGCCGGGGAGCACAGCCGGGCACGGCACAGCCCGTGCCAGAGGCAGATCGGAGGTCCCCGCGCCCCTCACTTGTTGCCGTAGTCCATCCTGCCGGTCACCTCCTTCCTGAGCCGCAGGAGCTCGTCCTTGGGCAGCGTCCCCGAGAGCAGCTGCGAGCGCTGCTCCATCAGCTCCTGCATCATCCGCTTCACCTGCCCGTAGCGCTCCGTCTGCCCGGCCTGCGGCAGCACCGCGGGCTCACCGGGGCTCCCCGGGGCTCACCGGGGCTCCCCGGGGCTCCCCCAGCCCGCTCCCAGATCCCCCGCAGCACCCAGACCCTCGCCCCCTCACCACGTAGAGCTGCTTCCAGATGGTGCCCCACTCCCGCAGCGTGGTGGTGATCTCCTGCACCGTGGGCATCTCGGCGGGCACCGCGCTCTGCTCCGCCCTGGAGGGGGGGGGGGGAGGCACAGGGGACCCCTTGGAGCGCCCCCAGCCCCTCAGGGACCCCGCAGAGGGGCAGGAGGTGGAGCCCACCGCCCCCTCCAGCCCGTGTCCCCCGGACTTACCCGCGCTGCTCCACCGCGGCGCCGCCCTTCAGCCGGATCAGCGAGGCCGGGAAGATGCCCTGAGGGAGCCGGAGCCGGGCTGGGTGCCGACCCTCAGGGGGGCACAGGGTGCCCAGCCTGCCGTGCCCCCCCTCCAACCCCGGCATCACCCCCCCAGGGACACGGCGAGGCGCTGTCCATGCCCCCTCTGCCCCCCAAGACACCCAGCAGGGACAGGGAGAGCCACCAGCAGCGCCCCTCCTGCCTCCAGCAGCCCCAGCACGCCCTCACCTACCCGGGCAGCCCTGTTCCGGAGGGAGTACCCGCAGTACCAGCCTGCCAGGGGAGGGGGACATGGTCAGCCAGGCTGGGGGGGGGCCTGGCCCCTGCTGCAGGGGACAGAGGAGGGCACAGGGACCCACCCGGGGGTGTCCCCCTTACCCTCGGAGGCCTGCAGGATGTGCACCATCTCCCCGACCTGCAGCGGGAGGTGATGCTCCCTGGTGCGCGGGAAGTTCCACACGGCTGCGGGGAAGAGGGGCTGGGAGTTGGGGGTCCCTGCCTGGAGCCCCCCCACCGACCCCCGGGGGCTCTGTGCACGGCCAGCCCCCCCCACAGCACCCCAGCAGGCTCCATTCAGCTCCGGGAGATGGGGCAGAGCTCCAGCCCCACAGACGGCGTGAGACCCCCCGAGCACGCCGACCCCACACCCCAGGAGAGCCACGGCAGAGCAGCGGGCACAGCAGAAGCCCCCAGCCCCATTTTGGCACTCAGGGGTCCCTTATGGGACCCTCCTGCCTGCCACCCACACCCTGGGTGCCGGCGGTCCCGCTCCTGGCACAGGCAGTGCGGGGAGGCAGGGGGCAGGGCTGGTGGCCCAGGGACAGGGCTGGTGGCCCAGGGACAGGGCTGCCTGGGGACAGGGCTGGTGGCCCAGGGACAGGGCTGGTGGCCCAGGGACAGGGCTGCCTGGGGACAGGGCTGGTGGCCCAGGGACAGGGCTGGTGGCCCAGGGACAGCTCTGTGTGGGGACAGGGCTGGTGGCCCAGGGACAGGGCTGTCTGGGGACAAGGCTGGTGGCCCAGGGACAGCTCTGCCTGGGGACAAGGCTGGTGGCCCAGGGACAGGGCTGGTGGCACAGGGACAGCTCTGCCTGGGGACAGGGCTGGCGGCAGGGGAGGGGCGCGGCGGGGACAGCAGCTCTCCGCTGGCCAAGCCACTTCCTGCCCGGCCGTGCTGCTTTGTCCCCGTCGCTATTTCTGACCCCGGGGGACAGCTCCGGGGCAGGCAGCCCTGGTTTGGCCGCCAGGCTGGGGCACAGCCCCTGCCCCCGGGGGTCCCTGCTGGGACCATGCCTGTGCCCACCCTGAGGC
The DNA here is from genome assembly GCA_017589585.1 of Phylloscopus whistleri. Lineage (NCBI taxonomy): Eukaryota > Metazoa > Chordata > Aves > Passeriformes > Phylloscopidae > Phylloscopus > Phylloscopus whistleri. Next base: position 29,705 of record JADMLD010000605.1, on the reverse strand, counting down.
CCAGCCAGGGCCAGCTCACGCTGCAGCACCCCCAGACCCTCCTGGCTCCTCAGGACCCCTCATGCTGACCCTCACACCTCGGGGCCATGAGGTCCCACCCTGAACTCCCCACGAAGCCAGCTGGGAGCAGCAGCAGCAGCTCAGCCCTCGCTCAGGCGCTGCCCAGCACCCTGCAGCAGCTCAGCCCTCGCTCCAGCGCCGCAGAAACTGCGAGGGAAGGGTGCAGGAAACGGCCCCGAGAGAAACGGGAAGAAGCACAGGGGCAGCCCGAGCCAGCAGCAGCTGCTGCAGGGAGTGGGGGTGCCCAGGGTTGGTGCAAGGCCAAGCTGGGGGTGCTGCAAGGAACGGGGGCTCCCGGGGCGTTGCCGTCACCAAGGCAGCTGCAAAGCCCCGGCTGGAACCAAAGGGAAATTATCGGGGTGTCCGTGAGCCCAGACCCACAGCCCGTGGGGGAGCCAAGCCCCCACCCCAGCGCTTCCCATCCCCATCCTGCTGGCACCTGTCCTGCTCGGTCCCCTCTCCCCCTGGCATTGTCACCAGCAGCGCAGCCCCGATTGCTCCTGCACCGCAGGGACCTCACGGTGGCACCGCTGCCACCACCCGGCTGCCGCCACCACCACAGCCAGAGGGGTGCCAGGGGTGTCACCTCACCCCCGAGCACCCCCACCCACCCCCTCCAGCCGAGAGGAGACCCCCTCACAGGGCTCGGCGCCCCCCACTCACCCACGCCGAGCTTCTCCTTGGTGGGCAGCCAGGGCGCCATGGGGGCACCGGGGGTGGCAGCGCCGCGGGGACCGGGCCGGTGGCCGGTTCCTCCTGCCGCGCTCCCCCGCGTCACGGCTTGTGAAACCTCCGCTTCCTCAGGGCGCGCCCAGCGCGGGGGTCCCACCCCCGGGACGGCCCCGGGATGGAGCCCCCCCCTACACCGCCCAGCCCAGGGGTCACCCCCCCGCAGGCTGAGCCCCCTCTGGGGTCACCCCCAGCCCCAGGACAGACCCAGCCCTGATCAAAACCCGACCCTGAGGGCGAGGAGAGCCCGGCGGGGGAGGGAGACCGGGTGGGATCGGCCCAAACCGGGGCTTGGACACGCTCCGGTGTCACCGCCCGGGCCCGGGAGCCGGAGCGGCCGCCGGAGCCGCCGCCCCGCACGCGGAGAAGCCCGGGATGCGCCGCCGGATCCCGGGATGTGCCGCCGGATCCCGGGATGCGCCGCCACATCCCCGCCACTGCACGGAGCCGCCCGCACCGGGGCTGGCAGCACCGGCGGTGAACCGAAGGAAACGTGCCACGGGCACCGGGGGTTGCCGGGGCTCTCGGAGAGCAGGAACCGCAGGCGCGGCGCTCCCCGCAGCCCCTCCGAGGCTCCCGGTTCCCGCAGTCCCGGGGGCAGCAGGCACCGCTCGGTCCCCCAACCCGGCGCTGCCCGGTGCGCGGTCCCTGCCCCGCGGCCCCGGCGGGAGCTCTGGCCGGGCCGGGCCGTTCTCCGGTCAGGGAGCTCCACCTGCCGGTCCCACCGGGAGCCGTCGCCGCGGCCGAGGGAGCTGCTCCCGGTGCGAGGAGCCGGTACCGGGATGTCCGGCATCGGGATGTCCGGCCGCGATAGGCCCAGCGCGGGTACGGGATGCGCCGCTCCGGCAGCAGGATGCCCAGCACCGGTATGACCGGCACCATTACGGGGCGCTCCGGTACGGAAGGACCGGCACCGGTACGGGATGCCCGGCTCCGGTACAGGATGTCCCGCACGGGGATGCCCGGCACTGCTACGGGACGCGCCGGTACAAGACGCCCGGCTCCGGTACGCCCGGTCGCGCACCGGGATGCTCAGATCCAGTACACGGGATGCCCCGCACCAGCACGGAGATGTCCGGTACCGGGAAGCCCGGTCCGAACGGGCGCTGCGGGAGGGCTCGGAGCCGCACACCGGAGGGCGCCGGGCAGGGCGGGGCCGCGGGGCGAGGGCGGGAGCGCTGCCGGGGGTGCCGGAGGTCCCGGTCCCGGTCCCGGTCCCGCCGCCACATCCGGGCCCCGCCCGGCGCGGGCGCTGATTGGCTGCCGCCGGCGGGGGCACGTGACGCGGCGCGCGGGGAGGGGGAGGTCACGTGACCGTGTCCCCCGGCAGGGCCCGCGGTGGCGCGCGCAGGTGAGCGGCGGGACCGGAACCGGAACCGGAACCGGAACCGGGGACGGAACCGGGGCCGCGGCCCGGGAGGGTGCGGGGGGAGAACCCCACCCCTGACCCGCCCCCGACCCGCTCCGCTCCGCTCCGCTGAGGTCCGGCCCGCTGCCGGCGCTCAGGTGCCCGGTCCGGACCGTCCCGTACAGGTGCTCCGCCGACCCGGTCCGGCCCGTGCCGTTCGGGACCGACCCTCCCGAGGTGTCCGCGCCCTGTCCCGCAACCCCCTCGGTCCGATCCCCACGCACAGCCCTGCCCGGTCCCCGCACTCTGCCCGGTCCCGCGGGGGCTCTCCCGGTGCCCCATCCCCTTTTCCCCCCGCTTCCCTGCCCGTCCCGTTCTCCCGGCCCCGCACACTCCGGTTCCGCTCCCGGTTCTCCGCGCCCGTGTCACCCCCTCCGCCCTTGAGCCCGCATCCCCCCGCCCGTCCCCGGTGTCCGCGGGTCCCCCCCTGCCCGCGGGACGGGACGTGGCACCGGCTGGGCTGTACCGGGCTCCTTCCCGGGGAGGGTGGCTCAGCGCCGGTGCCGCTCCCACCCCCGCCCGCCCCCGCAGCTCCGGTGTCCCCGCCATGGCCGCCTACGGGACCCCGGGCCCTTTGCCCGGGCCGAGCGGCCCCGGCTCGGCGCTGGAGGAGGAGGAGGAGGAGGATGAAGAGCCGTCCCTGGGCTGCGGCGGCGACCTGGAGGTGAACCCCTACGACGGGCTGCCCTTCTCCTCCCGGTACTACGAGCTGCTGCGGCAGCGCCGGGAGCTGCCGGTCTGGAGCGCCAAGTACAGCTTCATGGAGCACCTGGAGGGCAACGGCGGCATCGTGCTGGTGTCCGGGCCCCCCGGTACCGGCAAGAGCACGCAGGTGAGGGCCGGGGGTGCCCGGGGGATGCGTGGGGATCCTCCCGGAGGCCACGGCAGCGCCTGAGCCGTGGGGCACCGAGAGGGTGCCGGGGACGCTGCGCTGAGCCCGGCGGGGCGGGCACCGGGGTGTGCTGGGGCCGGCACCGGGATGTGCCGGAACCGGCACCGGGATGTGCTGGGGACCGGCACCGGGATGTGCTGGGGACCGGCACCGGGGTGTGCTGGAACCGGCACCGGGATGTGCTGGAACCGGCACCGGGATGTGGCGGAACCGGCACCGGGATGTGCTGGGGACCGGCACCGGGATGTGCTGGGGACCGGCACCGGGGTGTGCTGGGACGGGCACCGGGATGTGCCGGGATCGGCACCGGGATGTGCTGGGACGGGCACCGGGATGTGCTGGGGCTGGCACCGGGATGTGCTGGGATGGGCACCGGGATGTGCTGGGACCGGCACCGGGGTGTGCTGGGGCCGGCACCGGGATGTGCTGGAACCGGCACCGGGATGTGCCGGGACCGGCACCGGGATGTGCTGGGGCGGGCACCGGGATGTGGCGGAACCGGCACCGGGGTGTGCTGGGGACCGGCACCGGGATGTGCTGGGGACCGGCACCGGGATGTGCCGGGATCGGCACCGGGGTGTGACGGAACCGGCACCGGGATGTGCTGGGGCCGGCACCGGAGGTGGCAGCGGGAACGGGGAACGGCCGCTCCCGGAGCTGGGCACGGTGCGGGGGCACCGAGATCCCTCCCGGCTGCCCCGGGGAGTTGGTCCCAGCCGCCGGTGACACTCGGGGACGGCCCCAGGCAGACTTTGACCGGGGAAGGGAGGGATTGCAGGGAGCGGCGGGGCCGGAATGGGCTGGGTCACACCGCGGGGTGTTGTCCCTGCTCGAGGTGCTCAGCCAAATCACCTCCCTGGGTGTGACCCGCTGAGCTGCTGCCGGGTTTGGGGAGCAGGGCCCTGGGGACACTGAGGCACAGGCACTGCTCGCTCCGGGGGGCTCAGAGGTGGCAGGAGGAGGCAGGACTCGGGTCCTTGGTGCCACAGGGACACCTGCGTGGCCTTGGCACTGCCCCACACCGCCAGGCAGGGCGCTTGGCCAGCAGCTGCTCCCTGGGGATCTCTCTGTGGTGATTCCCAGGCCGTTGTCCCGTGTCCCTGATGTGGGAGCAGGGTTGTGGTGTCCCACACCGGCTCAGGAAGCTGCAGGTGTGGGGCCATGGAGCTCCTGTGGGGCTCAGAGGTGACAGGAGTGGGGAGGAACGATCCTGCCTGAGCTATGAGTGCCTTGGATAACAACCCCTGGAGATCCTGCAGCCAGGTCCATGGGGAGGCTTCCCCGTGCCCTTTGGAGGTGCCCAGCGGGGAGGGGACAGTCCCGGAGCCACGCTGCCCCGCGTTGTGTCCCCACAGATCCCTCAGTGGTGCGCCGAGTACGCGCTGTCCCTGCGCTTCGCCCACGGGCTGGTGGCCTGCACCCAGCCCCACAGCCTGGCCGCCCTCAGCCTCTCCCTGCGCGTGGCCGACGAGATGGACCTGAACCTGGGCCACGAGGTGGGCTACTGCGTGCCCCACGAGGACTGCTGCACGGCCGACACCATCCTCAGGTAGGGCGGGGCTGGTGCTGGGAGCGCTGATCCCGCTGAGCTCCGCCTGAGCCCTTAATCCGGCCGGGCCCCGCTGGGGAGCGCCGCGGGGCTGCTGGGGAGGGGGGGGACTGCCTGGGGAGGGGGCTCCGTGGGGAGGGAGGGGGCTCTGTGGGGAGGGGGCTCTGTTGGGGGGGAGGGGGCTCTGTGGGGAGGGAGGGGGCTCTGTGGGGAGGGGGCTCTGTTGGGGGGGAGGGGGCTCTGTGGGGAGGGAGGGGGCTCTGTGGGGAGGGGGCTCTGTGGGGAGGGAGGGGGCTCTGTGGGGAGGGAGGGGGCTCTGTTGGGGGGGAGGGGGCTCTGTGGGGAGGGAGGGGGCTGCCTGGGGAGGGAGGGGGCTCTGTGGGGAGGCAGATGCTGTGAGGAGAGGGCTGCTTGAGGAGGGGGTTGCTGTGGGGAGGGGGCTCCATGGGGAGGGGGCTCTGTGGGGAGGGAGGGGGCTGCTTGGGGAGGGGGCTGCCTGGGGAGGGGCTTGCTGTGGGGAGGGAGATGCTGTGGGGAGGGGGCTGCTTGAGGAGGGGCTTGCTGTGGGGAGGGGGCTCTGTGGGGAAGGAGCTGCTGCGAGGAGGGGGCTCCATGGGGAGGGGGCTCTGTGGGGAGGGAGGGGGCTGCTTGAGGATGGGGCTGCTGTGAGGAGGGAGGGAGCTGCTGTAGGGAGGCGGTTCTGTGGGAAGGGTGCTGCTGTGGGGAAGGAGCTGCTGTGGGGAGGGGATTCTGTGAGGAGAAAGATGCTGTGAGGAGGGAGCTGCTTGGGGAGGGGGCTTTGTGGGGAAGGAGCTACTGTGGGGAGGGGGCTCCACGGGGAGGGGGCTCCATGGGGAGGGAGGGGGCTGCTTGAGAATGGGGCTGCTGTGAGGAGGGGGCTGCTGTGGGGAGGGAGGGAGTTCTGTGGGAAGGGAGCTGCTGTGGGGAAGGAGCTGCTGTGGGGAGGGGGCTGCTATGAGGAGGGGGTTCTGTGAGGAGGGAGATGCTGTGAGGAGGGGGTTGCTGTGGGGAGGGGGCTCTGTGGGGAGGGGGCTGCTGCAGGAAGGGAGGAGGCTGCTGTGGGGAAGGAGCTGCTGTGGGGAGGGGGCTTGGTAGGGAGGAGGTTCCATGGGGAGGGAGCTGTGTGGGGAGTGAGCTTTGTGGGGAGTGGGCTTTGTGGGGAGGGGATTCTGCGGGGAGAGAGCTGCTGTGAGGAGGGGACTCTGTGGGGAAGGAGAGGGCTCTGTGGGGAGGGATGGAGCTCTGTGGGGAGTGGGCTTTGTGGGGAGGGGGTTCTGCGGGGAGGGGGCTCTGTGGGGAGGGGGCTCGGTGTTCCCCCCACCCAGGGGTCAGCACTGACAGGGCGGGTGGGGCTATGGCAGGTTCTGCTCGGACGAGATGCTGCTGTGGGGAGGGGGCTCTGTGAGGAGGGAGGGGGCTCTGTGGCGAGGGGGCTCTGTGGGGATGGATGGGGCTGCTGTGGGGAGGGGGCTCTGTGGGGTGGGGGCTCAGCATTCCCCCCACCCAGGGGTCAGCACTGACAGGGCGGGTGGGGCTATGGCAGGTTCTGCTCGGACGAGATGCTGCTGTGGGGAGGGGGCTCTGCAAGGAGGGAGAGGGCTCTGTGGGGATGGGGCTCTGCGGGGAGGGAGGGGGCTCTGTGGGGAGGGGGCTCTGCGGGGAGGGAGGGGGCTCTGTGGGGAGGGGGCTCGGTGCTCCCCCCACCCAGGGGTCAGCACTGACAGGGTGGGGCCGTGGCCAGGTTCTGCTCGGACGAGATGCTGCTGTGGGGAGGGGGCTCTGTGGGGAGGGGGCTCGGTGCTCCCCCCACCCAGGGGTCAGCACTGACAGGTTGGGTGGGGCCGTGGCCAGGTTCTGCTCGGACGAGATGCTGCTGCGGGAGATGACGTCGGACCCGCTGCTGCGGCAGTACGGGGTGGTGGTGCTGGACGAGGCGCAGGAGCGCACGGTGCCCACGGACGCGCTGCTGGGGCTGCTCAAGGACGTGCTGCGCCAGCGCCCGGCCCTGCGCCTGGTGGTGGTCACCTCGCCCGCCCTGGAGCCCCGGCTGCGCTCCTTCTGCGGGGACCCGCCCGTGGTCAGGGTGCCGGGGCACGGCTCCCCGCCGCAGCTGCTCCGCCGCGAGCCGCCCGCCCACGGGAGCGTGGCCGCCGCCTGCCAGGCGGTGCTGGACGTCCACCGGCGCCAGGAGCCCGGCCACGTCCTCGTCTTCCTGGCCAGCGAGCAGGTGGGTGGGCTGAGACAGGGCAACGAGGCAGGGGAGGTTTGGGGTGTCTCCCTCTGTGCTGGTTTGAAAGCGAAACCAGTGAGGCTCCAAGTCAGAAGTACAATTTAATAGGAGAAAAGAGAAAGGGAAGGAGGCAGGGGAGGTTTGGGGTGTCTGTCTCTGTGCTGGTTTGAAAGCGAAACCAGTGAGACTCCAAGTCAGAAATACAATTTAATAGGAGAAAAGTGAAAAAAAGGTAAATTAAAGTAAAGTGAAGTGTAAAAAGTGTAAAGTAAAGGAAAGAGGAAAGGAAAGAGGAAAGGAAAATAAAGTAGAGGAAAGGGAAAGGGAAAGGGAAAGGGAAAGGGAAAGGGAAAGGGAAAGGGAAAGGGAAAGGGAAAGGGAAAGGGAAAGGGAAAGGGAAGGGAAGGAAAGGAAAGGAAAGGGAAGGAAAGGAAAGGAAAGGAAAGGAAAGGAAAGGAAAGGAAAGGAAAGGAAAGGAAAGGAAAGGAAAGGAAAGGAAAGGAAAGGAAAGGAAAGGAAAGGAAAGGAAAGGAAAGGAAAGGAAAGGAAAGGAAAGGAAAGGAAAGGAAAGGAAAGGAAAGGAAAGGAAAGGAAAGGAAAGGAAAGGAAAGGAAAGGAAAGGACGAGGAGAGGAGAGGGAGAGGGAGAGGGAGAGGGAAAGGGAAAGGGAAAGGAAAGAAAGAAAAGAAAAGAAAAGAAGTAATACAACCCGACACCCTGTTGGTTAGGGTGGTGGTAGCAGTCCAGGTGAAGTGGTCTTGCTGAAGCAGTGATCCCATAGAGGGGTCTGGTAGCTCTTGTCCTCTGGGAATCCAGTGGGTAAAGGCTGCTGTGCTGTCCCGAATCCCAGATTATATCCAGGTGGGAATGCTTCGCTCCTCCCCCGGGGCTGAGCATCTCACAATGGGCTGATATCATTCTGTGAGTCATGTAATGGGTCCTGGATTGCCCATTAAACAGAGAAAGCTTCGGAGGGAGTTACCTGTGAGTCCTGCAGCGAGGCATTGATGGCCCATTAACAGGAGATAGTTCAGAGAGAGGGGGCAAGGGAAACACTGCCCCACCTGCTTCAACAGCTCATGAAAATGGTGATAGAATACATTGGGCACCTCTTACATTGCAACCTCTCAACGGGGAGCCCAAAGGATGGCGGGGGGGCAGCTGGGCTTAAACCGGGGGGAGAGCTGGGCCTCCTTTGCAGCGGGAGGTGGGTGCAGCAGCCTGACCTGGTGTGTCACTCGTGCCCCCCTTTGCCCTTGCCCAGGAGATCTCCGAGTGCTGCTCCGCCCTCCAGACGGAGGCGGCGGCGCTGAGCCCGGCGCTGGGCCCGCTGCAGGTGCTGCCGCTGCACGCGGGCGCGGGCCGGGCGGCGCAGAGGCTCTACGAGGAGGCGGCCGAGGAGGGCCGGGGCCGGCGCGTCATCGTCACCCACCGCCTGGGGGACTCGTCCTTCTCGCCGGGCGCCGTGCGCTTCGTCGTCGACTCGGGGCTGGAGCTGCGCAGCGTGAGTGGGGAGGGAGGGCCGCGGGTCTGCCCCGGCGTCTTGGTTTGGAAAGACAACAAATCTGCTAGGGAAACTGGGGGTTTGCCTTAGGATGGAGAATGTGAACCCCTCACCCCCCCCCGCCAAATTATCTGTCGCTGTGGGAGACGAAATGAGGACACGGACTCTGGTTTTCAGAAGGCTGTGTCAGACTCGAAGTCTGCTTTTTATTTTTCAAACTTGCCTTATATGCTTTTTTACAATGAGCCCACCTAAGAGGTGGGATCCTTTGACCCATTGGTCACTCCAAAGGGCCATCAAATGAAGTTCCCTCCTTTGGGAAAGAATGCAGAAAAACAAGATAGTTGATAATAACATGCTCTTGTTTACAACAGGTGTCTCTGGGAAAAGAATTTCCCGAGACCAAAACGTGGCAGGCACCAACTGTGGCTACAATTATCATTTTGCAATTCAGGGTTCTCAGGCAAAGATTTGGGAATAGGAATAACAGTTCTTTGCTGGGAATATTAACAGTACAAATGTGGTAGAAAAAACAGAACCACCCCACCAAACCAGCAAACAAACAAACGACAGTTTTGGAAAGCCCTGACAGAGTCAGAGCTAAAACCTGACGCCCTGTTGGTCAGGGTGTTGGGAGCAGTCCAAAAGTGAGTCCTCCTGGAGTGGCAGATGTGGTTCTGTTGAAGTGGAGATGATCCTGTAGGAAGGGTCCAGTGATGGTGAGAAGGGTCCAGTGATGATGAGAGTGGGGCCCAGTCTTCCTCTGGTAATCGGGTGAAGCAAGAGAACTCCCTGTTCCCCAGTCCCAGTTTTATCCAGGCAGGAATGGTTGGCTCCCCCCACTGGGTGGAGCATCTCACAATAGGATGATGGAATTTGGATGTTTTATTTTGGGAAGGGGTGCAGCTTGAGGAAGAAAACAGCCTGGGGAGTCTTAATGGCCCATTATGAAAAGAGATAAGAAACGATGCCCTACCTGGTGTTAACAGTTGGGCCATTATCAAAAGGCACCCGCCCCCCTCCTTTCAGAGTGAACAAGAGATAAAGAACAATTTCTCAACTGCTTTCAGCAGATGGAAATAGAATGCACAGTTTAGGTTTTATAACCCAAGACACCCGGGCTCAGTGGGATCCTCCCTGCCAGGAGGAGGGCTCTGCCCTGGGGAGGTGGCAGCACGGGCGGGTGAGGGGCCCTTGGGGGGTGGCAGGGGTCCCACTCAGGGCCTCCCGCAGGTGTACAACCCCCGCATCCGTGCCGAGTCCCAGGTGCTGCGGCCCATCAGCCGGAGCCAGGCCGAGTCACGCCTGCAGCGAGCCGCCGGCAGCCCCCCAGGTGAGACCCCCCCCTGCCCCGGCGTGCCCCCCGCTCAGCCCCTGGCACAGCCAGCACCTTGTCCCCGCCTGCTTGTGGCACCGCCCTGTTGCCACCTCACGGCCTGTGTCCTGCAGGCACCTGCCTGCGCCTGTACTCGGAGGCCTTTGAGCAGCGCCTGCCGCCCAGCCCCGCGCCCCACGTGAGCGAGACCAGCCTGAGCCGCCTGGTGCTGCTGCTGAAGCGCCTGGACATCGCCGACATGGGCCAGTGTGACTTCCTTGACCGCCCAGGTAGAGCCCACGGTGGGGCTGGAGCAGAGGGGCACGGTGGGGCAGCCACGGACGTGGCTATCACTGCGGCCTGGGTTGTCTCTGGAGAGGGACTGGGGGCCTGGCAGGTGCAGGACAGAGTGGGCAAAGCTGCCTGGTGTCCCACCCCAGCCCCCGAGTCGCTGATGCAAGCCCTGGAGGACCTGGACTACCTGGCAGCCCTGGATGACGACGGGAATCTGTCGGAGGTGGGGATCATCATGTCGGAGTTCCCGCTGGACCCGCAGCTGGCCAAGGCCCTCATCGCCTCCTGCGAGTTCGACTGCGTGGAGGAGATGGTCAGCCTGGCCGCCATGCTGACAGGTACCGTGTGGGGTGGCCCTCAGGAGCCAGCACTGCTGGGGAGGTGCTGGGGGCACAGGGTGACCCCCCTGCCCACCCCCAGCGTCCCCCTGCTTCGTGCCCCTGTCCACGCACCTGGAGGAGGCCGTGGCCCTGCGCCGGCGGGCGCTGCTGCACCCCAACGGGGACCACTTCACCCTCATCAACATCTTCAATGCCTTCCAGCAGCGTGAGTGTGGGCAGGGGCTGGGGGTTTGCACGCCTGTGGGCATGCCACAGACCCCTTTGTGTGCCCTGTATCCCCTGCTTCTCCTGGTGTCCCACACCCCTCGTGTGTCCCTGCCCTGGAGCTACATTCCTGACCCCATCCCAGTGCCCGGCTTGGCTGGGGGAGGATCTGGGGAGTCCCAGCTCTATCCCAGCGGGCTCTCTGTTCACCTGTCCCCTTCCCCCCGGCACCACTGTCCTGTCCCCACATCATGGCCCCCGCTGTGCCATCCCTGTCCCCATGTCACTGACCCCACTATCCCATCCATCCCTGTCCCATTGCTGACCCCACTGTCCCATCCCTGTCCCCACGTCACTGACCCTGCTGTCCCATCCCTGTCCCATCACTGACCCCGCTGTCCCATCCCTGTCCCCATGTCACTGACCCCGCTGTGCCATCCCCATCCCCACATCACTGACTGCACTGTCCCATCCCTGTCCCATCCCTGTGCCCACATCACTGATCCCACTATCCCGTCCCTGTCCCCGCATCAATAACGCCGCTGTGCCATCCCTGTCCCCTCACTGACCCCACTATCCCATCCCTGTCCCCACGTCACTGACGGCGCTGTCCCATCCCTGTCCCATCACTGACCCCACTGTCCCATCACTGACCCCGCTGTCCCGTCACTGACCCCACTGTCCCATCACTGACCCCGCTGTCCCATCCCTGTCCCATCACTGACCCCACTGTCCCATCACTGACCCCGCTGTCCCGTCACTGACCCCACTGTCCCATCACTGACCCTGCTGTCCCATCCCTGTCCCATCGCTGACCCCGCTGTCCCGTCACTGACCCCACTGTCCCATCACTGACCCCGCTGTCCCATCCCTGTCCCATCACTGACCCTGCTGTCCCATCCCTGTCCCATCGCTGACCCCACTGTCCCATCACTGACCCCGCTGTCCCATCCCTGTCCCGTCACTGACCCCACTGTCCCATCACTGACCCCGCTGTCCCGTCACTGACCCCGCTGTCCCGTCACTGACCCCGCTGTCCCATCACTGACCCCACTGTCCCGTCACTGACCCCACTGTCCCATCACTGACCCCACTGTCCCATCACTGACCCCACTGTCCTGTCACTGACCCCGCTGTCCCATCACTGACCCCACTGTCCCATCACTGACCCCGCTGTCCCATCCCTGTCCCGTCACTGACCCCACTGTCCCATCACTGACCCCGCTGTCCCATCACTGACCCCGCTGTCCCATCCCTGTCCCGTCACTGACCCCGCTGCCCCTCCTGCAGACGCGGGGGACGAGGGCTGGTGCCGCAAGCACGGGCTGTGCGCCGAGGCGCTGCGCCTGGCGGGCACGGTGCGCGCCGAGCTGCTGGAGGTCATGCGCCGCATCGAGCTCCCGGTGTCCCCGCCCGCCTTCGGCTCCGACGCCAACGCCCTCAACATCCAGCGGGCCCTCATCTCCGGATACTTCCTCCAGGTGGGCCCTCGAGGGGGGGCTGCAGGGGGGGTACAGGGGAGCTGTGGGGGCCGTGCCAGCTGCTCCGCTCCCTCCTGGTCGCCCCCAGGTCGCCCGAGACATCGACGGCTCCGGCAACTACGTGATGCTGACGCACAAGCACGTGGCCCACCTGGCCCCCGCCTGCGGGTACCTGCTGCGGCCGCCCCCGCGCCGCCTGCCCCCCTGGGTGCTCTACCACGAGTTCACCATCTCTCAGGACAACTGCCTGCGCGTGGTCTCGGAGATCCAGCCCCAAATGTGAGGGGGCGGGGAGGGGACGGGGTCCTGGCAGGGGTGTCCCCGTGTCCGGCTGACCCCCCCACCCCTGTCCTCGCAGGCTGGTGGAGCTGGCCCCGCAGTACTACCTGAGCAACCTGCCGCCCAGCGAGGGCCGGGACCTGCTGATGGAGCTGCGGGAGAAGGTGGTGGCGGCGGAGGAGGCGCCGGCGGCAGAGCCGGAGCTGGCGGAGGCGGCGGGACGCGAGGATGAGCACGGGGACGTCTGCGTCCTGCAGTGAGCCGGAGCACCGGAGCCCCGCGGTGGGGCTGCCTGGGCTTGGCCATGACCCTGGGGACAGGGGAGCCCCGGGGAGGCCCCAGGGGGGGGGCTGTGTGGCTGCAGGGGCTGTCTCAGGTCCCAGGGAGGCGCGGGCACTGCCCGGCGCTGCCTCGGCGCCGCGCCGCGGTCGGTCGTGGGCCGGCGGCCGTGGGACCGCCCCGGCACCTCAGAGCGTGGATTGGGGAGCACTGGCCCCGGCCGGGGGAGTCGTGTGGGTCCTCCCCGCTGGGCTCCTTCCCCCCGTCCTTCCTGGGGATGCTGCGGGGCTGGAGGCATCGCCTGTCCCGCTCCCCTGGCGCCCGGGGCCGAGGGGCCACGCACGGGTCCCTCCTGTATAAAGTTTTGTGATCTTTGCTCCTGGCTCTGTGTCCATGACTGCAGCGAGGGGTCCAGCCAGGGTGGGGTCAGTCCTGCTGAGGGACATCACCACAGAGGGGTCTGGCTGGGGTGGGGTCAGTCCTGCTGAGGGACATCACCACAGAGGGGTCTGGCTGGGGTGGGGTCTGTCCTGCTGAGGGACATCACCACAGAGGGGTCTGGCTGCGGTGGGCTCCATCCTGCTGAGGGACATCACCACAGAGGGGTCTGGCCAGGGTGGGGTCCATCCTGCTGAGGGACATCACCACAGAGGGATCTGACCAGGGTGGGGTCCATCCTGCTGAGGGACATCACCACAGAGGGGTCTGGCCAGGGTGGGGTCTGTCCTGCTGAGGGACATCACCACAGAGGGGTCTGCCAGGGATGGGGTCAGTCCTGCCAAGGGACATCACCACAGAGGGGTCTGGCTGGGGTGGGCTCTGCCCCTGCTCCTCCCTCCTCCCAGGGCTGGTTTTTGTCTGCGAGGCCTCGCTCCCCTCTCACCCTTGTTTCGGGTGCCAGGCTGGGGTCCCCGCCGCGCTGAGGGCATCCCTGCCCTTTGCATCGAGACTTCCCCTCCGTGGTTGTTGTTTTTCTGCAGAAGCCAAGGGGGGAAGCTGCGGCTGGCGAGGCTCGGCCCCCGAACCTGCCGCCAGCGCCCGCTTCCCCCAGACAGGGCAGGGCACGGGGGCACCCCCGGGCAAGGCTCCCCAGCCCTCCCTCCCCTCTCGGGGTCCCCTGCAGTGCTGCAGCCAAGGGCTGAGCTGCTGCATGGGGGGCCTGGGGGTCCTGGCTCCCCCTCCCCACCCTGCATTCCACGCACGGGGGCTTTGCTCTGCTCTGCCTGGACGTCCCACTGCCCCGCCCCGGCCGCAGCGCCTCAAAAGGTGAGAGCTGGGCTGCCCCAGCCTCCCCCAGCTCCCACTTCCCCTCTGCTTTCTAGGAACCGCAGAAAGTACAGGAAAAGTTACAGCGATCCTCTCCACGGGGTCGGGTCTGCCCCGTGCCCTCCACGTGGGCTGGCATCGGTGGGCTGGCCAAAGGGGCAGCTGGGTGGCCGTGGTGATCCCTGTCCCTCTGTCCCTCATCTCTGCACAGCATCCCGTGGGACAGGCAGAGGGGAGGGAAGGGGTGAGACAACCTCGGCCAGCCTGGGGGCGTCGCCCTGATCCTCTGTGGAAAACCTCCCCTCTCCTCAGGGACCCACCACAGCACACCCAGAGGGGCCCAGCCCCTCTCCAGACCCCTGGCACAGGTCACTGGTCCCCCCCACCCCACAGCAGGGCACTGCTGGGGGTTCTGTGCAGCACCACGGTGATGATGTGCAGACCCTCAGGTGGGGCAGGGGCTCAGGACCCCTCGGAGAGAGCTGGGACCACCCAGAACCCCAACAGGTGCCCCAGCGCTGCCCCTTGCCCAGCTGTTCCTGAGGGGATCCCATCCTGGGGCACTCGGGGCAGGGCAGGGGGTGTCCGGTGCCCCCTGCCCCGGGAAGTACCGGCGGTGAGTCCCGGGGCCGGGTGGGAGGCAGGGGGGCTGAGCACGGGTCCCATTTTGAGTTCTGAGAACTGTGATGCTGCTGTGGCTGCACCTTGGGGCAGCCCCATGGAGTCCAGCCCAGTATAAGACCGCAGCCCCCCGGCCCTGCCGAGCCCACCAGAGAGAGACACAGGCAGAGGTAGGCTCAGACCGGGAGCGTTGGGGGGTGTCGGGGGGGATGCTGCTCCCGGGGCTGGGGGCTCTGCCCTGGCTGTGCCACTCTCCCGCCTTTGTGTCCAGCTGGGGCTGCCCTTCCCCTCCCTTTCCCTGCCCAGATGCTGGTGCTAGGGGGACTGGTGCTGCTCCTCGTGCCTGGAGAACCCCTGACCGCCTTCCCCCCGAAGTGTGAGTGCTGCTCCTGGGGCACAGGGGAGGCTTTGCTGGTTGGGGCACCTGCAGAGGAAGTAGAGGGTGTGGGGGGCATCCCAAACCCACATCCCTCTGACAGGGGTGGGGAACAGCTCTGCTGGGAGATTGGAGGATGGGCATGAGGGTGATGTGGGGTGGGTATGGGGTGAGAGAGGGTGGGGGGAGGGATGTGGAGTGCAGGAGCAGGGTGGCTGTGAGGCCAAGGGGCACCCAGCCCCAGGGTGGATTTGGGGGACCCTCTGCCCCCACCACAGCCCATCCCTGACCACAGGCTCTGCCTCTCACCTCCAGTCCAGGTGGGGAAGCTCAACCAGGACGTGGTGGTGCGATGTGACACCTCGGAGCAGCACATCCACTGGACGCTGAACGGGGAGGAGGAGCCCATGGCCGAGCTGGTGCCCGAGGGCCGGAACCTCACCATCCTCGGCTTGGACCTGCCGGCCACTGGCAACTACAGCTGCTGGGCTGACCACGTCCTGCTGGACACCACCTACGTGGTGGTCAGCGGCGCCTGTACGGAGGGGCAAGGCCGGGGGTGATGGGGTGCAGGGGGTTGGAGGGCTGAGGACCAGGAGATTCTCCTGCCCGGCCCGTGGGGCAGGGTTGTGGGGCAGGGAGGGGGCAGCACCCCTGGCCTCACGCAGCCCCTGACCAGCCGCCCCTCAGCCGCCTCAGGCGAGGAGGAGATCAACGTGTCCTGCCAGGCCGAGTCCTACAACGGCTCCTTCCACTGCTCCTGGCCCGGGCCCCCCTCTGCCATCTTCCACGCCCGCCTGACACACAGGTGGGTGCTCCGGGACCCCCCCAAACCCACGGCAGCACCGTGGCCACCCAGCCCTGCTCACACCTCCCTCCCCGCAGCGATGGCTCCGTGGGGCCGTGGGTGCCGGTGGCCGGTGACCACGGGCGGTTCAACACCAGCCTGGCAGACCCCCAGTTCTGCCCCTTTGGAGAGGAGCTGCGCCCGCTCCAGCTGCACCTGGAGGGGCTCTCGGACACGTCCTACCTCAACCTCTCCTGGCACTTCTTCCTCCGTGACATTGGTGAGCCCAGGGCAGGAGCAGTGGGGCTGGGGTGTCCAGGAAATACTGGAGGCTCCAGGGTGGGGGTCTCAGCCCCTGTTCTGGGCCCTCTCTGTCCACAGTGCGTCCTGATCCGCCCCAGGAGCTGATCCTGCAGCAGCGGGGGGAGCAGCTCCACCTGGCCTGGGCCCCCCCGGCCTCCTGGCTGCTCCCCAAGTCCTACTTTGCACTGCTCTACCACCTTCAGTACGAGCTGCACAACGGCACCCAGGTAACGGGGAGGGGGGGTCCCTGCCCGGGGGGGACCCTGCACAGCCTACCCAGTGTCCCTACCCTGCCTGTGCCCACCCTGTCCTGTGCCCACCCTGCCCTGTGCCCACCCTGCCCTGTGCCCACTTTGTCCTGTGCCCTTCCTACTCTGTGCCCACCCTGCCCTGTGCCCACCCTGCCCTGTGCCCACCCTGCTCTGTGTCCCCCCTGCCCTGTGCCCACCTCATCCTGTGTCCACCCTGCCCTGTGCCCACCCTCTCCTGTGCTCACCCCATCCTGTGCCCACCCTGCCCTGTGCTCACCCTGCCCCATGTCCCCTGCCTGCCCTGTGCCCACCCTGCCATGTGCCCACCCTGCCCCGTGCCCACCCTGCCCCATCCCTGATTCTGCTGGGGCTCAGCCGTGGCCCCTCCTCACTCTGTCGCTTCCCTTCTTGGGGTGACGAATTGTCACCCCTGGCTGTCACCCCTGGCTGTCACCCCTGGCTGTCACCCCTGCTTTGCAGGGTCAGGGGGTGCTGCTGCCCCCCTCCCCAGCCCGTGCCCGGCCCCCTTTGCAGGTGGAGCAGTTCGTGGAGGGCGTGGAGGAGACGCCGGTGCAGGCGGGGGCGCGGCGGGTGCGCATCAGCTGCCGGGACCCCTACACCCCCCCGGCCTGGAGCCCCTGGAGCCCCTGGATGGGCCTCGATGCGCCCCAATAAGAGGTGTTGACCCCACAAACGGGCTCCTCCTTTCCCCAGAAGCCCCATCAGCTCGGATTTTTGGCCCTATTAAAACTCTGGGATTGGCTTTGCCTCCACAAACCCCGGTCGCTGCTGTCTGTGTGGGGAGGGAGGTGCTGGGCCCCCACAGCTCCCCCCGAGGGGCTCCTGGCTGGCACAAGGCTCAGCCCTGGGGTCCATCTGCACGGCTGGGACCAGGGGCAGGCAGGAGAGAGGCTCCCCACAGCCCTGCCCAGCCACACGTGGGTTCCCTGAATTCCCCCACTCCTCAAAAACCCCTCCCAGCTCTGCTCAGACACAGGGGCAGCGCTGGCACGCACGTCCTGGGGGCAACAGCCTGTCCAAGAGAGCAGGATCCCATCCCGACCCCCAAAGTGCCGGTGACAGTGGGGGGGGTCAGGGACCACCCGTCACCACTGGGGGTGCTCAGTTTCTACCCGAGCTGTGGCCCCACAATGTGCCCCCTCCGTGTCCCCACACCCCTCCATGAGCCCCCCAGGCCCCCCCCAGACCCCTGGAGCAGAGCCGGGGGTGCTGCCCAACCCCATCCAGAGGGGCCGGCTCCGGGTGATGCCACGGGGCTTTATTGAGGTGTTTCCGCACGGGTCTGGGCCGGGACCCCCGCCCCGGAGAGGCTGGTGAGTGTTTGTCCCCGCGGGCGCTGCCCCTCCCGGGCTCCCGGGGCAGGCGGGCACGCACAAGTCCGGGGGGACCCGTGGAACGGGGAGGGGGGCAAGAAGGACCGTGAGTCCAGAGAGGTCCAGAGGGTCCCAGGGAACCGCGGCCCGGGGCGCAAGAGTCGGGGGTCTGGCGGAGGAACCGGGATCCGGTGGTCCCGGGACCGGGGGTCCAGTGGTAACGGCAGGGCCGGGGTCCGGTGGTGGGACCGGAGCTCCAAGGGTCCGCTCACGGCGGGGCCAGGCCGCCCAGGCGCAGCTCCTCGCTCTCCAGCATCTCCCTGGAAAAGAAAAGGCCGGGCTAAGCCCTGAGCCCCCCGCGCCCCCCGCGCCCCCCTGGCGTACCGGTACGCGGCGATCTCCGCCTCCAGCGCCATCCGCAGCCGCAGCAGGGCCGGGTACTCCCGCAGGCACCGGGCCATCTCCGCCTCCGCCGCCCCGATCTCCCGCTCCAGCTCCGCCACCCGCTCCTGAGCGGGGCCGTCAGCAGCGCCGGGGCCGCGGGGCGACCCCCGGCATCCCCGGCCGGACCCCCGGGCGCAGTCACCTCCGGCCCGACATCCTTCCCCACTGGGACCCCCGCCCGGACCCCTTCTCTCCCCCGGACTCCCGGCCCGCCCCCCGATCCGCACGGACCCCCACCCCCGCCCCGAACCCCACCCACTCGCGCTCCCGGCTCGACCCCCGCCCGCAGGAACCCCTGGAACTCCGCGCCGCCCCCCACCTCGCACGGATCCCCCTCCCCGCAGGGACCCCCTAGGCCCCCACCCCACACCGACCCACGGGACCCCCAACCCCGCACCGACA
Organism: Phylloscopus whistleri; assembly: GCA_017589585.1. Lineage (NCBI taxonomy): Eukaryota > Metazoa > Chordata > Aves > Passeriformes > Phylloscopidae > Phylloscopus > Phylloscopus whistleri. The sequence continues at coordinate 11,335 of JADMLD010000605.1, read as the reverse complement.
CCCACCCACAGGGACACCCGCTGGCCCGACCCACGCAAACCCTGCTCCCACCTGAACTCCCCCATCCCACCCCCTCCCCCCGCCTCCCGGGGCCCCCCACCCCCATCCGGACCCCTGACCCCCGCCCCTCCCCATCCCCCTCCCCCTCTTCTCCCCATCCCTCCGGGCATCCAGCTCCAGCACCGCCCCCCCCCCTCCCTTCCCTCCCCAAACATCCACCCCCCCCTCCTCACATCCCAACCCGCACCCCCGCTCCCTCCCAACCCCCCAGGCGCCCCCCGCACCCCCTCCCAATCCCGCACCTGGTACTTGGCCAGCTCCCCGCTCCGCCGGTCCCGCAGCCCCTCCAGCTGCCGGTGCAAGGCGCCCACCGCCCCCCGCAAGGCCTCCACCTCGGCGGCCCGGGCTCGCAGCAGCCTCCGGTAACCGGCGGCCTCGGCACGGGCACGGAGCACCGCCTCACCGCCGCCGCCGCCGCCGCCGCCCCACCGGCACCGGGGCCGGCCCTCGGCCGCGCTCATCCCGGCGGTGATGCCGTCCCCACCCCTCCGCGTCACGGAACCGCAGCCAATCCCGCCGGTACCGGGGGTGTCCGGCTCCTCCCGGGTAAGGGAGGAGAGGGGGAGCCGGCAAGGAGCCTGCCCCGAAAGTGGGGTGAGGGGCTGCGGCGGGGTGGGGGGGCAAGGTCGAGTTCAGGGTCAAGGTCACCGCGGATACCCCTCCCCACACACAGACACACAGACACAGCCCCTTCATCCCTCCATCATCACCAACCCAGGCTGGAGCCGGGCTGGAGGGTCCCGGCCGGGGGGGAACCCCCACTTAGGGGGTCACTGGGGGACGGGGGGTGCAGAGATTCGCCAGAAGAAGGGGGGGATTCAGCCCCTCTGCACCCCACGAGTGTCCCGTGGGTCACACCGAGGCTCAGTCTGCGGGAGGTGGTGCCAGTCCTGGGGGGAGTCGGGGACTCCCTCGGCGTGGGGGGCACCCCGAGCCCGTGGCGGGGGGGGCTGCAAGGGCGTGTCCCTGCCCGGGGAGCCGACAGGCCGGCGGATGGGGGGCAGGGGGGCCCAGACCATCAGTTTGTCCCACCACGGGCTGGGGCAGGGGTGGCCAAGTCCTTTGTCCAGCCCCAGAGGACGCAGATGGAAGCCGGAGGTGGCAAACTCCGGCCGGGATAAGGCAAGTGGTGCGGGTGGTGCAGACCCTGCTGTCAGGGTCGGGGGGGGGGGTCTTCCAGCACCAGGAATGGGAGCTCCAGGTGGCCTGGAGGAGGCTGTGGGGCCCAAAGGGAGCCGGCGTGACCCACGGAGCTGCTGGTGGGGGAGCTGCAGAACCCTGCCAGGCGTGGGGGCCCATCCCTGGGCTCCCAGGGGTCTGGGCAGGGAGCTGCAGGTGTCCGTGGGGTGCAGAGGCTCAGCCCTGAGCTCCCACGGGGCTGAGCAGAGGGTTACAGACATCCATGGGGCGCAGGGGCCCAGCCCTGGGCTCCTGGGGGGTCAGGCAGCGGGGAGGCAGAGGTCCTTGGGTGTGTGGGGGGCCCATCTCTGCGTTCCTGGGGGCTGCCCACAGCAGAGATCCAGGCGGGGTTCGGTGAAGCTTTGAGTCCAACCTCAGGGGGCACGGCCTCGCTCCTGGGCACTCCCGGGGGGCTCTCCATGGCAGGGAGGGGGCTCCCAGGAAGCTGCAGCCCCTTCCCTGCCCCTTCCCAGCTCCCACCGCCGCCTCCGGGCACATCGGCAGCGCCCAGGGCCCCCTCACACCACGGAGGCCACCCCCGAGACCGACGTCACCTTGTTGTCCTCGGCCCAGGGCTGGAGGTTCTGCAGGGCGTAGAGCGAGGAGTTGTGCATGCAGAGCGGGTCCTGCGGCAGCGGCTGCGCCAGGCTCTTCTGGAAAGCCTCCTGCTGCAGGTGCAGCATCAGCCGGTTGGCCTGCTGCCGCTCGGCCTCGCGCTCCTCCGCCGTCTGGCGCCTGCGGACAGCCGCCCGTTGGCAGCTGGCACTGCCCCACGGCGCTGTCCCTTGTCCCCTTACCCGCTGGGACACACCCCAGAGCAGCGGCACCGCGCCTCGCCCGGCGGTGCACGGGGGAGGTCACGGTGAGGGGCTGCCCGTCCCACCCGTCCTCAGTTCGTCCCGGTGCCAGCCTCTCCCAGCACGTGGGGCTCGCGGATGGAGGGATGTGGGGTTGGGGGCTGCCGGAGGGGTATTGAGGTGTCTGCCAGAGGGATGTGGGGTTTGGGGCTGCTGGAGGGGTATTGGGGTGTCTGACAGAGGGATATTGGGGTGTCTGCCAGAGGGATGTGGGGTTTGGGGCTGCTGGAGGGATATTGGGGTGGCTGCTGGAGGGATGTGGGGTTGGGGGCTGGCGGAGGGGTATTGGGGTGTCTGACAGAGGGATATTGGGGTGTCCGCTGGAGGGATATTTTGGGATGTCTGCCAGAGTGATATTGAGGTGTCTGCCAGAGGGATGTGTGGTTTGGGGCTGCTGGAGGGATATATTGGGGTGTCTGCCAGAGGGATGCAGGGGTAGGGCTGCCAGAGGGATATTGGGGTGTCCACTGGAGGGATATATTGGTGTGTCTGCCAGAGGGATATTTTAGGGTGTCTGCCAGAGGGATATTGGGGTGTCCGCTGGAGGGATATTTTGGGGTGTCTGCTGGAGGGATATTGGGGTGTCTGCCGAAAGGATATTGAGGTGTCTGCCAGAGGGATGTGGGGTTTGGGGCTGCCGGAGAGATATTGGAGTGTCTGCCAGAAGGAGATTGGGGTGTCCACTTGAGGGATATTGGGGTGTCTGCCAGAGGGATATATTGGTGTGTCTGCCAGAGGGATATTTTGGGGTGTCTGTCCACTGGAGGGATATTGGGGTGGATGCCAGAGGTATGTAGGGGTAGAACTGCCAGAGGGATATTGGGGTGTCCACTGGAGGGATATAATTGGTGTGTCTGCCAGAGGGATATTGGGGTGTCTGCCAGAAGGATATTGGGGTGTCTGTCAGAGGGATATTGGGGTGGTGGCCAGAGGGATATTGGGGTGGCTGCTGGAGGGATATATTGGTGTGTGTGCCAGAGGGATATTGGGGTGTCTGCCAGAAGGATATGGGGGTGTCCATTGGAGGGATATTGGTGTGTCTGACGGAGGGATATTTTGGGGTGGTGGCCAGAGGGATATTGGGGTGTCTGCCAGAGAGATGCAGGGGTAGAACTGCCAGAGGGATATTGGGGTGTCCACTGGAGGGATATTGAGGTGTCTGCCAGAGGGATACTGGGGTGTCTGCCAGAAGGAGATTGGGGTGTCCACTTGAGGGATATTGGGGTGTCTGCCGGAGGGATATTGGGGTGGATGCCAGAGGGATATTGGGGTGTCTGCTGGAGGGATATTGGGGTGGATGCCAGAGGGATATTGAGGTGTCTGCCAGAAGGATATTGGGGTGTCTGCCAGGGGGATATATTGGGGTTTCTGCCAGAGGGATACTGGGGTGTCTGCCAGAAGGAGATTGGGGTGTCCACTTGAGGGATATTGGGGTGTCTGCCGGAGGGATATTGGGGTGGATGCCAGAGGGATATTGGGGTGTCTGACAGAGGGATGTGGGGTTTGGGGCTGCCAGAGGGATATTGGGGTGTCTTCCGGAGGGATTTATTGGGGTGGCATCACGGTGGTGGCGGCAGCCACCAACAGCCGTCCCTCCACCGTTACCTCCACTTGGTGCGGCGGTTCTGGAACCAGGTCTTGACCTGGGCGTCCGTCATCTTGAGCGCCTTGGCCAGGGTGGCGCGCTCGGCCGAGGCCAGGTACTTCTGCCGGTGGAAGCGCTTCTCCAGCTCGCAGATCTGCAGCCGGCTGAAGGACGTGCGCGGCTTCTTGCGCTTGGGCGGCGTCCGGTTCTGGTACGGGTGCCCGATGCGCCGCGTCACCGCGAAGGGCGACAGCGCGGCTGTGGGGACAGCGGGGTCGGGGGGGTGAGGGGTGACCCCGGCAGAGCACAGCAGAGCGGGACCCGGGGGGGATGCCAGGGGGGTCAGGGCCGTGGGGATGGGGAGATCCAGGGGAGGGGGACACCCAGAGTTGGCCCCGCTTGCTCCCCCACCTCAGGGACATGGGGGCAGGTCAAGACATGGCATGAGGACACGGCGTGCTCCCCCAGCCCAGGGGTCAGCACTGGAATTTCGGGGTGGATGGGCTGGCCCGGTCTCAGGACTGATGCAAAACCATCAAGTCCAGCTGCACAAACCCACTGAGCTGTCCTGCAGCCCCCCGAGGAGCCTTGGTGGCACTGCAGGGGCTGCCCAGCCCTGCCAGCGAGGGGATGGGACACAGGAGCTGTTGGGGGGCAGACAGCGTCGCTTTCCACGTGCGAGCAGTGCCTGGGCTGGCCACTGCCAGGGGCCGGGGAAGGGGATGTCCCTGCCCAGCTGAGGTGTGAGCCAGCCCTGGTGAGGCCAACGAGCCACATCCCAGCCCCAGAAGCTGCCGGAGCATCAGAGCAGGGAAGCAGCACGGAGGAAAATGAAGGCTTGGCAGGGCCAGCCCCCAACGCCTGCACCCCTCAAGCCTCGGTGAAGCCATGACCCTACGGTACCACATCCCCATGGCGCCATGGCACCATCACCGTGGTCAGCACGGGGCCAGCACAGGACCATGGGTGGCCATTGAGCCCCAGACCCCCACGGCACAGGGACGTGGGGCCCAGCCCCCAGCACCCCAGGGACCCCCCCAGCACCCACAGACCCTCCCTCCCACCCGCGCCCAGGAGGCCGCCTGGCCGCCCCACGGTCGAGGCAGGTGGGGGTGGCGCAGTCGGGGGGGGACGGAGCCCCCCGTGCCCCCTCCCCGCACAGGGCGGCCCCTCGCCGGGCCCGGCCGCCTCCTGCCCGCAGCCCACCCCGAGGCCGGCGGCGCTGAGCGATGGCTGCGGCCGGGAGACCCCGCGCCGGGGAGGGGCTGCCCCATCCAGCCCGAGGCTGGCGCCAGGCAGGAGACGAGGACGTCACCCGCCAGCCCCCCGCGCGGGGACGGTGCTTCGTCACCGCCGCGATGGCGGGCTGGGGTGGGCCGGGAGGCCAAGGCGGCTCTGCTGGTGCCCAAGCAGGACCTTGGCAGCCCCCGGCCTCCCGCCCCACGCCACTGCCCCATGGCCCACATGGTCGGTGCTCGGTGCCCGGCCCCGCTCGGCCTCCAGCCTTGTCCCCGCACGCGGCCGCAGGCTGGGGACGTGGCAGTGCCGCCATCTTGGGCGGGAGCAGAGCTCGGCCAGGCCGGGAGTCCCCGGTACACAAACACGGTCCCGGTGCCCGGGATCCCGACCTCAGCACCCCTGCTGCTGCTCAGCACCCCCTCCCCAGCACTGCTGCTCAGCCCCCACCACGGCACTGGGCCCCGGCCCCGCCAGCAGCACCTCGAGCCCTCGCTGCCTCGCCAGCACCTGCATGGCCGCAGGCCCGCCCTGGCCTCTCCCACGGTGTTCCACTCGGTGTTCCACAGCGATTCCTGCACGTTGGGATCTGGGATCCCAATCCCCAGACACCCCACGGGTTCCCCTCCACCACCGCCACCGCCCTCCGGGGTTCCCAAGGCCGGGGCGTCTGCTCTGTGCACGGACGGGCTTTGTCCCACCGTGGGTCCCCCACCCTGCATGGTGTCCCCACAGAGCCCCCACACCACATCTCACACCCCGCAGAGCCCCCGCCGCGCTCTCTGTTCCAAGGGAGCTCTCACTTCGCACCCCACAGAGCACCCACCCCACACCCAGAGCCTCCAGCAGCTTCCCCGTTACGGTGGCACGGGATCGCCACCCAAACCGGGAAAGGACCAAACGCGGAGCGGAGACCGAGACCGGAGCCCGCCGGGACCCCTCGGGCTCCACCCGGAGCCGCCGGACCCTGCCCGGTGCCGCGGTGGAGCCGCCGCCGGTGGCCGCGTCCACCCCGAGCAGCCTCCGCGGGGGCCCCGACGGCGCCGGGCGAGGAGCGGGCGCTGCGGGAACCTGTGGAGCGCACGGTCCCCGCCATCCCCGTCCGATCCCCGTGTCCGCCCCGCGCCGCGCCGCGCCGCGCCGCACAGCCCCGACGGATCCCCGGGAGCGGCCGGTGCCGCCCGGAGCCGTCAACAGCCGCCGGTAGCCCCGAGGGGCCGTCCGGCCCGCTCACCTGAGAGCCGGTCTTTGGCGATGCGGCGGGTGCTCTCCATCCAGGGGAAGGTGAGCCCCGGCAGCGCGGGCCCCGGCGGCGGCGCGGCGGGCGCGGCGGGCGGCGGGGCGGGCGCGGGCCGGTGCGCCGGGACGCGGATGACTCCGGCGGGCGGCGCGGCGGGCGCGGGGGTGACATTCACGCTCACGTTCATGCTCATGTTGAGGTTGTAGGAGCCGAGCGGACCGGCGGGGCCGTAGCCGCTGCCGTAGAGCCCGTAGTCGGGCTCTGCCGCCGCCGCCGCCGCCGCCGCCGCCCGGTGCGGCCCCGTGGGCTCGGGGCCGCCCAGGATCTGGTCGATGCCGAAGCTGATGGGCTCGTGGGGCGCGGGGGGCCCCGGGCCGCCGCCCTCCCGCTCCATCCCGGCCGCGCTCAGAGCCGGCGGGGCGCGGGCATGGCCGGGGGGCGGCGGGGGGCGGCGGCGGAGCGGCCGGTGCGGGGCAGGACGCGGTGCAAGGTGCGGGCGCGGGCCCGGAGCGAGGTGCGGGGCAGGTGCCGGCTGCGGGTGCGGGCCCGGGGCAGGGTGCGGGGCATGGCTCGCAGCCGCTGGCGGCCCCGGGGCGGCAGCGCGGGTGGGCTGCGGGCCCCGGCGGGACGCGCTTTTCTGCCCCGCTCCATCCGGACCGGCCGAACTCCCACCGCCTGCGCCCTGATTGGCGGCCGCGCCCCGTGATTGACAGCCCGGCGCCCCGCCCCCGCCCCGGGACCCCCGCCCCGGCTCCGGGACGAACGGACGGGACCCCGGACTCCCCCTGTGCACCGACGCGCTCCGTGCCCGCTTGCCCCGCCGGTCCCCCACCCGGTCCACCGGAGCCGCTGTGGCATCGGGCAGCAGCGCGGCGCCTTTTCCCGTCCCCGCTCCGTCCGCAGCCCCGTCGGCGCTTCCAGCCGCCGCTCCCGGTGCGCACCAAGCGGCGCCGGCCCCAGCGCCGTTCCCGCGGGGCGCACGGAGCGGCTCCTGGGCTTCGCACCGAGCCCGGTTCCCGCCCGTACCGGTCTGGCGGCCCCGGAGCGGACGCGCCCGGTGCGGGGACCCCGGGGGTTGTTCCGCCCCGCCGCTCCCACAACGCGGCCACATCCCGGGACACGGAGCCCGATCTCCTCCAGCTGCCGGTAGCTGGGATCTCGGTTCCCGGGAAACCGCCTTTCCCGGGACACCGGCCGCACACCGAACTTCAGTTCCCGGGCCGTGAATCCCCTGTCCCCGGGAGCTGCCGTTCCCGGTATCACGGACCCCATTTTCCGCGGGTCAGGCTGTTCAGGGCGATGGAGCCCGACACCCTTGGGCCCGCCGTTCCCGGAGACACATCCCGGTTCCCCACCCGCCGTTCCCCGGGACGGACCCCTGCTCCCCGCCCCGCTTTTCCCGGTCACGGAGCTCAGCCCGGCCCCGCCGGCGGGCGCTAACGGCAGCGGAGAGCGGCACGGGCTGGGCCGGCTCTTCCGACGACTATCGCGACAGCGACGCGGCGGCCCCGCGGGTGGGTTCCCGGCGGCTGGCGGGCGGGCGGGGCGGGTCACGGCCCCGGGACAGGGGCTGGCGGGGCGGAGGCGGCGGCCGCCCGGGCACCCTGGCGCCACCGGTCTGGGGCAAATGACATTACCGGGGGCCTGCGCCTGTAAATCACGGCGGCACCGGGGGCTGCAGCTGCCGCACCGGGGGCACCGCGGGCACCGAGGGGGGCACCGGGTGGTCCCAGGCTGGCCGCAGTGTGGGGTGCCCGGCCCTGCAGCCGCAGCTCTGCCCGGGGTGCGGGAACCGGAGCTTCACGGGCACCCGCCTGTGCCACCCTCGGCTCGTCCCTACCACGGCACCGGGAACGGACGAGCTGCCCCTCTCCACACCGGGGACACCCAGAAGCGGACGGGGACGCGGCACCGGGGCACCGGGACGCTGCCCTGCAGGCGCCGCCGCTTTCTGGCGTTTCCTGCTCCGGCAGGTGCCGGGTCAAATCCCAGTTGTTCCCGCTGTGGCTTTTCCAACTGGAAAAGAGCCACCGGCTCCGGGTCTGCCGAGCCCAAGGGACGCGCTGTGACCCCGCGGGGTGCAGCCGTGGCGGTGACAGCGGTGACAGCGGCGGTGGCGGTGGCAGCGGGAGGAAATGGTGGGTGCCGCCCGGAGGAGGAGGCGGCAGCAGGTTAATTGGAGCCGGAGCAGGAGGCAGATGTTTGCCGTGCCCAGGGGCTGGAATCTGCCGGCCGGGAGATGGATCGGGGGCTGCGACGGGGCCGGGGGCGATCCCAGCTCACCCGGCGCCTGCTTGCGCCAGGGCCCGCCCCACGCCCGCGGGGGTCTGCGGGCGGCACCCCCGGCCGGAGCGGCCCCCCCTCCAGCACTGGGAGGGCGCAGGGCAGGACTGAGGGGACTCAAGGAGTCCTGAGCCCCTTCCCACCCCGGCTGTGGGTGTAGGGTGTCTCCCTCCCACCGACCCCACCGGCCAAGCGCCCCTCACTGTCCCCACCTGGCTCTGTCCCCACAGTGACCCTTGGGCCACCTGGGAAGAGGCCGTGTGTCCCTGTGCCTGCCCCAGGGTCCCCGGAGCCACCGCGGGGACCAGGCAGGGTCCCTGCCCTCGGGACCCCCCCAGTGTGCCAGTGCAGACCCTTCCTCGATTCTCGGCCACAGTAGGGACCCCCGTGTCCTCGCCGTGGGGGCTGGGCCCGGGGGGTTCTCGCGGGTGGCGGTGACAGCTGGAGGGGACTCGGCAGCCGCAAAAAAAAGGGAATTTGCCCAGTCCCAGGAGGGCATCAGCCTTCAGGCAGCGCAGCACCAGGCCCTGCCACCGCCAGAGCCGCACCGGCATCGCCCCGCGCCGCGCCCTCCACGCCCCTCTGCCCCGGGGAGCGGGGAGTCAGTGCGGGGTCTGGCCCCAGCCCCACCACGGCGGTGCTGCCCGAAGCTGCCGGGGCTCCCTGCCCCGTTCCCCACCGCGGCCCTGGAGCTGCCGGTGCCGCTGAGCGGCTCCGTGGTGCCACATCCCCGGTACCGGCCGTGCCGCTGCCCCCCGTCCCCCGCGGGCTGGGGAGCTGCTGCCGGGGCGGGTCCCCTGCCTGTCCCCGGTGCCCCGGCCACGGCGGCGATGGCGCGGCGGGGACCCGGCAGGGCCCCACGTTCCCACCGGCCAGCGGCTGCCGAGCGCCCGCTCCCCGCCCGCTCCCCCCCCCCGGTAATCTCATTACCGCTGGACGTCCCCTTCTTCCTCCCGCTTCCCCCCCAAACCCGCTGGCAAACTGGAGGACAGTCAGCTCCTCTCTGGCTGCTGGGTTAATTCTGGGCTAATTAGATGAACCAGCCCAGATTGGATTACTTTAGCCTGCATTTGGTCCTCCAGTCCTTGGCGCGGCTCCCGGGGGAGCTGCTGGCGCCTCCTGCCTCAATCAGACACTTCTTAACCGCATGGAAACACTCCCGGTGCCCCCCGGCCGCCCGCCCGCCGCGGGCGCCGGCACCGGGACGGGGTGCGCGGGGTGAGGCGGCAGCAGCAGCAGCCGGTGGGCGCGGTGCCCACCCCGACCCGGCTGATCGGGATGAGCATGGATGGGGATGGGGATGGAGTCGCGATGGAGTCGCGATGTAGCCGGGATGGGGTTGGGATGGGGGGGGGTCACCGCGGCCGCGGGACGGCCCCCGCCGGCTGCCCCGGGGGACCCGACGGCCGAGCCGCCCGCTCGGACGTCACGGTGGCCCCGCGGCGTCTGCGCGGTGTCCTCGGGGAGGAGGAGCCGGGTGCCACACGGGTGCGGGGGCGGCTGCACGGTGACGCCAACACCGGGGGCTGGGGGGCGGAGGGGAGGGGGGGGGGGCTGGGCTGCTCCCCCCCCGGGGCACGGTGGGGTTCCGGATTGGGGGTGCGGCACGGACCACCCCCCTCAAAACCTCCCCCCGGCCCCCCTCCGTGGTCTGGGGGGCTGCGGAGGTGATGGGTGCCGGCGGAGCGGGAGCTGAGCCCCCAGGCTGTCGGTGGGGTGGAGCGGGGGACGGGGGCGATGCTGCGGGAGTGGGGGGCACACACACCCCCCCCACACCCCTTGGGCGGCAGGACGGGCAGGTCCGGCCACACTGGTCACTGGCACCAGTGCCCGGGAGCCACGGGACACGAGGCTGGGCACCCCCGCCCCACGCCGGGTGCCCCCAGGGTGCCCGCGTACCCCACCTCCCCAGCGTCCGGCACCGGCCGGGGGCTGTTTGGGGGGGTCCTGCCCAGCCTGGTGGGCCGGTGCCCGTCGCGGGGGCCACAGCGTGCCGGTGGCTGGTGGCCGCTGACAGCCGCGTCGCTCAGAGCCTCGTTATCGAGGGTTAATTGGATTCCGCAGATGGACTCGGTGCATCAGGCAGGAGCTCAGTCCGTGAGCACCCAACCCCCGCTGCCCTATGGGCACCCCCTGCCCACCTCCCAGGGGTTAATGGGGGACCCCTGCCCACCCTCTGGGGACCCCAGTCTGCCCTGGAAGACCCCTGCCCGATCTAACAGGGACCCCTGCCCACCCTCTGGGGACCCCAATCTGCCCTGGAAGACCCCTGCCCGATCTAACAGGGACCCCTGCCCGATCTAACAGGGACCCCTGCCCACTCTGCCAGGGATCTCTGTCTGTCCTGGGGGTCCCTTGCCTTTCTTGGGGGGTCCCAATTCACCTGACGGGGCTGGGGGTGGGGGGAGCCAACGCTGCTGCCCTGCACCGCCGCGGTCCTGAGCGCGTCCGGCCTCAGCCCCAGCCCCAGCCCTGCACCGCCGCGGTCCTGAGCGTGTCCGGCCTCAGCCCCAGCCTCGCTCAGCCCCAGCGAGGGCTCCGGCCGGGAAAGCGCCCGGCAGCGCTTCCCAGAAGGAGCCCGCCCCGGCCCCGCCGCGGAAATGGAGCTGAATATCTGAGCAGGGCTGAGCTAAAAGCCTCGGCCCCGCAGCCCCGCGCAGCCCCGGCGGCTCCCGCCATCAATTATTAACGGGCGAGATGGATCCGCGGCCTCGCGCCTGCCCGGCCCGGCGGGGGCGGCTCCGGGAGCACCGGCGTGCCGTGACCCCAGCCTCGGGACGGGCTCTCTGCTCTCGGTCCCGCGGGGCCCGTGCCAGAGCCGGCTCCTCGCCGGGCCGGGACTCGCGGTGTCGGTGCCGGTGCCGGTTCTCCTCGCGGCGGCGGCGGAAAGCGATG